>JARHVA010007108.1:0-367500 GCA_037957365.1 Torreya grandis | reverse complement strand
TAGAAGAATGGTAAGGTCTCATATCAATAACCCAAATGTATTGGTAGTGAGGTCCCATCTCTCGATGAGGGATACCATCATCACCATGTCTCAAATCACACACTGATAGTATTGCATGCCACCCAAACCCATCACCATCATATGTGCCCAATCAACCTTTGTCATGTCTCTACATAAATCCTTTAGGAGTGACAACACCTAATATCACATCATCAGTATCAACTTTAACTACATAGATAAATGACTTAGTTTACCCTATAATTTTAATTAAATCCCACATATTTCACCTACACTACCATAGTCACTACACCTTGGCACCTACCTATGTTCATCCCTTACGGAACCCACCAGTTCTATTAGACTGGCCCTAAGTTCTTTTATCTCACCATAAACCTAAGCCAATTTAATCTATACATGCTCTTTAGCCTAGGTCTTATACCCTTTTTAGTTTAAACCTACCCAAAAACTCAGCCAACATCAACACTTTCTTCTTAAATTTTCAAACTTTTCTTTTTACCCCTACCCTTTACCTTAGGATCGATGTCAGTCAAGCCTCAACTGACACTAGTCCCTTACTAGACTGATATTAGTTCACCCTCAACTAGAATTAATTTCATGTTATGTCCCAATGTCAGTCCCATCTTGACTAATACCAGCTTAACATCAATTGTTATCAATCGACCTCAACTAATGTCAATCACTATGTGTAAGGGCTAAGTGTGAAACCCTAGTTTTTCACACCTACACACTATCACTACTCTCCTACCCTACATTACCAATCTACCCTTCCTTGTACCATGTTTAACAACTAAAATTTAAGTCATAACATTAAATTACCCCTTCTCTATCCCCACACATTCAACCTATCCAACTAAACAAATTTATAAATGCAAAACAAACTTTACAAACATTAAGTAAACAACATGCCTACCTCTTTTTATGATCACCATCATGATGGTACCCACTACCCTTTACCCTATGCTTATTATCTAGCTCACTAAATTTTAAATCCTACTATCTAAACCTGGTACTTGGTCTACTTGGCTCCCTCTTCAACATTGTTGCACAACATTCTACCCCACACCCCACTCAAACTCTCAATCAATCGTAATCAACCACTCAAACCATGATATTTTCTATTGACATAATTTTCATAAAAGACAAATGGTAACAAATAAAACTAAAATGCCAATAACTAATTAATTTTGACCTTTTTTGGTCACTGCCCCCCTTTTTTAGGTAACAAAATCAGTCACCCTTAGGGTTAGGATGATTGACATCAGTCAATCTTGACTAACATTAGTCAAAACCATTAGGGTTTCAAACTCCTAACTCCATTTTCCACCCCAAGAGATCCCTCTCTAAATATAATCCCCACCCATTAGAGCTTATCTTGAATCACTCTTATCATCTTGTTCAAATAAAATTTGTGATAACTTTTCCTTGATAACATTGACCACTTCACCCACCTTGTCATGATCCATAATGCTACATATATACATGACTTTCATGCACTATCCTCTAGATGTCTCAGTCTAGGACCACTTATGGTTTTGACACCTACCACCCATTTCATCATCTCAAGATCACCCTAGTTTTGACTCCCTACAAACATGGATACCTTAGTATGCAGACTTGCATTTATAAGTGCAACCTAGATCAACTATGCCTAACACTATGGCCTAGTTCAATTATGACTTATCATCCTCATTACCACCCTATTTAAAAATTTGTTCCACCATGGCAGCCTCATCTAGGGATAGTTTATGACATTGAACTATGTTGCATCTTGTGTGCCCTTTTGTGATTTGATGCCTAAACCACCCTAACCACTTTGCCACTCACAAACCCACTTGTCAAACCCAAAATTGATTTATTTTCACCTTATTATTTACTGATTTGAGGGGGAACACCTCCTCTTATAATAATGTCATCCCACCTTCTATTTCACCAATTTTTTTATTTTGAAATTTATAGATGCAACCTATGCAATAAAAAGGGCAAAATGTAGACACTACAAAACTGTACCACATGGTTCTAATTATCATAAAATATCCCCTTGGCCCCTTAGGTTAGGATATTTATTAAAACCCATTAAAGACACCCATTTACCCCATTTAGATAATTTAATTAGTTAATTAAGTTAAATAATCCCATTTACACCCCACTAAAACCCATGGCTAACTGAGTGACACCTAGCCTTAAGACTATTTCCCAACTTTGAATTTAATGCCTTAGCCTCCTAGACCTCTTCTTCATATATGCCCATGTTGTCCTAAATAAGTTTGGACCACTTGTAATAGTCTTAACAATCAAACTTAAGTGAAAATGGATAATTTTGGCAACTTAGACTATTTATACCTTGATCGACATCGATTACCCCTTGACAAACATCAATTAACTAGGATTGATGTCATTTACTTAAAGTAGACTCAAGACCCTTACTCATGAGGTTAAAAAATTTGAACAAGAATTAGAACTCTCATGTGAATCCCAAACATCCTAGTGAACCAAAGAAGAAACCTAGAGATAAGAAAGTTTTTTAGCACCTCAATATGGAGGAATCAAACACTGTCACTTTGTACACATTATTCTAGGTTCCCAAGTAGCTTACATTTAGCTTCAAAACTTCTCCAAAATGAGCTAAGTATCCTATTTATGTAATAAGAAATACATCATGTCTATAAATCAATCCTAACTCAGAGAAGATATATCATACTTACACTTTTGATTGGGGATACATTTTATAATTGGGAACATGACCAACATAGGGATCCATTAGACACAATTAGGGGATCTCTTATCACAATAAACAATACTAGGGAGGGTTCCAAAGCCTCTAGTCAAGCATAATCATGCAATAACCCTAACTAAGCCCTATGTTTTCATATTCTCTAACTAATAACAAGTAAATTATATTATAATCTAGTGCTCATCAAAGCTTGTGGCACAAAGTGGGGGTAGTAAAAAATAAATAAACATACATAAAATACATATACTTATGTCAATGTATATAGAATCCTAATGCATAGAAGTGAATTACAAATGAATATCTATGTATGCTTACAAAGGAAGAACAAAGTTAGGAATACTTACCTTTGAAGATAAAACCACTGAGCCTCAATCTCTCCCTTAGCCAAGGTGCTTCACAAGAGGTTATAGTGGTATGTAAGGATGATAGGGATAAATCATCTCTAAGCTACACAAACTATTGATGCATCTATAAGACTTATCCATAAGACAAGATACGTATCTACAAAGAAAGTATGAAACCCTAATCTTGCTCCTTGAGTAGAATGGTGGATAAGCAGATGTGAAATAACTCTTACTTATTCTTCTATTCTCTAAATAATGACGAAATGATCTTGTATATATAGGTAGATTTAACCCTAAGCCCTTTCAAAAGTTTCATCAAATAGGGTCAACCTAGTAAACTTAGTACTATTATGGATAAAAATTCACTAGGTCATAGGCTAGGTCAGCCAAGAGTTGACCTAGACCTTAAATGAATTTTACTCAAAAAAATACAAGGTCAACCTAGTTGACTTAGTACTATAAATAGTCAAAAGGGGATTAAGGATAAGAAAAGGGAGACAAAAAGTGGGAAATTTCTAAGGAGTGTAAAATAGAGAAGAACAAGCTTAGGCATGTGGTTTTTAGGAGATAAGTGTGTAGATAATAAGTGGTAAAAGGGACAACAATCCTATGAAGCACCAATGATCTACCCACCCCTTTCCCAGTGCACCCCTTAAGGTGTGCACTTAGAGATATTGTGACTTTATGGGTTCTTACAAGATAAAGAGCATCAGTAAGTGATAAAAGTTTGAAAATATTATTTGTATACATATGCCCCACTCACATTTCATCATGTTTCACATGAATGCAACATGAGATGGTACTTTAGGAATAGAACATGATAACATATAAAGTTGATGCTAAGTAAAATGGAGTAAAGAGAAAATAAGATAATTGAAAGGATAGAATTGAAAATCATGTACCTTTACTTACCTTAGTGCTATAGATAAATAAGGATATTGCAAGAGATGTGAAGGCATCCAATGTGAAGAACATTAGATGAATTTATAAATATTAGTGTAAAAAAGAGAAAAAAATCAATTTTTTTAGAATATAGACATATAATAGAGGAAAATATTCTCTATGACATCAATATTCCTAAAAATTTTATGGTTCAAAAAATGAGAGAGTAAAAAAATATATGATCAAAACAAGGAATCTGATGGTAAATATTTGAAAGGAAAATAATTGTAAATTATAAGTTTAAATATGGTGAAAAGAAAGTCATTTTCTTATTGTTTGACTTGTTTTGAGAGAAAATAGAGATTTGGGGAGACTAAACGAATGTCAATAGAGCTAAGATGGTTAGGAGACAATAGCCAAGATGAGAGGGACACCTAATAGCTGTAGTGGGTGTAACACAGGTAGGAAATTGAGAATCTCAAACTTGTTTTCAATATTTTATTAAAAACTAAGAGAGAGATTTGTAAATTAAGTCAATTCTATAAACTAGAATAAACCCCAAGGAGTTTATAAGGGTACTAGAGGCTAAATAGGTAAATGGGTTGAAAGGAATCAGAGTCATAAATGTTGAAAGAATTTATTAAAAGTAGGGGAAAGAGTCAGCAATCATAACCAATTAGGTCGACCTAATCAACCTAGCAGGGTAAAAAGTCTGATTCCACACTGTTGACCTAGTAAGCATGTTTTGACTTAGTTTTTTAGGTATGATTACAACTTAGTTTGTAAAGTCAACATGTTCAACTAAAGACTATTTGGTTAACTTAGTGTTTGACTAAGTGGTTAGAATAGTATGGAAAGGCATGAAATAGGCCAAAATAGTACTAAAAAGGCCTAGAATGATTGAATGAGTACTAAAATGGCCAAGTAGGCTTAAAATAGGTCAAAAAATGGATAAATGAAGGCAAATTAGGTGTGTTTTTATTAAAATTTTGAACAGAATGCATTTGATTATAAGTGACATAAATGTCTAATACATATTTTATTATTTGATAGATATAGGGGCCTCTAAGATTCTAGTGATTAGTGGATGTAGCATGGCTCCCAAACATTTTAGAGTGATAGATAGTGGAGGATAAAGCTAGGTTGGTCACACTATGTCTAGGAGGCATTATGGAGATGTGTCAAGTACTATTGAGCATGGATCTTGTAGTCATGTTTCTAGAAGCCTAGGAATGATTGACTAATACCTTTAGATGGGTTTTTTTATAGGGATACCATTGATGTGGGTATCACCTTAGAGGATTTCCATGCTATTCTTGGAATTTTGATAAGAGGTACACTGGTGATCATGGGGGTACCGGATGGACACAAGGAGAGGTGAGACTTAGCTTTATAGGAAATAGGCTCAGATAGGATATATCCCAGGTTGAGAGTTAGCCTATTTGATGTATATAAAAATTAGATTATAAATATTCAAAAGGTAGTGATAGGACTTGTGATAACATAAGTACTATGTCACAAGTCAAATGGCAAGGTACCATTATATGTGATAGCCTTATGCCATTCCATTTTAGAGTAGGGAGAACTCTATGATTTAGGTTTTATCATCTAGGTCCATCTCATGCATGATATGTATGGGATTCTATATAGAGGGTAAAAGACAATGGGGATGTTGATTTTATTGAGTTTTTGCATATATAAGAGGTTCTCAACATACTAATTAGGTGGGTTTCCCCATATAGTTGATGATTAGTTGCCCAGATTATAGAGATTATGATAGGATCAAGTGGTATGGGATGTGAACCATGTAACATCATTATAGACAATCACGTTAGAAGGTATCATGTGGTAGTCATATGGTTACATCATGACAATGTGATCAAGTTGGAGGATAGTGACACCAATATTGGCATGAGCATAAATTATAGGCCACTACACCTGATAGATAGAGACACATCTAGTGGAATGCATACCAAGATAGTTAGGAATCCCTCACTTAGTGTCTCTGATAGTGGTTCCCACATTTTAGGATAAACATGTAAGAGAGATAACGGGGAGAGGAGGAGTGGGACCATTAGTTGCTAGGCTAGAGATCAGATTGTGACATGAGAGACCAAAGATAGGTTAAGCATGATGGCCAAAAAATAGAGAGGATATGGATGTGGATGTAGGAGAGTCATATGTTTCAAATATAACACCATAATAGGAGTGGTGACAACCTTGGTCATACAACTGATGGAGATACCAACAATGAGAGAGAGCACATAGGGTGGTCATCCTAAATGATCCATGAGGTGGCCCAAGATAAAACTAGTCTATAGAGGCACTACTCAGGCAAGGCTTGAGATGGGCATGGGTGGTGACCCTAGGGCTTACATTGGTTGGGAGACATCCCATGGATGAAGTACTCATAGGATGAGCTGATGGAAAGACCATGTTTAGCAGTTGTGTAGATAGGGAGATGTGATAGATGACACTCAAATAGGTAATAAATGGTTAAAATTTGCTTAAGTTTTTGAGATAAATTATAGATAGATAGTATTTAAAATATATCTATGATCTAATATTTATTTGGTTTGCATTTTTTAGATCTTATAGAGGAGGAGACTAAATAGGGATCCCTAGTGAGGGGAGTAATCCACAAGATCTTAGATGACGAACTAATTCCATATGACCCTATGAAAATGGATAATCCCATGATACTATCTACCCAAACTTAGGTGAGATAGTTTATAATAGTATGAGAGGCCACAATATGAATACATTTATGTAGAGATGAGTAACAACCACTAACATGGGTGGGAGTAGGAGAGGCATAAGCATGGAAAAATTTAGCTTATGAGAGAGCTGTACATATGGATACCATGACTCAACTAGTATATGTACATGCTCAGCTGGCCAACCTATAGGGATAGGTGATAGATTTGAGATCTCAAACAACCTCTTTAAAACACTCTATTCATAGGGGATTATCTAAGGCATTTATGGGTAGCATGGGTAGGCCAAAATATAGATAGGATAGAGCCCAACCTTAAAGCTAGAATGATGTATATTTTTGTATTTTTTATATAAAACACATGATATATATAAATATCTCATTTTGGTAGTTAGATGTTGATCTTATGTGTTTGTATTTGTGGTTGTGTTTGTGGATGCATGAATATATTTATTTCTAGAAGATGTATTTAGCTTTTATTGTATATGATATAGGAAATATATGTGTTGCGGTTTATTTTCTAGAATTATGTAAGACACATGCATGGTTAAAAGGAAATAAGCAAAAAGGACTTAGATAAGTATAATCAATCAAAAACATATGTACTACAAACTATTTAGGAAATGTGTAATAACAAGAAAATGACTAAGTATAAGAAACCAAAGTGAATGGTAAGCAAGAGCGAAAAAATTTTGTTTTTAAACTAAGAGAAATATAGGCACCAAATTATAATAAGTAAAATCACACTTAGTCATGTTGGGAACTATGAAAATAATGTAATAAAATGATAATCACTTTGATAGAACAAATGGTATAAAAAAATCAATTAAGTTAATCAATCATACTAAATCATGTTGGGAAGTATAAAAGAGAAATGAAATTGACAAAATTGGTCTTAAATTTATCACACTAATTCAAGCTAGGATGTATGAAAAACTCAAGAAATGGTTGGATTATTATATGAAAATAGAAATTAGGAAGATAAAAGTGAAATCATAACAAAGTAAGCATAAAACATACTAAATCAAGATGGGAAACATGTCAATGATGCATAAATTCATAATTAATCAATCTTATCTCATATTTGATACATGCAATTTTAATTATGATTTGGATTATTGGAAATTGTTGTGAGGAAGACCAAGTCCCATCCATGGTCTTACAATGCAACTGACAAATAAAAAACCAATGAGGTGGAAATAAATGTGAAAATATGGTAAAAATGGATGTTTGGAATGGTAATTTGAAAATTTGGTAATTTGTGAGGAAAGTTAGGTCGTATCCATGGTCTTACAATACAAATCACAAATGGAATCCTTAAGGGAGTGATCAATAAATAAAAAAATATTTCTCAAGGGGAAATATTAGGATTGTATGGACTAAAAAATGGAATGTAAAAATCATAACATAGGCATCTTATGAGAAGACCTTTGGAAACATGAGGCATACTAAGGACATGGGAAGACACTAGGTGACTAGTGACCATCAATGTACAAAAGAAACTTGTTTACTATAGACACGAATATTTGTAGGAAAATAAATGTGCTTATAAGATAAAATTGTAGAGTAAAAAATACTCTACGTCTCATTCTATTTTTCAATCACACATCACAAAATTTTTTTCCCGCATACTTTGGTCTGAGATGGTGAAGTTTTGAAACAGAGCACGGGCTCTATTTTCCTTTTGTTTCATTTTTGTCTAAGTGTCGAAATCAAGCGGAAGCTGCCAAGTGTCATAATCCGAGGCACCTTTCATATTTTCTATGAGTTGGTCAGAATGTGCCACATATCTCATAAAGATTCAGTGGAATGTGCCAAGTGTCAGCATTTGCATTTTCATATCGGCACCCACATTTCATCTCTTTTTAGTGAAAGGTTTTAACAAGTTAAGTATTAGAATCAGGTGGAAAACACCAAGTGGCAATCGCATAAGGTCTCAATTTTGATATTATAAAAGCAATGGAAGATGCCATGTATCCCAGTAGAAGAGAGCGGAAGCCACCATGTGTCACGATCTAAATTATCTTCAATTTTTGCTTCACTAATATAACAAAGACCATGGTGGGTATTAAGTGTTGTTTTTAAAGCAAGCAAAAGCCGCCAGGTGTCACTACCCGTGTAAATATGAAATGAGACCCATTTGTTTCTATGGTATAAATAGAGAAAGCAGAGATTGCCACATGTTATCATTTATAGGCTTCTAAAAGGTAGCTAAAAGAAGTAGAGACCACCATGTAACCCCAGATGAGTAAAGTAGAGATTGCCATGTGTCTTTTGTTGAAGCAATGGAGTTTGCCACCTGTCCCTATGCTCCTTTTAAAATTTACTCAGGTAAGAAATGATGTGAGTCTTATTTTATTTTAAACTATTAAAGTTTTGAGGAAGCGGATTGTGACAGGTGTCAAAGGCAAAATGCTCATAAGCAAAGATATAAAAAGAGTATAAGTTACGTGAAAAGTGCCGCCTGTCTTTGATAGGTGCTATAGAACTTGCCAAGTGTCATCCTCTAGTGTCTCCTAAAGTAATAAGAAGATTTTCAAGAAATTGGCTGTGTTACATAGCATTTAAGGGAAGGGAGTGTCCTGCAATTTGTTTCAGCCAATGAACTGCTAGAAGACAAAGCATTTTAGAATCTATAAAATATCTTTTGTTAGGCACTTCTAGTTCAGTTAGTTTCAGTTGGGGCCATTAGATTGGGAACAAGTAGACAATTTTTGGAGTGAATCCAAGGCTATAAATAAGGGTGTAGAGATCACAAAAAAAGGAGAGACTAGAGAAATTTTTTTGAAGAGAATTATTGTAAAGAGTTTAGACTTTCAAGAGCTGTGACTAAGAATATCATTTGATTTTGTTTTATCTTCTTAAGGTTGGAAGGTTTATGTAACTGTGTGTGTTTTTGTGCCTCTTATGTGATTGGAAAATTAATGAGAAGATTGAATCCTATGCCTTTGTTGATATTTACTATGTCATTGCAAAAGTAGTCTAGGCTGTGTTGTCAAGAGTTTAGAGTTTCTACAGCTATAATTAGGAATGTCATTTGCTTTTGTCTCATTTTCTTGAGCTGAAAAGTTTATATAATTGTGCATGTTTTTGTGCCTCTTATGTGACTGGAAAATTCAAATAAGAAGATTGAACCCTATGACTTTGTTGACATTCCCTATATCATTGCAAAAGTAGTCTATGTTGTGAGCCTCTGTTGCTATTGTTTCCATCTTTTACATTAATCATGCACTTGTTTTCTCTTAAATGGAAATGAATCTTACATATAGTCTCATTTTGCTCAATATTAAGGTCGAATTACATTCAGGTGCATTGCCATAGTTAGATTTTCTTTCTTGCATTTGTGTTTCTGTTAAAATTCTTGTCCCTTTTCCCAGTATACACTTGATATAAAGAAGAACTAACTTCTCAAAAATTTGGAGGTTGTTTCAAGTCACAAGTCCCACATCTTGAAACTTCCCATTGTTGGTGTTAGAACAAGCGCAATTTTAAATCATCAATAGTTTTTGGCAAGCCCATGGGATCAATCTTAAAGTTTCTTTCAAGATCATATGAATTAGAGAGCTATGTGGAGTCATAGCTATGGACCAGTGACCAGATCACAATCTGCTATAAATCTAGGTATTCTTTTGCCACCTTTGGTAACTAGTCCAAGAAGAAGAGTCAACCAGTTTATACCAATACCAAGAGCAAATATGGGAGCCCGTATACCCCCAAGAAATTATGCAAGCTGGAACACTGGTAGTCCATTGATTCTTCCAATACCCCTAGCCACTTGGAACCCTATCCCAGTGAATGCCTTAAAATCTCTACCCAAATTTAGTGGGAAAGACTTTAAAACACCTGAGGAACATCTACAGGATGTATCAGATGTCTGTGTTATACATGTTGTCACATTAAAATGTAGCCAAAAGATTATTAGCCGCTTCTTTTAAAGGGAAGGCTCTAGAATGGTATCGGTCTTTGACCCCAAATACCATATCTACATGGGATCAACTCAGAGATATTTTCTTTGAAAGATTTGAATAGAAGGGTGATAAGTCTTCTTTGTTATAGCAATTAATTACCATTCAAAGGGCACCACAAGAAGCCATGACTAACTTCAATTCCAAATTTCAAAAGACTTGGGAAAGAATCCTTGCTATAGCTAGACCATTACTAGGTATGGCTATAATATTTTATCTTAAGGCTTTAAATTCAGATATATCTGTTATGATTTAGTCACTTGGAGGACACACTTTGCCTGAGGCTTATGACTATGTGGTCAGAGTTGAGAACAATTTAATAGATGCTGGAAAGTTACCCCCAAGGCCTCCCATGCCCATGTTCCCAGAAATTTCCTTACTATTACCTCAAGAAGCCCCTAAATCTATAGCTCCACTTGTGTCTATGTACACCTATCCTCAACCATCTGCTAAATAAATTGTCCTCACTCAGTCATTTGAGCTGGATGATATCAAGAATATCCTAAGGACATTTTCTAATGAGCTGATCAATATAAAAGATACAAAAATACTTTCCCTAAACCTCTATATCAAGGCTATCAAGGATATAGATTTTCATCTCAACCAAACCAATACCAGGGTCCTCCAAGACAAACTAACCATCTGCCAGCAAACCAATTAGTTGTAGTTCCCACAACGTCATAGACTATTCCTCCCAATTCAAATAGGGAGATTGTTCTAGGGAAAAATAATGATGTGGATAACACTAATTCCTGGTGTTTCCCTTGCAATAATGCTCATACACCTAGAGATTGTCCTATGGGTAATCTACAACAAAAGGTGGTAGAGCAAAGAAGGATGGATGGTCAGTTTGCAAGTTTTAGTGACAATAAAGCCTACTAGTCTACTGATATGTAGAATTTAGTCTTAAAGGCTCAGATGCAAGGGATGTCTTTGCAACAAGAGGAAGAAATAGCCCTGGAATATGCTTTGTTCTCATGGGTTGAAGATGAAGAATTAGTATTTTTGAATGAAGCTTCTATTCCCAAGAAACTAGTAGTGCAAATAGACTACTGTACTAGATCAAAGAGAAGAATGCTTAAACCGCTTGAAGTTGTGAACAATGAAGATATAGAGAATCCTTCATTTCAAGGTCATCAACACATAGTTATTAGATAAGAAATGTTTCAGCCAATTTAGAATCAAGAAGTTCTTAAACAAGTTCAAGGAAAGACAAAATATCCTAATCTTCCAAGAATTCAAACTTTGGGGTCAATGAATGTGGTTGATCAACTGAAGATGACCCCAACAAAAGTATCAATTTGGGACATGTTAGCTATTCTTGAACAAAGGACACTATTACAAGAAGCTCTTCACAATCAAGCAATGTCCAAATGTACTGAAGGACCTACTGATAAAAGAAAGCTCAAAGATATAGTTCATCTATAGACAACAGCCTTAGTGAATGATGCATCAGAGGTAAGCAAATCCAAACCAGATTCCTTTTATTTCACTAAGATAGATGACTAGACTAAGCATAATCAGAAAGAAGAAAATAACTAGTTGTTAGCTATGATGCATAGTGACCCATATGAAAATTATAACTCTACTGGTCTGGGCACTTATGTTATTTTTGATGAAGACAATGAAATCCCCAATGTTTTAAGGGAAGAGACACCAAATACTCAAAAATCTGAAAAAGATTTAGAAATATAGACTTTAAATTTTGATGGGGCTAGAAGTAAAAATGGTGTTGGAGCAGGAATTTGTCTTACTGCTCCAAATGGTGAAATTTTTTTAAGGACTATCCATTTTCAATTTGCTTGTACTAATAATGATGCTAAGTATGAATCTTTAGTACATGGGCTCCTATTAGCCAAGAAAAAGGGAATAAAGAATATAATAGTAAAAGGAGATTCAGAATTAGTAGTAAAGCAAATTAGGGAAAAGGAAATAACAAAGAATGTGAGAATGAAATCCTATAAGCATAGAATTTGGGACTTAATAGAAGATTTTGAAGCTTTTAATATTAAAGTAGTTCCCAGGATTCAAAATTCTAAAGCTGATAGGATGGCACAGATTGGTTCATAATTTGATCTAACAACTGGCCTATTAGTTAACAATGAGTCAGTAAAGGTTATAGTAAGGCCAGCTATCCTTGATAATGATGAAAATTGGCAAGTATTTGAGAATGATTTTCAAGTACTATCATTCTTGCAACAATCAAGTGAATTTACTGATCATTTGTAGGCAAAGATTGATGAGGCATATGGGGATCAAATTATATAATTAAAGAATAATAAGTTTCCCAAAGGTTTAATCACTTTAGAGAGCCTTTTGATCTAGAGGATGTAAGCCTGTAGAATAAAAGGTTCCAATCAAACAAAGTAGACTATTCTAAAATAGAGGTGAGTGAAGGAAAACAATTAAAAGTTGAAAATTCTGTAACTCAATAAGAAAAGGAAAGGCTAATTGAATTATGCAAAAAATATGACAGAGTCATAGCTTGGAGCTATGAAGACCTTCATGGATAGAATATAGACATCATTTAACACACAATAGAACTAACTAAAAGATCTAAGCCTGTCAGATAGAAATAGAGGCAAGTGAATCCAAGGATTGAGCCTCTAATGGATGGCTTGCAGAAACTTTTAGATTCTAAAATAATTTTTGCAATTAAACACTCAACCTGGGTATCAAATCTGGTACCAGTTAGGAAAAAGAATGGTGATATAAGACTTTGTGTCGATTTCAGAGATCTAAACAAAGCATCTTTGAAGGATCACTATCCCTTGCCCTCCATGGAACAAATTCTATAAACTATGGCTGGATCAGAGAGATTTTCTTTGCTAGATGGTTTCTCTGGATATAATCAAATTTGGTTGGCTAAAGAAGACCAATACAAGACTACTTTTACTACCAAGTGAGGAACATTTGCATATGCTAAGATGCCATTTGGCCTGTCAAATGCTGGAGCCACTTTTCAGAGAGCTATGGATGTTGCATTTGGGGAACTAATAAATAAAATCATCTTGATTTATCTTGATGATCTTACTATTTTTTCAAATAATGTTGTTGATCATTTTGATCATTTAGAAGCTATGTTTAAAAAATGTCAAGAATTTGGAATATCCTTGAATCCTAAGAAATGTATCTTTGTGATCCCTCAAGGAAAATTATTGGGACATATAGTATCTAAAGAAGGAGTTTCCATAGACCCAGAAAGAGTGGTAGCTATAATGAACTTAACTCTTCCAGTAAATAAGAAAGCAATTCAATCTTTCTTGGGAAAGATTAATTTCATCAGTCAGTTCATATCTGACTTTGCAGGCTTAGTAAGACCAGTGAAACTTTTGCTAAAAAAGACCTAATTTTCAAGCAGACTACAGAAGGAAGGCAAGCCTTTGAAGAGGTCAAGAAAGCTATCTCAACATCTCCAGTACTTAGAAATCCATATTTTTCTAAGCCTTTTGTAATGTATGTATATGGAGGAGAGCTCAGTATTGCTGTTGTTCTAACACAGAAGGATGATAAGCAGGAGGGAGAACATCCAATAACATTTTTCTCAAGGACTCTTAGACAATATGAAACCAAATATAACTTTGCGGAAAAATAAGCATATGCTATGGTAAAATCTCTCAAAAAGTTTAGGCATATAGTATCAGGAAGTAAAATTCTGATACTTGTAGCACATCCAAGTGTCAGAGAATACATCATGGAGGGTAAAATTACTAAGAAAAGAGCAAACTAGATAACTAAGATCCTTGAATATGATGTAGAAGTCAAACCCACTAAATTAGTCAGAGGTAGGGGTTTGTGCCAATATATGACTCAAGAGCTTGAAAAGATGATACCCGAAGAGATAAATTCAGGAATAGAAGAAGAAATTGTATTGAGAATATAAGAAGTTGATCAGGAATCTTAGGTCACAAGCAAGATTCATTTTATGAAAAATGAGATTTTCCTAAGAGAACTCCCTCAACAAAATATAAGATACTATAGGATGTAAGGAGTTCATTTTGTTTTAATTGAACATGTTCTTTTTAGAAGAAATTCTGATGGCAAATTGTTAAGATGTGTAGAAAAAGATGAGGCTAAGAAAATATTACATGAAATGCATCATGGAGTATCTGGTGGACATTTTTCTGCAAAGACCACAGCTATAAAGATAAGTGAAGTAGGTTATTTCTAGCCTACTTTATTTACATATTGTTATCAGCTGGTTAAAAAATATAAATCTTGTCAATATTATGTGGGGATGAGAAGGAATGCAACAATGCCTCTTAGCCCTATAATTATGGATGAAACTTTTACTCAATGGGGTCTTGACTTCATTGGAATGATTAATCTAGTATCTAGTATGGGTCACAAATGGATCTTAATAGCCATAGATTATTTCACCAGATGGATCGAGGTAGTGCCACTCAAGGAAGCAACAAAAAATGTGATCCTAGATTTTTTAGGAAGTATCACTACTCATTTTGGGGATCCTCACACCATAATTTCAAATAATTCTAAAGCATTTTTAGGGTCCAAAGTATTTGACTTTGCATTAAAGCATGGAATATATCTGAAAACTTCTTCTAATTATTACCCTCAGGGTAATGGTTTGGCAAAATCAACTAATAAGAACCTAATTAGACTCATCAAAAGAATAGGGGCTAACCATCACAAGGAATGACATAACGTGCTTAATTTAGTACTGTGGGCTGATAGAATTATGCCTAAATAGGTGATCAAAATGTCCCCATATGAATCAATATATGGGAAACTTGTTGTAATTCCCTTAAGCTTGGAGATTCTTGCTCTCCAACTGATCAAACAGATTGAAATTAAAGAAAATGGCCCCATGCAAGTCAAACTCACCAAACTTCTAGAAGTTTAAGAAAAGAGGAATGCAGCACATGATTCATTGATAAAGCATCAAAAAATAATTAAAGACTATTTTGATAAAAGGACTTCAACTTCCCATTTTGAAACAGGCTCAATTGTTTTGAAATGGGATTCAAGAACCGCCAAACCAGGTCAACACACTAAGTTTGAAGCATTATAGACTGCCCCTTATAAAATTTGAGTGTGTAAACAACAAAATTCATTTGAGCTAGAAAAGATGGAAGGTGAACCTAAAGAGATTCCTATAAATGGAATCTATTTGAAACATTTTAGTTAAAACTATGTTTTTTTAGCAGTTTTGGATCATGTGGGAGTTGTAGATTCTTTTTGAGTAGGCTCAAAAGTCCTTGGGGTCACAAATAACTGTAGAGTAAAAAATACTCTACGTCCCATTCTATTTTTCAGTCACGTGCCACAAAATTTTGTTCCCGCATACTTTGGTCTGAGATGGAAAAGTTTTGCAATAGAGTATGAGCTCTATTTTCCTCTTATTTCATTTTTGTCTAAGTGTCGAAATCAAGTGGAAGTTGCCAAGTGTCATCTTCTAAGGCACCTATCATATTTTTTATGAGTTGGTCAGAATGTACCATATATCTCATAATGACTTAATGGAATGTGCCAAGTGTTAGCATCTATGTTTTCATATCGACACCCACGTTTCATCTCTTTTCAGTGAAAGGTTTTAACAAGTTAAGTATTAGAATCAGGCAAAAAGTTCTAAGTGGCAATCACAGAAGGTCTCAATTTTCATTTTCTAAAAGTAACAGAAGATGCCATGTATCCCAATAGAAGAGATCAGAAGCCACCATGTGTCACAATCTAAATTATCTTCATTTTTTTACTTCACTGATATAACAAAGATCATGGTGGGTCTTAAGTGTTGTTTTTGAAGCAAGTGGAAACTGTCAAGTGTCACTGTCCATGTAAATATGAAATGAGACCCATTTTTTTATATGGTATAAATAGAGAAAGTGGAGACATACCATGTGTTATCTTCCACAGGCTTCTAAAAGGTAGCTAAAAGAAGTGGAGACCACCACGTAACCCCAGATGAGTAAAGTAGAGATTGCTACATGTCTTTTGTTGAAGCAACAGAGTTTGCCACCTATCCCTGTGCTCCTTTTAAAAGTTACTCAAGTAAGAAATGTTATGAGTCTTATTTTCTTTTAAACTATTGAAGTTTTGAGGAAGTGGATTGCGATAGGTTTCAAAGGTAGAATGCTCATAAGCAAAGATACAAAAATAGTATAAGTTATGCAGAAAGTGCCGCATGTCTTCGATAGGTGCTGCGGAACCCACCAAGTGTCATCCTCTAGTGTCTCCTAAAGTAATAATAAGATTTTCAAGAAATTGGCTAAGTGTTACCTAGCATTTAAGGGAAGGGAGCATCTTGTAATTTGTTTTAGCCAATGAACTACCAAAAGACAAAGCATTTCAAAATCTATAAAATATCTTCTGTTAGACACTTCCAGTTCAGTTAGTTTTAGTTGGAGCCATTAGATTGGGAACAAGTAGACAATCTAGAGTGAATCCAAGGCTATAAATAAAGGTGCATAGATCACCAAAAAAGGAGAGACCAGAGAGAATTTTTTGAAGAGAATTATTGTAAAGAGTTTAGACTTTTTAGAGCTATGACTAGGAATATCATTTGCTTTTATTCTATCTTCTTAAGGTTGGAAGGTTTATGTAACTGTGCATGTTTCTATGCCTCTTATGTGACTAGAAAATTAATGAGAAGATTGAATCCTATGCCTTTGTTGATATTTACTGTGTCATTGCAAAAGTAGTCTAGGCTGTGTTGTCAAGAGTTTAGACTTTCTAGAGCTGTAATTAGGAATGTCATTTGCTTTTGTCTCATTTTCTTGAGTTGAAAATTTTATATAACTATGCATGTTTCTGTGCCTCTTATGTGACTAGAAAATTCAAATAAGAAGATTGAACCCTATGCCTTTGTTGACATTCCCTATATCACTACAAAAGTAGTCTATGTTGTGAGCCTCTATTGGTATTATTTCCATCTTTTACATTGATCATGCACTTGTTTGCTCTTAAAAGTAAATGAATCTTACATATAGTCTCAATGTGCTCAATATTAAGGTTGAATTACATTTAGGCACATCACCATAGTTATATTTTCTTTCTTGCATTTGTGTTTCTATTAACATTCCTATCCCTTTTCCCAGTATACACTTGATATAAAGAAGAACCAGCTTTTCAAAAATCTGGAGGTTGTTTCAAGTTGCAAGTCCCACATCTTGAAACTTCCCATTGTTGGTGTTAGAACAAGTGCAATTTTAAATCATCAACAAAAATCATGTAGGTAAAATTTGATAAATAAAAGTAAAATGGACCTACCTTACCATGATGTGTTATTCATTCCCCAAGACCCCTTATAGAGTCATCAGTCTACTATAAAGATTGGGTACTTGTGTGAGAAATTAGGTAGCACTAAAATATTTTTTATTCCACTTTTATAATCTACTGGCCTACTACATCTTAATGGACCTTGGTTATATCATGAGGCCAATTATGGATTTTGAGCTTCAACTAGAATAATGAGATGTGTTTCAAATCACATCTTTTAGTGTGATTTGACTTTTGAGAATTTTGAATGTTTCTTTTTATCATTGCCTTTTAAATGATTTGGATTTTGAATATTTTGATGGATTTTGTAATATTCCTCCTCCATATGGACTTGGAATGAATAGTCATGAGAGATAGAGTGATACACATGAATGAGCTTTAGGTTTAGGCTAAAGGAATCTAAGTAACCAAAGACAAGACTGAATAGAACACTTAGGATTAACTATGAACCAACATGTTATCTCAAGTCTCAACCATGTATATGATTAGTTTGGAAAAAAGGATAAATGGAAATAAATGAGATCCAAAGTGGATTGATAAAAAAGAGTATAATGAGATGAATAGTTTGCTAACTGATCACATGGTGTAGAAGGAATGACTAAAGGGAACAATGTTGGTATAACCAAGTCACAATAACAATTATCTTTGTATATAGAGATAAGATAGTAAATAATCATGAAAAAGAGAACATGGGAATAATGAGAAAGAAACTCAAGAATAAAAAGAGAAGGTAATGATAAATAAGAAATTCATAATCAAACATAAATGAGATTAAAATCAATATAAAGTGCAAAATCAAAGTCAACATATAAGATAGATAAGAATTTGATAGAATTTCAAATGATATAACAAGGAGATAAAGATAACATTGGAGCACACATCCAATAAAAATTAAAATGTAAGAACACCATGCATGTGCTCATAAGTAATGATAGATTTTTCAACACACATTATCTATAACATTTGAGAAGTATTTATGAATTTGAATGAAAACTAAAATTAATATCTCATCTATCTTCAATGAAAATTGGGAAAATACTTCACATCTAATCTCCTCAATATAGAAAGTAGGAATGCTTGATGGATCATGCTGAGGAGGGCTATCATGCAAGGGATGTTGAGGAGAAACCATGGGAGTGTTTTTTATAGGATATGAAGGGATCACTAGTGGGAAAGGATTCACAAGTGAGGGAAGGTTCACAGGTGAAAGATTCATAGGTGGAAAATAAGAGGTGAATAAGGGACCACAAGAGGAGAAGAACCATAGGAGGTGGAACCATGAGGGAAGAAAGATGATCCTTCTTATGGGAATGCCCTATGAGAAGAATGGAAGAAGGTGTGGGAATGGTTAAAAGATGATCTTTAAGATGCTGCTGAAGGATGTGATAATGATCAGTATGATGTGTACCACATTAGTGCCAAAGTAAATATACCTCTCCATAATTAGGAATATACTTAGGAGGTACCTTTGAGGGACATATAGCCTTGTTTGAGGACTAAGGGTTTAGTAGGAAGTAAAGTGTCAATATATTGTCAGAGTTTGTGATAATGCATATATGAATGGTTATCTATGCTATAGAAGCAACATATATGCTTGTGAGTAGTCTTGGTAGGTATACTTATAGGAAGAGGGGTATAAAAAGTGGAAGGAACTTATGAAGGATCATTGACCCATTTAGTAGATAAAAGATCCAACTAAGATGAAGGAAATAAACCATCACCAAGAGAAGGTGATGTTGGTAGAGAGATAGGATAAGGCTCGACAGTGGGAGGGATAGGATCTAAAGCAAGAATAGACTCAGATAAATCAAGTGTAGGAATGGGATCCAAATTGGGCTCTACTAAGGGAAGGTTAGGGTCTATAATAGACTAAAGGATATTTACATGCATCTTAGGGATAAATAGGATATATGGGTTATGGTACTTAGAAAAGTGATATGGCCTACTCATAGCACGATCGATAAGCATACTCCTATGAGGTTATTCATAAATTGGAGGTGTATGCACCATATATACTTTATGATAAAGAGGAAAAATTCTAAAATTAGGAATTATATTTGATGAAACATGGGAAGATATACTCAAATATTGAAGTAAAGAGAAATGATAATAAATAATCTTAGCATCACAGGCCCAGCTAACACCTCCTAAGAATGGATCATCTAAGGTATAACCATCATCATAATTAGGCATATGAAGATTAATGGCATAGGTAAGGATGACCTTGTCATCTGATAAGGTGTGATGAATTGAATGCTGAGTCTTAGTTAAGACAATAGGGATGTCATCACAAGGTGGTTTGTGCGAATGAGATTATAAAGAAGTGGGAAGCTGAGAGATGAGATGAGGTAAAAGATCAAAATATTTGATCATGAGATTTATCTTATCAGGCTTATCAGCATCAAAATCTAAGATTTTAGGGGAATGTTCCTAATGAATTAGGGATGACCATTGTAACCTCAAGTGGAATTGATGAGAAAGTTATATCATTAAGACTCATAAATAGAACATTAGGCAAGGGTTCAAGGGTAGAAATATTGAATACAACCCAATCTTTAAATTATTTGAAATTTCAAGGGTTAGTATCACCCCAAATCTTATATATGGATCAATTATGAAGAAATTTAATGCATTGGTAGGTAGAAGAGGAAACTTCTCTCATATAATGAGTCCATGACTTACCAAGCAAAATTTTGTAAGATAGAAGAAAGTTAAATATCATCACCTTTACATAAATAGTGATAGATGGGATGGTAATACATATACACACACAACCTAAAGGAGACATTTGCCTTTAATCATATCCTTTACATGTGATTCATGTGGATTTGATTTCACTCAAAATATCCAAAGATTTTGATAAAATCAAGTGAGGCAACACAAGTGCCAAAACCCTCATCAATCAAGCCATGATTGACTTGGATATCACCAATTTAGACACTAATGAATAGAGGAGGATCATATAAATGAAGAATAATATCATAGGAAATCATATAAGTAATGGGAAATTTGAGGGAAAGAGAAGTGTCCATTGTTTCATCAACATGGATGGACATCTCTTCACATTGTTTTAATATGTTATCTTCATATCCAGATAAGGTTACTTCACGTCCTATTAAGGGAGGATGAGGTATGTTCATTTTGAATAAAATATCCATAATTTAGTTTTGATGATGTTGAGAGGTCATTATAAGCTCAAGGAATGGGATTTGGTATATGATATTAGTGGGTTTTGTGATAGTATCCCACTCATCATAACCCATAAGAAGATTGATAGAAATAGGTGCATAGTGTTAAATAAGGTCATTGGAAGTAAGATCTGAAGTAAATTGGAATTTATGTTGATAATAGGTAGAAGGTTTAGTGAGAGGACAAGTTGGTAGATTATGTTGAGAAGATGAATACGTTGATGTAAGTTCCTTTTGAGAAGTGCTAGAAAAAGTGTTAATAGAATCTTGAGTGTCATTGGTGTTAGGTAAAGAAGATGGTGGGATGGTAGAAATAGAAAGAGAAGCTTCATCCAAGGGAGGAGTGGGAATTGGTTCATCAAAATTTATAAGGTCATATTTCCCCAACTAATTTAAGTTAGTTGGAGAAGAGTCTTGGATAACATGAAATGTGTGAGACAATAAATGTGTGTAGATAGGCTATAAATCAATGAAAGAAACCACCCTTCATATATTAGTCATATTAACCACATTCTCTTTAGGAGTTGTGTCAATAATACTATCAACATGAATGGTAGAAGGGGTTGGGCTTGTTTTAGGTTTCTTGGTGATTTATAAGAGGATATTTATAGATGGCTAAATGAGCATTAGCTTGATTCAAAGCTTGATATTTAGTATTTATTTCATGGGTTTTGAAATCAATGACATAAGTTTGTTGGCATTTTTGAATAATATAATCATGGTTAGAATTTTTACCAAGAAGAAAATCCATATCCAAATTATGAAGTTACCAACATGTCTCATGAGAATGAACCCAACTAGTATGAAACCAATATTTCATAGGACGAGTAGGATCAAGTTCTCAGGGAAGAGGCATTGGGAGATGTTTTAGTAATTTAGCTGAGGATAAAGGTTTGTGAACATTGATGTTATTAAGTGAATATCAATGTGGATTGGTGAATTGTTGAGAAGGGGGACCTAGATTTGAATATTGGTTAGGAATAATAGCTTGAATAGTGTGAATGGTGTCATAAGAGTTTGTGACACCATCATTAGTAACATGATGATTCTTTTTCTTGAGTAATATACAAGTACTCATAAAAGTTTGGGATGGCTTGAATTGACACATAAGGAAATCTTAACATTTATCTTGGCCAATAGCCTCCTCCAAAGTATGTGGAGAGAGAGAGTCTAAACCTAATATTGTAACTTGGAAAAAAGAGCATTGGTAAAGACATGGAAAAGGTTATCATCAACCATGTTATGTTCATATTTATTGGACAATGTTTTCCATTGTTTAACAAAAGATTGGGAAGTTTTGGTTTCAAGTTGCTTACAATTGATAAAATGGGTCAAGGTATTTTTAGGAAGATCATTAGTTAAGAACTCTTGGACTATATCATTTACTAAATATTTCAAACTAGTAATAAAATGAGTTTTTAGTTAGTTATACCAATATAAAGCATCCCTCGAGAGATTTTTGGATAATAGTTTCATAATGGAAAAGGTATTAAATTTAACCTAATATTTATATAGATTTACAAATGTTTTGAGATGAAGAGTAGGATTAGTTGACCCATTATAAGAAATGGTAGGGGTGATACCTCTTATATTCATATTAGCAATTTGAGATATAAGAGGCTCATTTTGAAGATGCTTGATTATATTGTTGACAAGAAGAGGCTAAGAGATGAGATTACCATGGGAATATTAAAAAGGAGGTAGGGGAAAATTGTGATTTTGCATGCCCCATGAAATCTATTGAGGGTGGGTTTGAAGATGGATAAGATGGTTTTACATTTGCATCATTTGATTTACATTATTAGCATGAAAATCATTCATTTGATTAAGGGTTTGTAATAGGAGCTGATGGGTTTGAGTTGCATTGTTGTCATTTTTTGAAGCATTGGAATTGGAAGTAGTGGCTTGGGTACCACTATGGGTGTTAGTAGGAGCTTAAGAAGAATTGTTGGAATGTGAGGCACTAGTGGAAAAATTTTATTTTGTGGCAAAAGATGGACTAGTAAAGGGATGAGAAGAGGAAACACTAGAGGCATGATTACCATGGGTATTAAGTGATGCACTAGTGGAATAATTAAGGAAAGCGGGCCTTGGAAGAGGCCCACTAGATGAGAACCTACCATGTTAGTAGATATACTAGGCATGAAGGTAGAGGAAATTAAAGAAGAAGTCATGGTATGAGAAGGGGTCAAAGTAAAGGGAATAAGTAGAGAAGCAAAGAAGATAGTATCCCCAAATATATGTGAGAATGTGGGAGAAGGTGAATGAGGCTCTTAGGCTTGACCACTAATCATAAGCTGGTAAATGGTAGAAGGGTGCTTTCTTTGATGTTGAGGACATTTAGAGATAAAGAAGAGAATTTTAGGGGTATACTCTAATTCAAGTTGATCTTCAAGTGAGAAAAGAGGATTATGAAGCAAAGAGAAATGGTTAGGGGTCCCATAGTTTTTTGTTTTAGTGGCTATATGAACATTACTCTCATCCAAAATGGAAGCCACAATATACTTATGGGAGAACCTATGAGGGTTGTTAAAACTCATCATATCTATTGAATTTAACTTGGGGTTATCTTCAAATAAGAAGTTCATGATGAAGGAAAAAGACTAGATAAGGCAAAGGTGATGCAAAATCAAAGGAAATACAAAGAGGTAGATAAGAGTACATATTGGACTGGGTTGACTTAGTACTAGAAAAAGGGTCTAAAAATTGATAAAACAAAGATATATATTCGACAAGGTCAACCTAGTACTGTAACCTGGGACAAGAAATAGATAGAGAAAGATACAGAGTCAACATGGTCAACTTAGTAATATATCCTAAGGGGTAAAAAATAATATTGTGTTGATAGGGTCAACTTAGTATTGTAGTTAGAGGAAATAGATAGTCTGTAAGAGACTATGTTGAACATAATGATAGTGTATTAAAACAAGAAAAAAATTTCAAGTACTTTTGAAAGTGAGAAATGAAAAGAAACACAATCAATTAGGTCAATAAGGATGATCCAATTGAGTCACACAACACAAAACCTTGCACCAACATTGGCTAATGCAACTTTTTGTAATACAACATATAATTGAGCATAGATCAAAAAGTCAACTTGGAAAGTAAATGCTAACTAAGTGGTCTTCCTGAATGTTATTAGATTATTAGCATATGATTTTAAGTGTGATATGAAGTTGATTGTAAGTAAGGAAGTAAAAATCAATCTATGAATGGTTTCAAGATATTTAGGATGAAAGGGATCTATGTTGGTAATGGTATTAGATTGGTATTTGGGTCTACCCCCTCACTTCACACACCATAATGATAAGGGTGTTGATTGATTTACCATTATATACTATTAACCACATGTTTATACTTGGCCGTAAAATAAAGTCAAAATCACCCTTGGTGATGAAAGCCAAGTAGGTAAGCCTTAGGTAGATAATTGTTTAAATGAATTTTAAGATAATGTGATTTGGTAGTGTGTGCAAGAAAGATAAAAATATTGAAACTAAATGGTATATTAAAAAACCACCTAATTAGATTATGTGATCTATTCTGAGCATACAAGGAACTAAAAGTGAAAGTGAGATAATTACTAGAATATAGATGTTAATTACATATTTGAAACATAATATAGTGTCATTTTAGATGATAGTGTATATAGAGATTATAGAATAGAGTCGATAGTATCATTATTGTACTATTAAAGTAAGGGTCTATTAAGAACTATGTCAACCTAATATTTCAAACATAAGATAGAATACAAATCTAGGTTGATAGGGTCAACCTAGTTTATTGTATAAGGGTATTTTTAAAGATTTCAAACTATGAAAAATAAAATTGTAATGAATAACATAAATTATAGAAAAAGAGAGAAAGGAACATTGGTGGATTGGAAGATATGGCGAAAAGTTAGATTAATTTTAAAGTACCTTGATTGTTTTTTGCAAATTCCTCCAACTATGTCAACTTAGTCAACCTAGTTTTGTAGTTCTTTGTTTGATGAAACATATGAATAATACTATATTGATAGTGTTAACCTAGTATGTTTTTTAGAAGTCTAGATGTGTATTACATTGACATGGTTGACCTAGTAGCCTATCTAGAAGTGAAAACCTATACTATGTCAACCTATTTGACCTAGTAGCATGTATTTGATGAATAACTACACAAACAAAATAGATTCATTTTGATGTGACAATGTGTTAAATTTGCTAACCTAAGTTATAAACTATACCAAAACTATCAACCTATTATCCAAAATATATAAAAATAATAATAAAAGATAGAAATTAGAAAAACATGAAAAAAACATGCAAGGGTTAGATTCATGTCAGGTTCACTAGAATGTATACAATCAAAAATGCGTCATGTCTATAAATCAATCCTAAATTGGATAAGATAGATCATACTTACACTTTCAATTGGAAATACATTAGATAATTAGGAACATGACCAATATGGGGATTTACTAAACCCAATTAGGGGATCTCTTATCACAATAAATAATACTAGGGAGGGTTTTAAAGCCTCTAGTCAAGCACAATCATGCAATAACCCTAACTAATCCTTCTGTTTTCATATTCACTAAACTAATAATAAGTAATGTAAAGTCTAATCTAGTGCTCACTGAATATTTTGGCACAAAGTGGGGGTAATAAACAATAAAATTAAACATTCATAGAAGATATACACTCACATCAATGTATACAAAATCCTAATTCATGGAATAAAATTACAAATGCATATTTATCTACTCTTACAAATGAGGAAAATTTTTAGGAATACTTACCTTTAAAAATGAACTCATTAAACCTCAATATCTCCCTTAACTAAGCTAATTTAGAAGAGGTTTTTCTGGTATATAAGGATGATAAGGATAAATCAACTCTACGCTACACAACCTATCAATTCATCCAAAAGACATCTACACGAGACAAGATATGTATCTCTAAAAAAAGTATAAAACCCTAAGATTGCTCCTCAAGTATAATGGTGGATAAAAAATGTTAAATAGTGATTAATTATTCTTCTCTTCTTTAAATAATGGCAAAATGATCATGTATATATAGGAAAATTTAACCCTAATCTCTTCCAAAAGTTTTGGCCAATAGGGTCGACCTAGTTGACTTAGTACTATTATGGACAAAAATTCACTAGGTCAAAAGCTAGGTCTACTAAGAGCTAACCTAGACCTTAAATGATTTTTACCCAAAATAGTATAGAGTTGATCCAAGTGACCTAGTACTATAAAGTTTAAAGGGGCTTAAGGCTAGGAAAAAGGGGACAAAAGGTGGGAAATTATTGATGAGTGTACAATAGAGAGGAATAAGCTTAGGGATGTGATTTTTATGACACAAAGTGTGTAGATAACAAGTTTTAAAAGGGATAATAATATTTTGAAGCACCAATGGTATTCCCACCCCTTTCCTAATGCACCCCTTACGGTGTGCACTTAGAGATATTGAGATTTGATGGGTTTTTGAAAGAGAAAGAACATTAGTAAGTGATAAACATTTGAAAATATTATGTGTATACATATTGTACTTGTTTATAGTTTAGTATTTTAGTTTTTAGTAATTTTAGTGCTTGCACCCACTTCTCATCTCTCCCCATATCCTCTCTTGTGTTGGAGTTATATAAATCCAAACACTCCTTCCACTAAACACCAACTACACATTCTCAGTCACTTGAGTGTCAAACCCTTAAGTTTGATATCCTTGATAACTTATTCTATCCTCATGACCATCATCTAACCCTAAACAACCCATAAAATCCCTTCTACCACTAGCCCAAAGTCCATCTTAACTAATCACAAAACCATGATAAATTCATAGTGAATAACATCAGTCATCTTTGACTGGCATCAATTACCTTAATTGATAGTGGTTACAGAGTGACCAACATCAGTCTCTATGTAAGTCTTTTTCCTAAAAACTTCAAGCTAAATTCACCCATCATCCCTCACCCAAAATCTATATTTTGGCTTACAGAGTCATAAACTAATTTTTGAATCAAGTTTTATCATTTTAGGATTATATTTGAACAAGTTAATGCCATTTTGATAAAATCACTCATTTTATATTAAAAATCATTTATTTTATTGTGATTGATTACTTTCTATTACTTTATCCAAGCATCTCTTTTCATTTTGTAGAACTTAACTTTTTTAAAGAGTAGATTGACAACCCTCCAGTGAAGTCTAGCACTTCTTGGATCTAACATTTGTTAAGAAATCCACTCACCTATCTCACTAATCAATCTAATTCTATCTTATTTCTTATTACATTTCATCCTCCCAAGCCAAAGAAGAGTTCTCTACATCGATCAGATCACAAACACGTAATTAAATCCAAGTTCTTCTATACATTGCCCTTTCTTTAAAGTTTTTATTTGTTTTCTAAAAAGAAAAATAAAATAAACTCAAAACATAGTGAAACAATATGCATAATGCATTCATTCAATAAATTTGATAACAAATAAATGGGATTTAATCTTATGAATAAATAAATTAATCATCAATATTAATTAGAATAGTAAAAGTTTACTAATAACTAGCCAGTGAATTATATTATTATTTAAAGTGGTAGGAGGTTCCTAATAACTAGACAAGATGTTGTGGATATATAAACTCACAAGAGATAAACTTTTATAAATATAAAATATCAATTAAAATTTAATGATAAATAAAAAATATTGACACCTTTAATTCAATAAAATTAGTTTCAATATCATTTAAGATAGTAAGTGTATACAAAAAATATTTTTATTTTGTTATTTAATGACACTTTATTTCATAGATTGACTTGTTGAGTATTAGTTTCTCTAAGTGCATCCCTTAAAGGGTGCACTAAGTAATGGGTGGGTAAGACTTGTTTTGTTTTATGAGATGTTATTTTTATATCATGATTATACCATTTCTACTAATAGTCTAGCTTCTTTAGATTATATTTCCATTTACCTCCTTCCATTATATCCTATTCAATTATGTTAGTTTCTATTATATCCTATAACATTAACATGGTCTATAATATTTGTTTAGTTCTTTTTACTATTCATGTATTATATCTAGTGAGTTATACTTATAAGTCTATCTTATGACATCTATATTTTATTATTTTGACTGATACATGTTGGTAGTAGACTTAGGATTGTATAATCGCAAAGTAGACGCATGACAAGTGTGTGATGCATAAAAAATTATATAATAGATGTATTTTTGTATGTATTTGACCTATGCATGTATCCCAAAATATTTAAAAATATGAAAAGATGAATTTGAGATAGAAACATAAATATAAATTATGAAGCGATAGAGCTTCATAAGGTCTATATATAGTGATCAATTGTAAATGAAAAGAGTTATGAAATATATAGATTAATATAGAGATCCAATAATGGTTTTTATAAATTTATTTTTTATTTGTTACCTATATTACGTATAATGTGTTTTTATAGCTTCTTTTTAATTATACAACATGAATAACCACTATGTATAATTCAAAATCTATGTTTTTTGAATAAACATGTAATTTCAAATTTAATGAAAACTCAATATTTCTATAATTATGTCTACATGTTGAACATGTAGGTTACTTCATGTAGAAACACATATTAACATGTTGTGATGGGTTTTATAGGAACCTCTACTAATAATGGTGTGATAAGCATCAAAATTTGAGACATGCTAAGATAATTACCTAGAAAAAGAGATTGAGAGAGATGGTTGGATGAGAGAATTTACAATTTCATAGAAGAGGTGATAAAGAGGATAATAAGCTCTACGAGATATGTTATAAGTGGGAATATACATGGAGAGATGCATGAAATATTTTGGTGTGAATTCCTTGATTTTCTAGCTATATGGTTGCCAATAATTGAGTAATATTGGCTCAATCCAAGAGAGATATATCAATTCATTTAGACTAATGAAAAAATATAAAATCTATGAAATATGGACACCAATTAGAAGTGCATAGTAGATCACTAGATATAGAATACCACCAATGAATAAATCACTAAGTTTGACATGAAAAGGTACATCACATTTGAATTTGTGAAGGATTTATTTGTAAGAGGTATCTAGGGAAACTTATCTAATGACTACTTACCCTACTTAAAATGTTAGTTGTGGAAAAAGCCATGGTGACTATTCTATCTAACATGGATCAGTCAATTTTAGTGTTATGGGGGATTTTGAAATAATTAAGTGACTGATGAATAATTGAGAAGATAAACTTGAACCTGAACCCAAAAGATGGAGGGCACAAATAAGAAAAATTGAAAGAGGATTATGGGGTTAGAACATGACCTGTAACAACGTAGGAGGTGGAATAAACAAAATAATCCTATGTTAACTATAAGTAGGATTAGAGTAGAGAGTTTAGAAGATAAAGAAGGAATGGGAGCTCAAAGAGGAGCTATAGATTATGGATATTATGAAGATGAGGAAATAAGAGTGTCAAAAAGAGGAAAAGGTATATATGAGAGTGTAAAACTACATAGACATTGAAAAAAGGATTCAAAAAAGATGGAAGCAAGTGAAGAGAGAATAGAAAAAGAATTAGATTAGTCAGAAGGTAGTTTTATATCATAGTTACATGAGACAATATTGTTTGGAGAAGAAAATGAAAAATAATATGAGGAAGTTATATTAAATCAGGTTTGACTTCAAATTAATAAGGAGTCACAAACACGGACCATTCATTGCAAGGGTACACATCCCCTATGCCTAATTTATCAACAAAAAGTAGAATAAAAAGTGCAAAAGTTAGTAAAGATAGTACATGTTTTGATGGTTTTATAGATATATTTGGAAAATATACTAAAGATACTTATTTTTTTTGGATAAGATGCAATTTATTGAGGTTAGATTTCATGTCATAATAAATCTTAATATGTCGTAAAATTCTAGTCCACAGTATCCAGTGGTTTTAGGTGCAAGTATAAGAAGCATGGAAATCAATACATGAATTTTTGTCACTTTGGTACCATATGATGGGTCTAATGAGCCCGAGTAATACTTGTTAACATGTTAGACAAAATTTTACATTAAAGGTGTAACTATTGATGATTAAAAAAAGTGTGAGCTCATATAAACCTTAATAAGAATATTTGTGTGACTTTTCACCCTTATTGACATTTTTAAACTTCTTCTACATTCAATGATTTTATCCTCTTCTTTAACTAGTGGACTTAATTGCTCAACTATGAAGGTCTTTCATTATGTTATTTTCAATGTAACCTCCTAAGATATAAGGTGGAAATTTATTTGTCTGTGGTTCATTCATCTCCTCTTCCCTCATCTCTACTCATTTAGAGGAAGGAGGGACCTCCTAGCCAAGACTTAAGGTGGTGCAATCTTGAGGTCTTCTACTAGGATTCAACTCCCCCTCTTTTCCCCCTTTACCTATTGAATCTTCTTCCTCTATTTATATAATTCACCCTTTATATACCTTCCCTTCTCCTTCACCAACTCCCCTTTTTCCTTTACCTATAACTCCCCATTTATGAGTTTGAAAACTCAAAGCTAATGTGGGCACCACTGCAAATAAGAAAGGTATATGTTCTAAGGTAGAAAGGCTGAGGATGGAGGTATAATAAATTGTGAGAGATGGCTCCCAATGGATGATGAAGGACCTCATGTCAAGGTGAGAGAGAAGATAGGCTTTAGCCTACATTTTAGGGATATGGTGAATTTTTTATCCATTTGATTGGATTTCACTTTCATTTTGTTTGCTATAGTGGTTTGGATGAAGATTCATTAAAGGGGCTTGGCTTCTTTTCTTATCCCTTTTGTCACCTTTTAGTAAAGGATCAGTGATCTATTATTGTTATTATCTCTCTTATTATAGGAGTGTCCCCCTTATGGGGGGTATTTAATTAATTTCAGTTGGTGTTATTTATTTTCTCATTGATCTTGTGTTTATATTTGTCTTAGGGATTGGGCCCCTATTTGTGCCCTAGTGTTGGTTCATAACTATAGTTAGAAGTGTTTTACCCCATCTAATAAAAACTAGGATGAGCTTTAGAGTTCATGTACAAAAGGTGTTTTTCCAATATAAGATTTTAAGATGTCACAAACTAAATGATAAGAGAATTTAAATTAAATAAATATACAAGTCATACAATAACAAACCTTTAAAAAATTCATCAAAAATTTGGAGAGTCAGTATGGGACTATGGTCATAGGTTATTTAATGTAATGAACATAGTGGATTTATTTTTTCAAGATATAGCTAAGACCATATACTTTGTAGAAGGTCTGATACATCACATTGAGTTATCCATTGCTCAAACCCAATTCACTTGTAATGTAGATGCTAGAACAACTATACACTAGGTGGAGTAGATAGAATACTATGGGTAAAGTCTACAGTCTACTAAAAAGTATGGCACAATGATAGATGTTGTTTCTTCAAAGATGGATGAGCTTCATGAAAGTAATATGACCAAGATATAATTTTTTTGTATGGAGTGTGAAAATAGGGGCACCATATAAATATCATCCTAAAATTAAAAAAAATCTATGATATTTATCGAGTAGTAGGACGTGCATCTATGAAATATTAGCTCTTACAATAATATACCCAATAATATAAGAGTATATACATTAATTTATATAAATAAAAATTATAGAGATCTCTAAAAAATTAAGGAATATCACTAATAATGTCTTCACAATAGCTTTACAACAAATCCATACTGTAAAACTAGCGTAATATATAGAAATGAGAATTATGACTCAATATCATCCTCAGGGATTAGTAGGATGAACACTATAGTCTCCACAGTACTAGATAGGATGGAATATACTATATCCTTAGTATTATAAGTCATAGAACACTAATTAACCCTGATAATAACTAATAAGATGGGTTCCATCTTCTCCTCAAGGATGATATGGGGATATGATGTTCAAAAACAATAGGGGTGGGGTTCATCACAATAATAAGGGGGATATGATGGTTATAAATAATAAGGTTTGAGGTTTTAGTAGAGATAATGGGGACATAAAGGTAGGTATCAAGATAGATATCAAAGAGATAATCATAAACTAGGTTATAGACAATATTGATAATAGGTTATTTGTTATCTATGTGGAGAATATAATCACTTTACATGGAATTATCCAACCAATCTACAAAGATAGGTATATTGTGTATATTTTATATTTATATGATAAAATCATACAAAATACATTATGTTATAAAAGTAAATAAAATAAAAAATGGTACAAAATGTAAAAATGGTGAATTCACACCCAAGGGATCCTATGTACATACAAGCAGTCACTTGGCACTAGCATGAAAAATAAAGATTACCACAATTAGATATGCTACATGGTAAATAAATTAAAAATGTGTATTAGTAAAAATATCCTAATTATCTAAGATAAAAGGGTCTGATTTATCATGCATTAGACATATTACATAATATATAACACCAGACTGCATTGAGAACAATGTTGTTACCATTGATGCATAAATGTATGGTCAAATTATGTGTATTATCAGGAAGGATGGAGTATTTAATTTTTTGGAAAATATAATTAAATTGGTAATCAATCTATCAAAATTAGGATATATTTTTTAATATCACAAATCTCCTTCATAATTTTTTATATTGCACATAAAGAGGGCAACAATGCACTAATAAGGTGGTATGGTATGTAAAGACGAAGAAATCATGAGATGTTGACTCTTGAATGGATATATAATTGGTAGGATATGAGGTTTAAAATGTTTTACTCAACTATTTAATTAAAATAAATATGATCCCTCGATCAACATGGGAAGCCATTGGATGACCTGTTCTTAGTTACAACCTGATTACATTGAGTCTTGTAGACTATAAAAGGGTAGAACCTATTAGGTAACTAGAATATTTAGAAATCAAATTTATTATTCTAATTTTATAAGGATATTTAAAAATCATAGATATGAAGACTTATGAAATGTATTACCCTACATTGAATGTCAAGAAATGGGGATATGATGGGTAGATGACCATTAACATGGTGCTAAATCAATTGTAAGTTCAATAAGGGGATAATTTTATTATCATACTTATAAATAAAGCTAAAATAAATCCTTATATCATCCTCAGAGAACCTAAATCACCCTATGACTATAGAGACACCGAATAATAAGTTGACACATAGCCTAAACACAACACACTACAAACTGTAGAAGTAAACTTTTTCTATATATAGATAGAACCATTTTTTCCATTACAACAAACATAGTAGTATTCATCTAGACATGTGATAATAATATAATAATCTTCATAGTTCCATATAGGTAACTCCTTATGTGTGATTTCTAAAAATATCTAAAGGAGATTTGATATATCAAGTGAGTGTAATAGTCATGGATTACACCAAACCAAATAAAAAAGGTGTTATATTGTGGGAATTTGCATATTTAATGAGTGGTTCTTCATATACCCATATGTTAAATTGTATAAGATGAGAAAATGAGGTGACACCAGTGAGAATGGTCTTTACTATAGAGAAATAATTACCTTAATAATTTGCAATTAAGGACTTGGGTCTATTTATTTCCATATTAGAGAAACATATTCCAAATGTATATAAATGAGTTAGTGCACTGAATTATGATCTAAAGGGAATAACTATGAAATGGTGTGAAAGACATAGGTCAAATCACTTGCACTGGGAAGATGTTTGCAAATTGTAATGATCTTGATTCTAGCTAACACCTCAAGTAATTAATCAAAGGCCAGTTTTACTAGTAGAACTTAGATACTAGGTACACATATCTAAGTATACTTTATCACCTCTTTGAATAGTATGGTCTTGCCTCAAGATGTAGGCATGAAACTAAAAATTGGCCCCAAGTTCAACATTATTTTATTTAAACCTTTGTATTTGAGGATGAGAATCCCCTAGTCTAAAATGCTCTTCAGAAGTTGAAAATTTTCTTATGTCATGGCTAAGAGGATGATCTAAGCATCATGATGAACTTCTCTTCACAAGAAGAAGCAACTCAATATTTGAATATAGCTATTAAAAATTACAAATTTAGTAAGCAAAAAGAACAAATTTTAGTGAAACCCTATAATAAAATCATGGATGAGGGAGAACAAAAAAATTTAGTAACAATTATGAGGACCTAGGCTTGAATTGTTTTTTGAAATATGAGTGAGAAGTAGAAGAACCAAAATCCAAAATTATAGATAAAAATGAAGATATGAAAATGTAAAATTAAACATTAAAGAATAATAAGGGTAGAGGAAACTCTAAGACTCTATGCCAAGTGGTTCCAAAAAGATATAAACCATTAAATAAATCTTTTGGGAACATTAGTACCAAGGATGAACCAAAGATTATAACTTTGGGTCCTTATTAGTTAATTAAAAGATATCAATAGGCTTGAAATTTCTATGAGATTATCAATATATATTCCCAATAAAGTTTTCAAAAGTCAAAGATGTAGATACTTCCCTAGGAGATATGTAAATATAACTCAATGTGTGTGCATTACCTATCAAGGAGTACCCATAGAGGTTAAACCCTAATATGAAGCTTAAATTTAAGGTTCAAATTAACCACATGCAAGAAGCAAGGATTATCTCTCTTGTAGAAAAGGTAAAATGGGTAAGTCTAACGGTGGTGTAGCCTAAAAAGATGAGAAATAAGAGTATGTGGGGACTTTAAAACATTAAATGATGCCTAAATAAATGATTAATTTCTAATTCCATTTATAAATGAAGTTATAGAGTCAGTCTTAGATAAAAAAATCTATTCCTTCACTAGATAACTTTAGTGGCTATCATCATATGCGTATCATAGTTGATGATTAGGATAGAACCACATTTTTTAATGGAATGGAGCTCCTTCACATACAATGTAATGTATTTTGGTCTCAATAATGATCCTAATGATTTCTCTACGGATTTGGTCACTACAATCAAATATTTCATCCATGACTTCCTGAAAGTTCTTACTGATTGGATTTTATTCTCTCCATTCAAAGAACACTTATCCAAGCTAATAATCATTTTATAATGATGTTGAGCTCTATGGATCATATAAAATTTTAAAAAGTATTTATTCTTTACACCATTTGGTGTTCTCTTAGGCCACATATTGTATGATATAGGATTTTAGTTTACCAAGATAAAATCAATCATCTTGAGTATACCGCCTCCTACAAGCTCTTCCAAAGTGAGATCCTTCCTTAGATATATAGGCTATTATCTCAAGTTAATCAAAAGGTACACAACTATATTTACACCAATAAAGAGATTATTATGCAAAGATATGAAGTTTGAGTGGATTAATGAGTGTTAGATATATTTTGTGTATTTGAAATGGAGGTTGATAATAACTCCCAAATTAGTGTTCCCTAATTGGTGTAATCCATTTCATGTGTGCATAGACACTTTAAGAACTACGATAAGAGTTTTGGTTAGATCAACTAGGAAACATTAGTTTGGATCACCCAATTTACTTCACAAGCAAAAAATTGTTAATGATAGATAATAATTACACTATAACAGAGTGAGATCCCTTAGATATGGTGATTTCACTTCAAAAATTTAGGCACAATATTTTAAAAACACCATTTTAATTCTGTATAGATCACCAAACTCTATGATACCAAGTGAATAAGCCTATGTTAGGTGAAAGGATATCCATGAGGTTAATGTTGTTCTATTAATTTTAATTTAAGATCAATGTGAAACCTAGAAGGAAATTATGGGACCAAATCATCTTATCCAAATAAGGAATGGAAAGGAGCTAGAATAACACTTATTCGGAGTCAAAATGATTCTAAAAATTTAGAGGACAATAAATTTCCTAGAAAAAGGAGTCTTTCCTTCACATTATGTTGAAAAAGATAAAAAATTAGCTAATCACATGATCCATACCTTTTAGTATTATCAATGGATTTATATACAAAATGGGTAAGGATGATGTGTTGAGTAAAGTAGCCTTGGAGCACAAGAGATTGTAATTAATGGAATAAAAACACTAGGGAATTACAAGAGGACACTTCATAGGTGAATAAACTATAAATAAGATATTATATAATGTCAGGTGGTGGTATACCTTGTTCTTAGATGTGCATAAAGTTTCAAATCACTATGATGTTGTCAAAGAATAGGAAGGCCAAAACAAAGGGATGAAATGCCTTTAAATCTAATGTTAGCAATATAGCATTTAGAGCAATGGGGAATTGAATTTTTAGGACAAATAAATTAACCAATAAAATGAAGTCATTCAAGATATATAATTATTAAAGTGGATTACTTCACCAAATGGGTATAAGCTATTGTAACACCAAACTGTAGTGTAAGATACATAACAAATTTTCTGTATGAGAAAATAATTATTAGGTTTGGATGTCTAGTGAAGCTGGTTAGTGATAGAGGTACACATTTTTGAAATAGTACTATCAATATTATAACAAAATAATTCATGATATCGATAAAAAAAAACACAACATATCATCTTGGAGTGAATGGACATGCATAAGCATCCAACAAAGTAATTGAGAAGATACTTATAAAAACATGCAATGCACAGAGAGATGATTAGGAGGATAAAATTCATGTGATCCTATGGGCATATAAGACTATTTATAAGCATGTGATAGGGTTATTTCCTTTCCAATTGGTCTATGGAATACAATCAATTATGTCTATGGAATATATAGTTCTAATTTTATGAATTGCATTGATAATGTGCCTAAGATATCAGGATTCAATTTAGGAAAGGTTGTTAGATCTAACTCACATGGAATAAACTAGACAAAGAGTGAATTGGACACAAGAAATAAATAGTGTCAAAAATCAAGGTATGATCCCAATCTAAAATGTAAATAGTTTTATGTAGAATAAATAATGTTATTGTATGATACCAAATTTTGAACACATATAGGTAAATTATGCATTTTATGTAAAGGACCTTATATCATATATGAATTATTTAAAAAAGAAACAATAGTACTAAGGGACCTTAAATAAACCATTATTTTGGAGCATGTAAATGTCTATAAGCTTAAGCCTTACTACCAATGATCTCTATTAATCTCATACTTCATAATTCATAACATATGCAATAAAATTGTAGTCAATATCGATGCATGGAAATGAATTAATTAATTCAAAATACCTTTATTGAAATGGTATCCATCTTGATATGGATGAAACATGCATTTCTTTCTACCAATTTTACATGCCCTTCAAACTGATCCAATGTTTTGAATACTAAAGGATTGAATAAAATTATAGATAACCTAAATAACTTTGAGGCTACCCTAATAGCTACAAAACTTTCCATAAAATATTATTTAATCATCTCCATGTTAAAAATATAAAATAGCTTTTCATTTTTTTCTCTTCCTTTCCCATCACAAATATCCCACTCTGATACCACTATCAAGTATTATATGAGATTTAACACATGCACAACAAAATAATGAGAAATATATAGAGACAATATTTAAGCACATAATATAATATTGTATTATATTACACTCTCTTACATTTTAGTAATACCTTGGCTATTATATAGCCAAAGATATTAAAAAACCAACTTACTATTAAATAGGAAGGTAAAATAACAAATGTTCCAGTAGTAGATATAGGTATAACAAACTACCTATATATGAAATATATTATTTACAATAATATATTAATTTAACCTACTAATCGATAATAACCATATTGACCATATGATAAATAACCAAAATTAAATAGTATTTTACCCAATTTAAATACTAATCCTAATAGAAATGTCTAATGAGCCCAACTATTATCAATCTAAGAGGGACATGGATAAATCTCTTCTAGTTTATAATCAGGACATCATCAATATAAATGAAGAAGAACCTAGCCAAGGGGTATCGAAGGATACAAAGGAGGTTACCTACATAGGGGAAAATATAAGTGCCAAGAAAAAACTCTTTCCTAGATAATAACATCTAAGCATGTTAACATGGGCAACACTTATACACTATTGTGCATGAGGGAATAAGATGGATCAGAAGGGATGACCATAATCAAAATAATCAAGATAAAGGTAAACAAAAGGTGAATAGTTACAACAAGAACAAACTCAATGAGAAAAGTAAATGAAAATCATTTATGGATAAATGAGGACTAGTGAAAACAATTTTTCCATTAAAATATAAGAATCACTGAATAATGGGGAATGGTAAAAAGGATAATCATCTCACCCAAATGACACTAGGATTAATTAGGGAATATATAATTTAGATCACCTCAAATAATTGATAAAAAATATTCACACACTAAATAAATCCACGGTTAGTGTTAATAACATTATTTATAAGTAAAATAGAGCATACATTGAGTATCAAAAGGAGATGAATGCCTCAATCAAAATATTATAGGAGATATTTTTGGTACACTTAAATTTGATTGAAGTCATGGATGACAAACTAATACATATTAAAAACCTCTTTGGAAACAATGAAAAGGAGACTAGACTTCACACACAGATCTTTACAATGGTACACATAAATACAAATGAAATAGAAGGAATACAAAACACATTAACTAGGGACATGATAAACATGAAGGAACACATACACCATTGGCATTTCATGAAAAATTTCAACTCTCAGGCTAGTCACCTAGTGGAAGAAATAGTGGAAGAATAGGAAAATTAGCACTCACTTGGATGGTGGGGGTTCATATTCTCAATTTTCGTTTCTAATAATCTGATTGGTTACAATAAAATAATCATAATTTTTGATAAGGTATAGTTTTTAATTGTCGTTCTTTAGGTTGATCAGACCCTTTTCATTGTAATTGATTCTTTTCATATAATAAAAAAATTATTTATCAAAAATTGGGGGAAAAATATTTTTTGTAAAAATCATTGAAAATTCAAAAAATGGAGAAAATAAAAAAGCATGGAAAACTCAAAAAATCATGGGGAATTTAAAAATTTCTATAAATAAAATAAAAAGGAAAAGTAAAAAAATTATGGAAAATTCATATTTTACACCTTTGTTTAAAAATGATTTATCTAAACCATGTATTTATGGGGGAAATACACTCTTTCTCTTCTTAAATTAAAAAAAATTTGACAAATTATAGAAAATTAAAAAAATATAGGGAAACAAAAAAAAAAATAGTGATAATTCAATGAATTGATGAATATTTGAAATGTTAGGGAAAATTTTAAAATATTTAGAAATATCTAAAAAAAATTAAAGTTTTCTTTTGGAAATTATCCTAATTTTTATATAAAATTTAAGAATTTCATCTAATATTTCCATTTTTTATTATTAAAGTTTTACATAACTTTTTCTAATTTTCCTTAATTTATTTTGTTATTGGTAAAATATGGTTTTTTTTTTTAAACTATGGACCTAGAACCTAGACATAAAATCAACAAAAATGCCTTAAAATGCCAAAACATTTAACTTGGAACACAACACAACATTAAACAATATAGTTAAGTCTATAAGGCTAATCCCTATAAATAAGGAAAGTTGACCAAAACAACAAGAAAAAAACTAAAACACATCAAAACCTAAATAAAACATGACTCAAACATAAATAATCCACAAATATGGGGCCCTCCTAAGGGAAGGGTCATGTTGGTCTTCTATATTTATAATGTTTTGTCTTTATTCTTTTTCTATACCTTTGTCCACTCCCCATTAATTTCTCTGCATTTTCGGTCTAGAGATTGAGAGAACCCATGGAATTTATTTATATTTTAAATAATCCCTTAAATCTACCATTAAATTATGTTTTTTAGACTTTAGTGGTAATTCATTAGAGGTGGGATGCTCAGTAACTAGAACATATTTTTCTTCTTCTACATCACCAACCATCGCAATTCTATTCTTTATAAAAATTTGTGGTTCAATTCTTAGGGTTCGGTGTTATTCTTCATCCCTTACCTCTTCCTTAGAGTTTTAAGAGTCATGAAAGTTAGGTCCAAACAATTTCAAGAGATCTAAAGAGAAATTATTCCATCACGTTGATTCCATATTTTTTTACTGTAGATACTGGACTCTAAGGTGAGGTCGAGTGTCCTTTGTCATAACATTTATGACATCTAAAATGAAACACTTCATAGTCTAGAGGTATATTTCAAAATTAATCCTCAAAAAACATGTTAATAAAATCTAGAAAATCAATAAAATTATCAATTAATATCAAAATTCTAGCATAGGTGGTATGGGAGAATAATGATGTGGTTGAATCAATCCATAGGAATTTATCGAAGGAGTTTCTAATTGCTTTGAAAGAAGGATATACAAAAATTTTAAGCGGAAGATGAGGAAGATAAACCCATATGGGTCTGGTGGAGAAAGAATCAGTGGAATAATTAAAGCTAGGATACTAGTGTTTCATGAGTAGTTGATGTCTACCCCAGTTTCATTATTTCTCAGGGATCTAGTCTTTTTTAGAAGAGGTGGAAAACTACAATAAATTTTTTTGAAACTAAGAGGTGAAAAAATTGCTTTTAGTTATTCTTGTGTAGAACATACTCAATTATAGTCTATTTAATTTCATTTTTTAAAGGACTAAAAGGCCATTACTCTTTGAAATTGACATCATTGATATTGTTTATAGTAGTATATCACCAACACTTTACCATCCTCCACTTATACCTGAATGTTGGACTTGTTCAACCCAAGAATGTTGGCATAAAATATTTAGTCCTTATACATCTATTTGTTATCCACCACCATAGGCACAATGCTATTTTCATATGACTAGGGGATTATCAACTTATCTAAAACTTTTAAAAAGAGAAAGATCTATGTAAAGTTTGGTAGATAGCCATCCTCCATCATGGCTAACTCTTGCTTATTCTATGGTCTGATCAATCCATTAATACTTTATCGATGCTCTCTTCTCAGCTTTACATCACAATCTAATCTCCTACCCCTACTCCATCTCTCCTAATGACATAGTCTAGCTGTATCTTATAGCCACTAGTCAAGCTCCTCCCAAAACACCATAGCCTAAGATTTCCATATATCATACCTCATCCAAGCCCATTATCCATCTTACCTCATCCATCTTCGGATGCACATCGACTGAGGGCATCTATCTTGGGCTTCTAATTGACCCATTAATCAAGGAATTTAAATTCAAATCTAGATGATTGAAACCTAAAAATTCTAGAATTATAAAATTTTAATTAGAGATTTTAGTCAATGATTTTGATGATCTCAATATTTTTGAGTGAGTTTGAAGTTCAAAATTAGTTTTTTAAATTTAGGCAATGTTTTACTTATTGAGTAAAAGTTCGCTAGGTTGGCTTTGCACTAAGTTAGGTGCATAGCTAACAAACCAAGTCATTTATATACTTCGTAGAGATAGGCACGAGCATAACAAGGTTTTGAGCATAACATTTAATCATGCTATGGTGCTATCATAAGTTTCACATAAGGTGCAAGCCTTGTGTGCTCACCTAAAGTACATTAGTGAAGGGACCAGACTCGTATTGGGCTAGTTGCAACATGGTGCAACTTGGGGTTCAAGGGGACTTAACCATTAACACAAGGGGTTTAGGTAGCCTTCTAGAACTAGGTTATTCAAAGGGATTTCAATAGGTGAAACTATTATCAATGGCATAAGTCTTAAGGTGTGTTCCCATAGCTAGTTAAGTATGGATCTTAATAGTGAAAGATAAGAGAGGGGATAACATAAGATCATTTGAGTACTTGGACAAATCATAGGGGTGTCTTAGGTTTAAGTGTTAATCCTTAGTGTAGCACTTAGGTATAGGTCTTAGGGTCTTGTAATATTTTTCCAATATTTATTCTATTTATAAGTAGGTTGAGGTCACTAGATGGCACTAGGATGTAGCTTCCATATCACTATACATTCATATAAAGAACTATAACATTGCTATCATAAAATTAAGCTATAAACATATTAATACACTATCTATTGAACTAGAATAATAACTTCATTAATTTATCATATATTCTCATTGATTAACAATTTAACATATAAATTTCAAGATATAAAATAGAGCATATGTTCTTTCTTATCACTAGTCATGCCTAGAGGTTCACAAGTGAACTTGGGATATACATTCGAGTGCCTATTATATAATATGCATAACATTAAGGTTAGATCTTCATTTTTATAGAGATTCACTTCCTTAGTTTCCTCCCCTTTGATATTTAAATGTGAGTCTTCTTTTATAAGAGGTTGTGAGTCTTTTACAAGGTCAGACGGGCACGTACAAAGTGATGAGCTATCATAAGTCCATCGAATCCACTACATTGACCAAGTTAGATGAGTGAAAATTGTATGTTGAGATATCACTTGGGGGGTTGATATCTCACCTTCTCTACTCTATGACATCTATGATTCTTAAACCACCATGCACAAGCCATGGTAGGGATATCCCCTAAAATTTGGCACCATGTAATCATTTTCCAACTGGCACGAGATCTTCAGGGACTCCTCTAGTTGGTGCCAAAATATACAAAAGGGGAGTAACCACCCCAAAGGTTAATTCACATTAAGATCTAAAAAATTGGCACAATCCACATAATTTCCATAAAATGGGGCTCAATATTACCCCATAAAAAATTGTTAGTTTTCCTAAGACTAGTCTTTTAGTGCCTTAAGTGCGTAAAACTCAAGTACACCCTACTCTAAGTCTATTTTGAAATTCTCAAATCTTTGGTTGGTGCCTTTAATTTATTCAATGTCACCATTTAGTTCTATGTATGTGGCCTCAAGAAAAAGGCATATGCCTGTGCTTTCTAGATCTTTCCTAAATGCTTCAAGCCTTTCTTTTATGTGCTTCACCCTGCCATATAAAATCTCCCTTTGTTCACTAGCCTTAGTTTGGAAAGTGTAGAAGACCACCTCTAATTTTTGTTCTTGAGTCTCTAATTTAGAACTAAAAGAGTTAACCTTGGCCATTACTTGCATGTGCTCAGTTGTAGTTATCATGGAGTGTTGGAATAAAGTGTCTTTATCCTTCTTTGCCTTCTTGTGGTGCAAGTTGATGACTATTGCCTAGTTGGTGAAGTTGAAAAATATTACATCTACTTCCTTGATGCCCTCCTCAAGTCTAGAAAATAGGTCTTCCACCACATCCATATTTTTATTCAACTCCTTTAGGGCCTCACAAGGGTCTTATTGATCCTTGAGTACCAGCCTCATCTTAGGGAGCATTTGATCCATAAGCATGCAAACTTGGTGAACTTCACTCTTATATAAGGTATCTAATTCATCCAAGAGGGATGGTTCCACCTCTCTTATGCATTATATAAGATGTTTTAGTTTGAGCTTGGTTTCTATAAAGTAATTTTTACTCTACATTGTATTTAAATTTTGGGTTGAGCACCACATATTTTGGTTCTTTGACGTAGCGATAGAGTTTTGGAGCAAAGGGTGGGTTAATTTCTACCTAAGTGTTGAAGTGTAGTAGAGGTTACCAAGTGTCACTTTCAAGGCACCTAGAGATGGACAGTTGGTGACTTTTGAGGACCTCAGTGTAGCTTTCAAAAGAACCACAAATCGTGCCACGTACCTAGTAGTAGTTAAGGGGAATGCACCACGTGTCAACATCCACATATCATAAGAGGCATCTGTGTTTTCTATTTTGACAAAAACTTCCAACAAGCTAAGCGATAGAGAGAGCAGAAACCACCATGTGGCAGTTGCGAAGGCCCTCAATTACCTTTTGAAGAAGCGGTAGAAGCAACCATGTGTCGATCGCCAAGAGCCTTTGTTTTAATGCCTGGGTCCATGCTTTCCATTCAATGCATAAAGGCATCATTAATTTTGCTAAGTATCAAAGTGCAACAGAGGCTGCCAAGTGTCACCTTCTGAGTCCCTCTCTACTCCATCCCCAAAATAGCAGAAGGCACCACATACTCCCAGCAAGAGAAGTGGAAGATGCCACATATCTTCCCAGGAGTAGCGGAGGTCGCCACATATCAACTTTCGAGAGACCACCTTCAAGCCTAATCACCGAATGAAGATTGTGGTGGGTCTCGAATGATATTTTAAAGATAGAAAAAGCAACCAGTTGTCATCCTCCAGTGCCTTCTAGGTGATCAAGAGGATTTTTGGAAAATTGACTAAGGGTCCTCTCCCATTACAAATAGAATAGAGTGCCCGTCTACCTGTTATAGTGAAAATGGAGGGAAATTCGATGAGAGTTAATTCAAGTAGATGGAGTAGTGCATCAGGTAGTTTTTTATGGATTGCAAGCATTAAAGATGCCATCTATTTGTCTCCTAACAGCGGAGGCAAAATAGACAGTTGAGTGGCCCAGTAGGTGATGATATTTGAAATTCAAGCGCGAAGAGAGGAACTAGTCAGGAATCACCATGCCATACTTAAGGGCAGCCGTTCTTCTCTAGCATGGATTTTTGAAGCATTGAATGCACCAAAGTTCAAATTATTATTTTTTATTTATGTATTCAGGGCTATAAAAGAAGAAGAATTATAAAATCTGAGGGGGGGAATTCTCATAGTTTTAGACTATCTGAAGTTTGTGGCCAATAATATCATTTGCTCTTGTCTCAATTTTCTTGAGTTGTAAAGTTTATGTAATCATGCATGTTTCTATGCCCCTTATGTGGCTAAGAATTGAGGAAATTTGAGCTCCATGCCTTTGTTGATGTTATCTATGTTGTTTGCAAAGTAGTCTATATTGTAGATTTTCTAGTGCGGTGATTGGAAATTTTATTTGCTTTTGTCTCGTTTTCTTGAATCTAAAGATTTACATGACTATGCATGACTTCTGTGCCTCCTATGTGATTATAAGATTCTATTAATAATATTGAACACTATGCATTTGTTGACAATTCCTTTATCTCAGCAAAAGACTCCCCTATTGTGAGCCTTTGTTTGTGTTATTCCAATATTTTACATTGATCATGCACTTGTTTGCTCTTAAATGTAATAGAATCACATAATAGTTTCACTGTGCTCAGGTTAGGATTAGGATTACTCTCAGGTGCATCGCCATAGTTAGGTTTCAATTCTTGCATTTTGCATTTCTATTTGGTCTCCTATCCCTTTTCCCCAACACCCAATATAAAAGAAGAGACTAGCTTCTTTAAAATATGGAGGTTGTTTTCAAGCTGCATTGTCCCACAACTTAAAACTTCCCATTGTTGATGATTAAGATCTAGCATAATTTTAAGACGTCAACATTTTTTTGGCACACCCAGTGGGATGAATCTTTCAAGGAGTTGCTTCTATAAATCTAGGACAACTTCCATGTAAGTTTATTTTTATTGAATTATCATGAATTAATTTTGATGGCTATGTATGAAGAGAATTCCTATGGTATATTTTCTTATCAACCCAACGAGGGATCATACCAGCTTGGTCATGATATCTATGAGCCTAATCAGCCTTATCAAGGCTACTATCAAAGCTATGTTGAGCCTTATCAAGTTTCTCATGATCGTTATTATCAAGAGCATGACTCTTACCTTCCTCGTGAGCCATATTAGCCTCAAGACCATATTTCATCTTCCCCATATGGTTATGATGTTGCATATGAGTAGTATTGCCTTCAAGAAAAAATTAATGAAATAGAGTTTAGAATACTGGCATATGCAAGAAAGGTTTGTTCTAACTCTCAGTATGAAGAAGTGAATGGTCTATTTCGAAATGTGTCTAATGATCTAGAAGAGATAAATGGACTATGTATTCTTGCATTATAAAAGATGGAGGCTAGGGAAAGGCAAAGAATTGAGTTAAATGAATTGTCTACAAAAGACTATGGTGCTTCTTATTCTTATGAAGCTCCTAACCATGCCTAGTGTGTGCTAAGGGAGCTCCCTAGTTGGAATCAAAAGCCCATTCAAAAGCATATCCAAAAGCCTATTCAAGTGGCTATTAATGAGAATAGACCTTCCTATAGTCCCATCACTACCTCATCAATTATTTCTCAAGCTTAGGTTGTTCGAGAGGACAAATAGGTTCTAAAGTTTGATGAGGTAATGGCTAAGTGGAAGGAACAAAGTACAGATGACTTTAAGAATTTCTCTTTCCCTCCTCTCAAAAATTCCCTAGATAATTCCTTTTCCCTCAAGGTTCAAAAATATGATCATGATCAATCTCCCATGTTTCATTTTCCCTCTCAAACAAATAAATTTCATCACCCTCCGGCCATCACCCTTCCTTAAGAAGACCCTGTTCTCTAAAGTATTGAGAAAGAGGTTGCAACTACAGGACAAGTTCTTGCAGAATGTATAGAGGATGCTTCAAAAGTTCTTGAAGAGGAGTTTCCCATTGATACTTCTCTTGAGGTTGTAATTGACCATCCAGTTATAGTAGAGAGTGGGAAGACTGATCTTGATATAAAGGAACTTCAAGAGGAGCTAATACAAATTGAAGTCATACATGAGTTACAAGTACCTCCTATTGAGAAGGATCCAAATAGCTTTATAGCTGATTCAGTTCAAATAGATCAAAGTAAGGAACAAAAGATGATGGGCAGCTATACCTTGAGCCTCTACCAGAGATTGAAGAGCTTTGTATGGATATGGTGGCTATTAAAGAGAATGTTTATGAGAAATTTAGCCAAGAATCACCTATTCAAGATCCCAATACAGATGGAGTTGCATGCCTAAAGCTCTTTAAAGAGCTGGATGAACTTACAACAATAAATAAGGGGGATGTGGTCACTCAAAGGCCATGCATAGATAGGGTATCACTTGACATGGTGATAGATGATGAGCAATCTGAAAATGATCAGGAAATACTTGGTGAGTTTGTCTTTATTAGTGATTGGTTTGCTATTGATGACCTATTTAGGAAGACGCTAATATAGTTGATCGACAAGGCAAATGCCTCATCTGAGGTTATGACTGAGAAACAACTTGCTTTCCAAACTATACCATCTCTTGAAAGGAGTGAGTTTAAGGATTTTCCATTTGATCCAGGTAAATCGTGCCTTATCATGGTTAACTAGAGTGAGAGTCAGGTTCTTTTTGAGCAGGCTCAAAAGTCCTCAGGGTCGCCAGTAACTATAGAGTAATTTTTGCTCTACATCATATTTAAATTTTGGGTCAAGCACTACATATTTTGGTTCTCTGACGTAGAAACAAAGTTTTGGAGCAAAGGGCAGGTTCATTTTTGCCTAAGTGTCAAAGTGCAGTAGAGGTTGCCAAGTGTCACTTTTCGAGGCACCTAGAGATGGACAGCTGGCAACTTTTGAGGACCTCATTGTAGCTTTCCAGAGAACCACAAATCATGCCACATACCCAGTATCAGTTAAGGGGAATGCACCACATGTCAACATCCACATATCATAAGAGGCATCCGTGTTTTCTATTTTGACAAAAACTTCCAACAAGCTAAGCGATAGAGAGAGCAAAAAGCACCAGGTGGCAGTTGCAAAGGCCCTAAATTACCTTTGGAAGAAGCAACAGAAGCCACCATGTGTCGACTACCAAGAGCCTTTATTTTAATGCTTGGGTCCATGCTTTCCATTCAACGCATAAAGGCATCATTCATTTTGCTAAGTATCAAAGTGCAATGGAGGTTGCCAAGTGTCACCTTCTGGGTCCCTCTCTACTCCATCCCCAAAATAGTGGAAAGCACCACATACTCCTAGTAGGAGAAGTGGAAGATGCCACATATCTTCCTAGGAGTAGCGGAGGTCACCATGTATCAACTTTCGAGAGACCACCTTCAAGCCTAATCACTGAATGAAGACTGTGGTGGGTCTCAGATGATATTTTAAAGAAAGTAGAAGTAGCCAGTTGTCATCCTCCAGTGCCTTCTAAGTGATCAAGAGGATTTTTGGAAAATTGACTAAGGGTCCTCTCCCATTGCAAATAGAATAGAGTGCTCGTCTACCTATTACAACAAAAATGGAGGGAAATTCAGTGAGAGTTAATTCAAGTAGATGTAGTAGTGCACTGGGTAGTTTTTTAGGGCTTACAAGCATTGAAGATGCTATCAATTTGTCTCCTAATAGTGGAGGTAGAATAGATAGTTGAGTGGCCCAATAGGTGATGAAATTTGAAATTTAGGCATGAACAGAAGAACTAGTGAGGAATTGCCATGCCGCAGTTAAGGGCAGCCATTCTTCTCCAGGATGGTTTTTTGAAGCATTGAATGTGCCAAAGTTCAAATTATTATTATTTATTTACATATCTGGGGCTATAAAAGAAGAAGAATTGTAAAATCTAAGGGGGGGAATTCTCATAGTTTTAGACTCTCTAAAGTTTGTGGCCAATAATATCATTTGCTCTTGTCTCAATTTTCTTGAGTTGTAAATTTTATGTAATCATGCATGTTTCTATGCCCCTTATGTGGCTGAATGAATTGAGGAAATTTGAGCTCCATGCCTTTATTGATGTTATATGTGTTGTTTGCAAAGTAGTCTATACTGTAGATTTTCTAGTGCAGTGATTGGAAATCTTATTTTCTTTTGTCTCATTTTCTTGAATTTGAAGATTTACATGATTGTGCATGACTTTTGTGCCTCCTATGTGATTGGAAGATTCTATTAAGAAGATTGAACACTATGCCTTTGTTGACAATTCCTATATCTCAGCAAAAGACTCCCCTATTGTGAGCCTCTATTTGTGTTATTCCAATCTTTTACATTGATCATGCACTTGTCTGCTCTTAAATGTAATAGAATCACATAATAGTTTCACTATGCTCAGGTTAGGATTAGGATTACTCTCAAGTGCATCACCATAGTTAAGTTTTAATTCCTACATTTTGCATTTATGTTTAGTCTCCTATCCCTTTTCCCCAACACCCAATTCAAAAGAAGAGACCAGCTTCTTTAAAATCTGGAGGTTATTTTCAAGCCGCATTATCCCACAGCTTGAAACTTCCCATTGTTGTTGATTAAGATCTAGCACAATTTTAAGATGTCAACAATTTCTTTGAGCTCCCTCTCAACCTTCTTCACTATTTTCTTCTAGCTATAGATGTGAACATCGTTGATGATGTTTTTGTGTGATACCATGGATGCCATCTTGATCAAGGAATTGGATAAGCACATGGGGTTCATGTCACAAGTATTTAGGATTTGATAATCATTCCCTTCCTCTAGTTTCTTGGAACTTTGAATTGCCTTTATTAGAACCTAAAATTTAGGCCCATCCATTTATCAATCTACCACCCAAGAAACCTAGTGGCATGTCAAGGTCATGGTAGTTTTCAGAGGCATGCACTCCATTAGGTAGAGGTTATCTTTATCCTTAAGCTCTTATTATACCCTTTCTCTATTACCTAGTGCAAACTCCTCATCCTCTCCTAGCTCTGCTTTCTTGCTTGTGTTGGTACTTGAGCTAGTGCCTTATTCTATGACTTTTTCTTCTTTTTCTTCTTCCTATTCTTCTCCCTCTTCTTTTTATCTTTATTTGATACTTGGCTTACCATCATGTTCTTCCTATAGGGGTTCTTATGTGTAATTTTCCCCTTCATCCATTTTCTCTTATAGTCATTTTGTGGCATGAAATTGCATTACATCATCTTTATCTTATTTTTACCCTAATGGGGTCATGGCCTCCTTTATTTGTTTCTCCAAGGTGATAATATCACCTTATTTATCTTTAGGTGCCCCTTCAGAACTAGGGTATGCTTGTGTAGTTTCTTCTACTGTATTGGTGGGTCACTTATCAGTTTTACTAATGATTTCACTTCACTTGGTCTCATAATTGTAGTGACCTTCTTGTCCACTCTTTCCTTTTCCTTGGCCTTTCTCTCTACCTCTTCCTTCTTGTCCCTTTCCTTCTTGGCCTTCCTTTGTGTAGCTTACACTATGCATTTCTTTTTTTCTCTCTTATATCTTTAGCCTCTATCTAATTGATTTTAAGCTGGGACATGCCCTTGGTTTTCATCTCTTCATGCCTTTAGTGTAATTTTAGAACCACATCAATATGTACTTGGTCAATGCCCATGCCCTTCCACTAGAACTATTGTTCCTTTTCTATTGGTGCACCTAATTGAGTCACTTCTTTAGTCTCCTTGCCTTTTTCTCCTTCTTGGCTTCCTTCTTGCATCAACACCTAGTGTTCATCCTCTTTTATTTGCTCTTCAACTTCCACCATCTCAATGACCTTTTTTGGCAATCCTAACTTAGTCATTTATTATTTTTACTCCCACAACTATTACACCCTCTATATTTTGGTTTCACTAAAGTTGCATTTCCTTAATCTCCTTGTGCACTTCTCTAGCTTGATTTGAGGTGGTGGGGAGGGGGTTCCTTCACTTGACAAGGACTTAACATCCTTGAGCACAATATAGGTGCTCATCACACCTTTTTCTTTCTCCCATTATTATTCCTTTAATTCATCCTCTATGTTGGAGAGGATTGTCTTTGCCATCAAAATATAGGTATTCCTCTTCTTATTCTTTGTGCCAGGGTAGGTCTTCAACACAAACTTGGTGCACTTCTTGGAAGAGCTTGAGGAGGATGCTTCCTTTTTAAAGGTGATTTTAAGCTTCAGGCACTCCTCTATTTCCTCCAAAGTTTCCCCTCTCTTATTTTGAGGAGAATTTTTATTTTTTATGGGTGTAGGGGTTCTTTCATCATTGACCAGGACTAGGGGTCTTCTTTTTACTCAACGCTTGACCCGATACTAGAATCCTTCTTCCTTGGCTTCATCTCATATTAAATTCTATGGATGAAGCCAAGGGTGGTCACCTCTTGAATAGGATCAATGTTTATTTGATCTAAGGCATTTTATTCATCTTTTATTTCTCTTCCATCTACATGAGGAAACTTATGCCTTAACTTCCTTATTTTTGCATCTAGTTCTTTAACTGGAATGTCCATTCACTACATGTTCATGATCATATACAATGTGTCCGTAAAGTGTTCTTCTGAGAAGGTGATGGGGAGATTCAACCAACCTGACCTATTCCCATCCTTTTATGTCAGGTTCACACTATAGTAGTGTTACACTATAATAAAGATTACCATCTCAAACAAGATTTGGGTGAGCCCTCGAAGGATGCACCACTTTAGTCCAAAGGTGTTGATGTAATGCTCACACTAATACATTATGCAAGTCTTATATTTTGGGTTGAAAGTGGTGGGGAAGGTGTAGTCATTATACCTATACTTAGGGGATTCATGGTGTTCTAGGAATACCCATAAGTTGTCTTCATTTACATCAATGATCTCAATCTCCTCATCATGATCAAGATGAGGATGGAGCCCCACAAGAAGGTTCCCTTGGTACTATGGCATTATAACATATTATTGATAAAATCTTCATCAATAAACTACATGATAGTGAACTATACTACCTACTCCATATGATATGTGATGTAGAGGTATACCTTAGACACATCTATCCACTAATCACCAGGACATAATTTGGAACTCACAAGGCATGCCACCAACCACATGTTGGGGTCTTCACACTTGTTAATGGGAAATGATAAACCCCCTTATAGTAGCTAAGGAGCTTTATAATTTGATCTACCTCTTTAATATCATACATCATCTGATGGATGTCTTATCTAGTATTTTGTAGCCCATTTAAGCTCTTGATAGTTGTGGTGAGATCTTCATGTGCCACCTTGAAAAATAGAAGCGGTCCTCATGGACATGCAAGAATAAGAACTAGATGAGTTACTCTAAATTTATGAAGTAGTCTAACTCATAGAGCTAAGTTTCACCTAAAAACTTCAACTTATCTCAAATCAAGACATCAAACAAGGCATTACACTATGGCATCTTACACATCATATCTACCATCTAGTCCTGTTCCAAGTCTTGTAAATAACTTGGCATCTAATGGTTGTACTCCTTTAGTTGGTAATTATTCATGAAGGAAAACCAAATTTCCCCTACATGAACCTCTAGGGGTTACTACATATACTAATAGGATAGCTTGGTTAGTTCCTCAATATTAATGTCTATGACACTAACTACCTTGACCAGCTGCACCTTGGTTTTGGTAGCCATCACCTCTTCTACAATCCTAATCCTCTTGTGTTTTAGTTTTGCCTCTACAAATATTGATGCTTTTCATTTCTTCACCATTCTAAATCTACTTGTGTTGAATATAGGTAGATGTGGCTTGCCAAATCCTCTAATGGTGTTTAACACTCTTGCAGTCATAGGATCTATGATTGTATGCTCAGCTCTGAGATTTGCTAGTCATTAATGGTAACTTGGGTGACAACTTCTCATTTCCCTCAGATCCATACACTAATTTTCCCTATTCAACCCTTCACACTATCTTTAATTTTAAAATCAGTTTATTTTGATGCGTTTCCTTTCACTCTTGGTGTCTTACTTGGTTGAATTCTCACTATGGTGGAGTTCTATCTCTTTCATTCTCTAGTTTTTTACTTTATTTGTACTACGTCTTAGAGTTAGCTTAAACTTGGTAACCTAAACAAGTTCTTCACTTTCTAATTTATAGGATTTTTTTGTCAACCACCATTATTAATACAAATTTAATGGCACAGGAACCATACTTTCTTTAAAAATAGGAAAAACTATGGTATCCTCAAAAATGTCATCTTATATGCATTGATTGAATATCTTTGTGCCACCACCATTACCTCATTGAATAATCCTAACAAAATTTTAAGTGAAGCGACATGCAGTTTAAATGATCACATATCACTCCTTTTTGTGTAGATGCTAGCTATCTTAGATGTTATCCTTCTGTGCATGTATCCTTAAGTGTGACCTTTTCCTTCTTTATGGCAACCTAGGTGTAGCACCTCACATGTGCATGATTTATCCTCCTTAATTCCACTATCTTCTAATTGTAATCCTCTTTCAAGTGCACTTCTCTATCTTGGTTGATTTATTTCACATCATCTTGCCTTGGCCTATCCTACCCCATACAAATCCCTTGTGCTAGCCCTCTAGTGCTTTACTTCTATTCAATTTCTCTTATATACTCTCATATTGTACATCTTCATTCTGCCTTACACTTAATTAAGTTGAGCATCTTCACTTCTTACCTTGTACTCAACTATATTGGGCATCTTCACTTGTCTCCTAGGTCTCTAACACTAAATCAATTAATGATCCTTCTAGTAATTCTAGTGCAAAGGTAGCTCTATGGTAGTTCATTATTGGGATTTCACATGCCTTTCACTATTTTTTTATGCATATATATCTTTTTCTTATTGCACTTGCACTTAGTAAGATTCACGTGCCCACTAATTAGATGTCTGGGCTCATGTGCTTATGGTGCAAGTTCTTGACTCACCTAATTGGAATTATGTGTGAAGTGTTAACACATAGCTCTTATGGCCATCGAGTGTTGTTCACTACCTTTATATACTACACACAAAATAAACAAAATAATTAAAAGAATGGTATGGCTTGTGCCAAATGGTAACTTGGTCAACTTACTCCCATCTAACTTATGACCAAGAAGTCAGTGTTTCCATGGCATGAGTGCCATCTTAATATTTATATGGGTTTAATTAATTTAAATTGAAATGCCCATGGAGAGTTTTGTCAAAAAATGTGCATAGCTTGCATGCACCTATTTCCAATATGTGATGGATGATGTAGGGACCCATCCACTATATTTGTAACTTTCCTAAGTGCTTAAAATAATTGAAATCATAGATCAACACCAATTCTCCTTCAATAAAATCCTTATGATTGATGTGTTGATCATGCCAATGTTTTTGGCATTCCTTCTAAATATGTTGACTCCACTTGTCTTAGGCATGCTTCTCATCTAAACACTCTAAGTATTCTAACCTTATACTTAAAGATCATTGGTCATCTAACTAACAAATCCATGCAATACATAAGGGGGTCACCATAAATTCCATGGGCATAATAACTTTAACACCAAATACCAATTAAAATGGTATCATCTTATTTAGGCACTTGTAAGTCATGTGGTACACCCAAGGTACTATTGATACATGATCATCCCAATCCTTGTGACCTATATCACATATCTTTGTCAAGAATATTCCCATAAATTTCATGCTATTATGTCTCCATCACAATGGCCTCCTATAATCCCTTTATATGCTTACTATAGGATGGATTCTTATTCATGTTCTAAAACACAATAGTGTAGGACTTCATCCCTACTCAATTTATATAGCCCCCCTCAATAAGCTAGAAGGGGGAAAAAAAACTACAAGTTATTTATTTTCCTTAATGGACAAGGTCTAGGGTGTAAACCTAGATTTTATGAAAGACACAATCTCTATTTGGTATTTAATAACATGCTAGACTTTGTACATCTACATGTCTAGTATGTCATCCTTAATTAACGCCACTGAATCACTAGAGTTGATGTAGGATAAATGGTTTGGCCCCATGTTCTACTTCCCTAATTTGACTATAATGGAGAACTGGAACTCCTGGAAGAGAACAATCCATCTATATATGCACCCATGTAAAACAAGAATGTTCATGAGTTACATAAATGCCTCATGATCTATGAAAAAGATAAATGGGGTTACTAATAGGTATTGCCTAAATTTTTGTAAGGTATAGACCATTGCTAGTGCCTTTCACTCAATGGTGGTGTATTTATACTCTACCTACATCAATTTTATACTTGTAAAAGAGATGGGGTGGTCTATCTTTCCCTTGCCTAGTTGTGCCATTATGGCACTAATGGCAGAGCCTAAAGCATCAACATGGACATGGAGAGGAGTTGTCTAGTTAGGAAATTATAGAATTAGTGCACTAGCCAACTTTAGCTTAAGTGTTTCAAAGGCCTCTTGTTGTACCTCACCCTATTATAATGGGACATCCTTATGCAAGAGGTCCACTAAAGGAACCATGATCTTTTCATAGCTCCAAATAAACTTCCTATATTAGTCATAATGGCCTAGAAAGGCATAAATATCTTTAATCATTAAAGGAGTCTACATCTAGATTATTATGGCTATCTTAACTTGATCAACAAGAAGACCATCTTTGTAGATTATGTGCCTAGATAATTTCCCAAATAGAGTTGTAAAGATGTACTTCTTTACAATTAAGGAGATTTGGAGTTTTTTACACCTCTCAAAAATGAGGTGCATATTATCATAGTGGTATTTAATAAGACCATACATAATTCAATCATAAAGATATACTTAGAGAAACCTATGAGTAAAGTCCTTAAAGGTAGTGATCACTACCCTAGATAATATGGCTAGTGCATTCTTGATTCTAAAGGGCATCACATTATAGGAGAAATAACCCCATACAATCATAAAGGTTATTTTGGGCTTATCCTCCTCCTCGATCTACACTTGATGGTAGCCCAAAAATCCATCAGTGAAAGTGTATATTTCATAGCCTATGATCCAATCTAGGACCTCATCGATGAATAGGGTTGGGAATGGATCATTGATACAAGCAATGTTTAATAGCCTATAGTCAGTATGAATCCATATGCACCCATAATTTTTGATACTAATGACCATTAAGATCACCCATTTAGATTGTTATATTAAGTAGATTATGCCAACTACTAGCATTCCATCAATCTCCATTTTTACCTTAGCATAGAGATTGATATTCATCTGATATGGGTACTTCTTCACTAACCTTATGCTATCCACCATCTTGATGCTCATTTTACCAAGGTATAGGTAGGTTACCTTCTTATCCTGATAGCTACATGGGAATAAGTCTTAGAATTTTTTATGAGTTCCACAATTCATGTCATCTCTTCTTTAGACTAGTAAGCACCTAGAGTGGCAATATTTATCTCACCTTCTATGCTGATGTCTACTCTAGTAGTCTAGAATGGCATGTGATAGGATTCATTTTAATCATGATGAGAGTCCTCAACTTACCTTGTCCCTTCAATTATTTCAATTAGAAGATGCATTGGGTTATCTTCATTTGGGGCATTGTCATCCACAAGGTGCACACATTTTTTCATTCCTATAAGATCCTTCTAATTTTATCTTTTTAGGTCTCATCATCTTCTTTATTGGAGTCACTATTAACCATCATCTCTTTAAAGAATATTGGGAGTGTTAGTCCTTTTTCCCCAAACATTTCCATAAGGTGATATTTCTAGATGTTAGTGTCCTCAAACACTACCCTATGGATGACTTACAGTGGCCCCAATATATCTAAGTTTTATGAGGAAAAGGATAAGATATAGATAAACCTCTCCTTAAGAATCTCCTAGTTTTCTATCTTTTGTTGAATCTCATTTACAATATACCATGCTCATGCCCATGTTTTTGAAGTCCTATGAAATACATGTACCCATAGGCCTTTTAGCACATTCTCACCATAGATAGTCCAAGTTTATTCACATAAACTTATATGTATGATTAGGTCTGAATCACTTGACTAGGTGGGTATGTCCAAGTCTTCATTACTTTTGCCAAACCTAGTGTATATGGATACCTTTACATCTTTCCAAGTTTGAAATTTAGGTCTTTGCACTACCCACTAGTGAGTAATAATGCAATTTAAGGTATGCACTAGTGTTCCCATTTGAAATACATCTTTGGGGATGCAAGCTTTAATGTCATGGACATACATTTCTATGGGTTGGCTCCCTTCATACCTTAGGAGCACTGCAAGCTTCCCTTTACTTATCCAGAACACCCTTTTATCCACCTTTAAAGCATGAGGAACCCATTTATTCTTGGAGAAATCAATACTAACTAGCCTTTTCTTTGCTATCCTTGGTCCAAATGCACACACTAGGTGGAACCTTTGATCAGTGACCTCATATACATCTTAGACCCATCACTCTTAGGTTACATTAGTTGTATCAAAGTCTAATTATCTATCCTCCCATTTAAACATGATGTGGTCATTAGGGTTGAGCTTCTCAATTCCTTGTTCCATGTTGTTATAAATATCATTGATCTCAACTTGAGATCAATACTCTCTATATATGGGGTACCTTGATCACTTGACAGAGGGACCATCACCCTTTCCTTACCATTTTTAAAATTCATACAACACTTTTTAAAGTACATGTTTGCATTATTATCATAAGACCATGGCCTTCCCAGGAGCACTAGATAGTTGTCTTGATCTACCAACTTAATGACCTCAAATTCATCATGGAACTTGATTCCCATGATATCTACAATGGCACCTTTTAGGATCCTAATAAGATGTGCTTAGGCTTTGTTAGCCATGAACAACATGTGAGGTGAAGGCCTCAATGGTGGCCACCCCATCTTCTCCTAGGTGGTTCGAGTTAGAATATTAACCTCTACACTCATATCCAATAGCACTTCATAAACTAACCACCCATTCATGGTGGTGTCTATCAATAAATCATGGTCATATTTGGCATTCAGAGTATGTCTTACTTTGTACACCCATTACATATGTGGCATAGAAAACTCAATCATCTGAGGCATAGCTTCTACTTATAGTTTCTTCTATGCATGATTTATCAACAAATCTTTTAGTAGTGTTAACATTCCTTCCATTTTTAAGAGGTGCAGGATTTTTGTCAACTCCTATACTTTGGCCTCCTAGTTGTCTTGTCTTCTACATGATGTGGTGGCTTATGTCTCTAAATCTCTTATCATCTATATTTCATCCTAAAAATTATATATCACACTCATGGATTATTTTAGGATGTCCTTATATTGCATAATATCAGGATAGGGCACAAATTAGGGCTTAGGCCACATTATGTACTCAATACAACTCAACTCACCATATTCCAAGTGTAGTTTTTATGTTGTGACATTAGGTGGTTGAGTGGTAAATTCACTTCAAGTCATTTCCTACACCTTATTTGGATCCTTACAAGTCTATTACAACTTGGTAGCCTAACTTTCCTCTTTGGACTCATGCCTCTCCATTGTTTCACCTCTGTTAATGCCACACTGACCTTGAGTCATATTTTTCTATAAATATAGGCATTCCTTGGATACATCTGATCCTTGAAAATACTTTCATGTTGGGTACATGGGGAGTCATGCTGATAATTCTTCTCATGACATAATCATGGTGGGAATATTCCTCTTCCTCACTCACATGTGCCTCGCTCATTCTCATAACCCATATTTTACTAACTATAACCTTCATTGCATTAACTCACGTGACTACCAGCTAATGTTGTTACCTAACTCATACCTCTTTCATGTTTTGGTGTGTTTCATTGATTAATTAGTAGTCTATTTTTGAGTGCATATAAGAATTACACATCTTGCAATAGATTATGACGTTCACTTAATTAGCACACTATAGTAGAGGGAAGTTCCAAGAAACATGTGGCTCATGACAAACCTCATAGTTGAGAAGTAGGGCACAAAAATTTCTACACGAGAATTTTTTCTTGTTATGCCCCTTTATCTCATAGTCAGTACATCATAACCCACTTCAAGTATCATGCACCAAACCAATAGTTAGCTTCTATAGCTAGGAGGCTATTGATATGATCTAAGCCTCTATGAATGGGATAATCTTGGTATTAGTATTGCTTACTACCTTGGCCCAAAACATGACTTCAATCACTTCATAGGATTTTTTGAAGGTCTTCATGGACAACACCCTTTTGAATGGTACTTACAAGCCTCCAACAAACCATTACATGTGATAAGAGGGGCAAATGTCATATGGAAGATTAGAGAGAAGAGTTTTAAACTACACATCATATAGGTGCATTCTCTCAGATAATCCTTGATTAATCTCCTTGAGCACTCTAATGCTCTATTACTCAAACTCAAAGATGTCAAACTCTTTCAAGAAGGCTTACTTTAGTACATTATATTCAACCATAGCCTGGTTCAAATAAAATTTTCAATACTAGGTATGGGCATGATCTAGCAAGGTGGTCATGAACTAGGTTGCCTTACACTTGAGCTTAGTGATGCCCTAAGTACACCATTAAAACTCACACTTTAAACACATGATGTATGGAATTTTTTACTCTATGATATTCAAGCAAGTGCATCACCATCTCACAGTAGACTTACTAAGGGGATGGTGTCAAGTTCTAAGTTGCTTTTCCCCCTTGTGTCTATGTTGGCCCTCTAATCACTCTAATAATAGGTTGGGGTGTTGATCTTGATGTTGTTGGATATGTTATTTAATTTTTTGATGTAGTACCACTCACTTATGGCATCATGCCTCTTCCTACAGGTTATTACATAATAGGCACAATTGACATCCTCTATATGGGAATGATTGATCTTATATTTATGGTTCCTAGATTGGTACTTGATAAATTAATTATATCCTCACTCAAATCCTCATAGGGAATCACTTTCTCAATCACAAACTCTTGATCTAAATCTTGAATCCTATCAAAATCAATGTTGATAATAAGTTTAGTTACCATTATTCTATCTTATGATGGGGAATTTAGTGTATTAGATTTTGCTTTAGGTTCAAAGGAGGTAAGTGATTTTGGTGCATTCTCAACCACCACATCTTGTAGGAACCCATTATATCCTAAACCTAACTATTGAGTCCAATATCTTATTTCTTCTTCTCTCTCTCTTTACACTATTAAAATTCAAGGGATCCTTCTCCATACCCTTCTTACTTGCTACGGGTCCTCTTAGCACCTCTAAGTTCTAGATCCTCCATTAGCCTAAACCTTCACTTACTATATTTTAGCCTCTAAAGCTTTTGGGTGTTAGGTTTTTCCTCATCCATCACACCTTACCTACACTTCCCCTTCTCACCTTCTATGCTTGGCCATATGTTAAAGGACTTTATCCTTCCATCTTTATGGTTTCTATACCATAATCCACCAGAAGATTATTTAGTTTGATGCTGAGCTCTCTTATGAATGTACCCCTTGGTTCATGAAGAAACTCATGCTCTGCCTCTTTGGCGCACAATAAATTCAACATTATGAACTCCAACATGTTTCTATTCAATGCACCACTCCACCACTTGTCCACAACATGCATCTAAACTTCATCCAAGCTCTCTAGCCTCTCTACATGATCTATGGTCCACCCAAGGTGTTTGATATAACTACACCTTCTAGAATAGTGTAAGTAACTAGCCATTGGTACACATGTTTAGGTAGCTTAGAAAAGAACATCTCATATAAGTCATCATACATGTTATCTTGCACCTATTTCTTGTCTCTTATTATTTGCATGTGGGATGCTTATGCATGAAACTATCTTCCAATTACTCTAGCCAATTCTCAATGTTATCGAGTGATAGTCATAGAATCAATTTTTTATACCATTATATCAATGAAATATAACACAAGTCCCTATAATGGAACCAAAATTTTATAAAATTTTTCACTAGGTTGGGTTTACACTAAGTCACGTGTGTAGCTAACAAAATAATTTGGTTTTAGACTTGATCGATCTAAGTGAGAGCATAACAAGCTATAATGCACAATATTTAATCATGATATGCTATTTGAATTAGTTTCACACAAGGTTCAAGGCTTGTTTACTCACCCAAATCATGATAACGAAGGGACCATGCCTGCATTGGGCTAGTTATAACATGGCACAGTTTGGGGTTTAAGGGGACTTAATGATTGGCATAATAGGTTCAAGTGGCCTTATAGTGCTAAGTTATTCAATGGGAATCAAATAGGTGCAATTATTTTTAGTGGCATAAGTCTTAAGGTGTGAGCCCATAGTTATCTAGGTGGGGCTCTTAGTAGTGTATGCTGGGAGAGGGGCTAGCATAGGATCATTTGGGTACTTGGAAAAATCATAGGGATGGATTAGGTTCAAGTATTGATCCTTAGGGTAGTATTTAAGTGTAGGTCTTAAGTCCTTGGTAAAATTTGGTTCCAACACTTAGTCTATTTATAGGTAGGTTGAGGTCTCTAGATGGCACCTAGACACTACTAATAACTAGGGTGGAACCTCCATATCACTATACATTCATATAAAGAGCTATAACATTACTATCATAAAATTAAGATATAAACATATTAATTCACTCTCTATCAATCTAAAATCAACACTTCATTACTTTATCACATATTCTCATTGATTCATAATTTAACATATAAGTTTTAAAATATAAAATTGAGTAGATGTTCTTTCCTATCGCTAGTCATGCCTAGAGGCTCACAAGTGAGATTAGGTTATATAATCAAGTGCCTATTATATCATATGCATAATATTTAGGTTGTATTTTTGTTTTACTAGAGATTTTACACCTTAGTCACCTCCCCTTTGAATCTTCAAATGTGATTCTTATTTTATAGGAGGTTGTGAGTCTCTTGTCAGGTCAAACAGGTACATGTTAAATGATGAGTTATCATAATTATGCTAGCTCCACTATGCTACCCAAGTTGGACAAGTGCACAACATATGTTGATTATCACTTGGGGGGTCACTATCTCACATAATCCACTCTTTGACATCTATGCTTCTTGATCCACCACATATAATCCCTAGTAGGGATGTCCCCTAAAAGTTAGTACCATGAAACCACCTACCAACTGACACAAGATCCTCAAGGACTCCTCTAGATAGTGACAATATGTATAAAACAAGAGAAACTACTCCAAAATTTGCCTTGTGCCAAGATTTTTCAAGTCAGTATGGTCCAAGTAATTTCCATAAAAGGGGTCCCAACATAACTTTTTAGTCATAACATAGAGATTTGATTTTACATATAGTTTTAAATATTGACTTAAATTTGAGTTATAAATGTATGTGTAGTAAGCCATCAAATTTTATCATTTAATAATATTTTATATTATTTTAATAATTATAAGTCCTAAATATTTGATATAGTTTTTTTTTAGTGTATCAGTATATTTAGCCATTAATAATGTGATGATAAAACTCATATGATGTGATAGTGTATCACTATATCAAGTCAAGTTAGTCTAACTACTAATCATTTATTTTGAAGGTTGATTAGTTTTAGAATCAGATAAAAACATTATTTTTAACCATTTGTCTAATATTTCCTTTTTATTAAATTTACTTGTGCTTTCAAGTCTCATCAATCCAAGGAAAAACATTTAAAAACTATTAACAATGTTTGTGTAGGATTTATCATCAAAGCTATCGATTTAAAAACTACTAAATCATTTGCCTATAAGAAGAATGATAGAAGACCACAATATCTTCAAACTACTAATCATTTTATTGTAGGTAACCTATCAAAGATATTTTTTCATCTTAACAATCATCTTTTTTTTAAAGACTTTTAATCATTTTAATCACTCTATATATATATATATATATATCATCTTGTGTAAATATCATGCATCTAATTAATCGACTAATCTTTTTTATATGCCTATTTGTCACCTAAAGGATATGGTGGTGTATGCTCTCCTCGCATCCTTAGAGTTATTTTTGGAATATTAAAAACCACTTAAAAACCTTCCCATTTTTATTTTCTAGGGGCAACATGATGTGGAATTGACACCCACACACTTTCCATAGTCCTAAGGAGATAGTCACTATGGATTTCACCACCTTGCACTAATCTACATTCTATAATCTGGTGGAGTATAAATATCAGGGATATATGTCATTAGGATAAGTGATTGACCCCATTCATATCATCTATGAAGGGAAGAGTTCATTCTCTAAACCAAGAATTAGACATCACCCTACATAGAATTGGGATCCATTATACCTAGTGTATATTAGGGATGCCCCTAGAGATCTTGTTCATCCTAGCTTAATACCTTATGACCATAATAAGAAACTTGCTTCCAAAGTTAGGATCACATCCCAAGTGACCATCATGTGTATACATGGTTGAGATGGTTTGGGAGATTCTATAATAGGTCACTAACCTACAACCTCACCATCAAAGTCATTATATGGTGTATTCATTAGGTTACACAGCCATAACTAGTCTATTAGTCCTAGGTTTATGGTTTGCTTGATTTGGTGTGTGTCATGTTAGACCAGTGCTATTTATAAGTTGAGTCAGCCTTTCACCCAAATTTATACATGGTATTCTAGGGTTTTTATATCATCATATTATATATCCTTATCTCATCATCATATCATCTTCTTGGGCATTCTTAGTCTTTTTGTACATCCTTATCAAATTCACCTAACATCATGTATTTTATATCCTTAATCTTTTATAATCTTGTCTATCTAGTACATTCCATCATTCATTTCAACCCTATCTTAATCTAATTTCATATTGACATCCTTATCCCATTCTTATCAAACTAGTTTCATCTCAATTCCATCCTACTTTATTATATTTTAGGTCACACATTTGTCCAAACCACCCCCATCTCATTCACATTACCACTTATCCTTTCATCTTCATCCATATATAATTGTCCTTGTCTTAAATCCATTATTATACTATAATCCCATCAACTAGTCACATATCTATTTCACCTTGATCAATTCAGTCTAAGGTTTTGAGCTAATCCCCTTTCTATCCATCTATATCATCCTATCACTCTAGTCCACTATCACTCATCACTTGGTCGTATCTCATACCTAGTTAGTGTCATTTTATTATCTTGCCACTTTGATTATTTTAATATAGCATCCAATCAATCATCAATTTAGTCATATATAATCTAGTCATATTGCTTATTCATAACTAGCACCCATCTAATTTTCAATCTTCCTAGTTTGAATCTAGGCACCTATCAAATCTTCAATCATTTTACTAGCTTGAATACTAGGCATTGGTGATAGGTCATTATCACCTATCTTACTATCAGTCTATAATCTGATCCTAGTCTTTAATCCATTAGTCTATCTCAATCATTCATTTATTTAAGGGACCATACTTAATCCTTAATCTACTATCACATCAACCCCCTTCATCATCCATATTTTATCATACATCCCCATGGATTTGGACCCTATCCTTGTAGACCAGTACCTATTTTCTAATAAGTATGAGATCCTTTTATGGGACCTATAAATGGGTGCATGCCTACCTTCTGACCTTGACTCCATAAAGACTAAATAAATGTCCCATCCATAATACCCATGTATATCTAACTCACATAATAGCTCACCATGGTTCACCCCCTATCTTTTCATATCCATAATCCTCACATCCATCCATGTAAAAGTGATAATGTTAGCATGTTCAATCAATATATCTTGACCAATAAAGATGAAGCCCTCTTAAGGTTATTCAAGTTGGGTGCCTGCCTTCTCAATGATTTTGATCCCTTAAGCCTAACGTCACCTACCAAACTAGTCACTCATCAAACCTCATCCCCATCATATTCTATCCTACCATCCACTAATCCTAATCCTAGTCATGACCTTCTCAGTCCAAAACTTTCCTTATTTAATAAGTATATAGCTGAGAATAAGGGGGCAGTCCTCTTATATCTCTTTGAAATGGGTATCCAACTTCTCAAAAGTATTGACCCCATCCAAATCACCTTACCTCTAGATTTTACCTATCTAAATTTGAATTATCCATTTATTCATCATATTCCAAGCCCCTACCATACTAGCAAATGGGAGCTTAGCTTGTCAACCTCATTCCATTCCCATTTGCCTCCTAAACAATCCCACACTCCACCATGACATTATTCCACATTCTAGTCTACTACTTTCACATCTAAAGTCATAAAGAATACATATACCCCCTACCAGTCTCTATGAAATAGATATTTTTGAAATTAAGGTATATAGGCATGATTTTCCACCCTCAAATATGATCTCTAGAGTTTTCCAAACATGTGCCCTTATGGTATTAACCTGAATGATTTTATATATATCATAAAGTCCCTAGGCATTCCATTAATAGATGTCACACTTTTGGATATTATATCCAAAGATTAATTGATAATGGTGACACTAAAATTGAGGGAGATTCTAATTCATCCATGCCTAGGAGTGTGCAAAAGGGGGTATGCCAAGAATTATTTTTTGAATATAATCAACCCTTTCCCCTCCCTAAACAACGTCATAACTTCAATCCCATTCATCCTAGGAACATCCTCAATCAATCCATCCCTATGACCCATTCACATCACATCCCCCACCTTCTTAACTTTGTTAAGACTAAATCATCCCTTCATAAACCTAGGATGAAAGAGGTACTTACGAACAATCATATGGTTCCTACTAGAAAATCAAATATGGGTTACACCACCTTGGCAAAGTCTATATTGAAATGGTCAAGATCATGTTCAAAAATAACATCTGAATCCTAAGTCACATTGAAAACATCATCCCTTATTGATTACAAAGGTCATGTTGACACCTATATCTTTAGATATGTCTATACTATTGACCTATTAGAAGGCATGGTTTTTGATCTATCCTAGGATGATAAAATTATAGCATAATCCTTAGATTCTCTATCGATATATGATCATCAAGATGAATACAAATTATATTTAGATGCTAATTCCTACATGATTCTTAGTGATTTTTTTGATATTATTAAGGATACTTTATTTGATGTTGAGACTAGGGATCCTAGTGAATATTATGAGGACTATGCTTCCCATTATTCCCTTAATCCACCACACATTCTTAATCATCCACCTCTCATCCATAATACCTATATCCCACTCCATGAAGGGGATGAATAGGAATATGCATCATTGGATTCCCCTCTACATGCAATATTATGTGTTAAATATATAAGGATCCAAGCCCATAATTAGTTAGTTCCTCAAAATAATCAAGCCTGCTATGGTCCAAATCTAATTAATCAAAGTAATCATTAGTCTTATAATTAACGAAGTCATAAATAATCATCCCCTAGTATATATATCCTTGAAGTGATAGGGGTATATCCACATCAAAATAATTTATCTAGTCAAATGTTAGTTCTTTCTGGTGAAGCCCACAATCAGGCACCAAGAGGCAACCAAATTTAAAATCAAAATAAAAAATCAGAATATCAAAATAATGTCAAAATCACTAATCATATGGCCAACCATCTACTTAATGTTTGGATCAAATAATTAGAAAATCAAAAGGTCTTAGATCCATTAATCTCATGGCACCAATCTAAAGCATCCCCTTCATGATATCTAATAGTGTATGTAACTTTCAAACCCAATTTCCTCTCCCCATCCCATCATATTGTCCATCATGATCATATCCCTCACACACATCCTATATCCCATCATCACAATCATGACATACTCCCATCCATACCATATCTGAAATCCTTGGGAAAAATTATCACTTGTATGGGTTATAAAGACACCTAGTTGAGATATCTAGGGGATGCTAAATCAAGAGTTAATAAAGTCCACCAGAACATCCAAGAATCTAGCATCCATATCATGGTCGTAACATCAGAAATCTCCAAAATAGGTATCAGTTAAAAGATCAAGAAAAAACATACAATCATACATCATTTAATAAATCAATATGACATTTTAAAAAAATAATAAAAAGAAATCATTCATCTAATGGTGAAAACTAGTCCTCTGCCACCTTAAGAAAGTACCATGATGAAAACTAGTTTTCAGCATCATGGTAAAATAATCTATTGTCTACATTTTACCTCAACACTTGGGGCAAAATCCATCCTTTTCATCCATAAAACCCATCCATATCATATCCCTCTATCTATATCGTTCATCCTATTATGTCCCTCTTTTCTTCCAGTCTTGAGCTTCATAAGGGAGTGGAAGATGTCTTATAAACTATTCTAAAATCATCTTGGTGCATCTTCCAATGGACACTAAGGCAACTACATATCTGATTCTTTTATAATAAGGTCATTAGTAATCACTAGTTCATTATTATTTGTTCTTCATCCCCTTTTTTGCATTTCCATTACCCTTTTGTCATCCCATCCATTATTTCCTCCATCCATCCTTATCTTGGTTGGTAGGCTTGGTATTCCATTTTATAGTGACCATGTTTGTATAATATACATACATAGTCTAAAAATACCTAAAAATTGAAATATTCCAAAAACCCTAAAAATTTTAAAATTTAAAAAATCTAAAAATAGTCCAAGTTGTCTTATGCCCTTTTCTCCTATCACATCCATCTCTAGGCCTTTCATATTTCATAATCACGTCATCCATCCTCATATTCTAAGCCAGGGAAAAATTTAGTCTATATCAAGCTAGCATTGACCTAGTCTCACTTTTGCCTAATTAATATTATGTCTCTCATCTAAATTTCCAAATACTTATCCTAATCCCAATATAAGTCCCCATATCCAAATTCTCATCCAAGTCCCTCCCATAGTCCAAAATCCATATCCACATCCATATCCTTACCTAGGTCTTAATCCTAATCATGATCATCTTATGAGAATCCAAGTCTAGTCTAATTCCAAGTCTATCCTAAGTCCATACTCACATCATGATCATCCTATTCCACCCATCACCTAATCACTCATCCCATCATTAGATAAGAAATTGTGACATTACATGCAGCTACTTGTGTGTATTACTTATCTATCATGTTTGGCTTGTTTGCATGTCTTTTATCATGTAAACATTTGATTTTCTTTGTATTGTGAGTTTGTATTACATCATGAATATTTTTATCTATTACTAAATATATGAGGATACTATGAGGTCACCAAAGCTACAATAATTCTTATAAGTTCCCTTGATGATACAAAGTTCACTATTTGCCCATGCACTTTGGCATAATGTCCTCTTGGTCATATTTATATCATGGGAAAATACTGTCAAGTGCCATATTTATTTGATTTATTAGACTATGATGAGTTGTATGACATCTATGATTTTTTTATTATATACACTCTCATCATTTATCTAATAATTTCATCATCCTTATTCTCATCACTAATCTAATCCTCTCAACCCATCTAAATAACATCCAATCTTTTATCCTCATAATCCTCATCTCATCATCTAAGTCATCATCCTCTAATCATCATCATCATCATCACCACCACCACCACCACTACCATCACCACCACCACCACCACTACCACCACCACCACCATCATCATCATCATCATCAACATCATCATCATCATCATCATCATCATCATCATCATCATCATCATCATCATCATCATCATCATCATCATCATCATCATCATCTTATACTTCATTAATTATATTTTATCCCTGAGTCAAAAATATATCGGCTTGAGGTATCTCAAGACTATGTAGGCAACACTTAGATACAATCTTGTGCCCAGGGATAGCTTGACCACTTTTGAACTTTAATCTTATCCCATCCTAAATGGATCACTCAAAATTATTTCATTAATTTTAAGCTACACATCTCATATTAATCAAATTATTGTCCCCAATATCTCATATAATCTCTTTTATAGGCCCCTAGTTGTCTTAGGCATGTATATTACTTTGGGACTTATACTTAGCTTATAACCTATACTATCTCTTTAATCCTAGGATAATGTCTATGTCACCAGTATTTCAATCACATCATTTTACTCAATCAAGTATCCTTTCTAGACATTGGTCATTATCTAGAACCCATCTCTTGAGTTTATCCCCTATCATCTATGTTTGGGGCATCTCTATCATATATATACCAATCTTCAGGGCATCCCAACCCCATATCATTATCTTGGTCTTATCCCACCCTTGAGACTTCTATTCGAGTGACTATTTAGATAATTTCTCCCCATATGCGCTTTTGAGAGGCATCATACCTAATAACAATGCTTCCATTTATGATAAGGTTTTTATTTGAAAGCCTATTAATTCTTCTTCTTCATTCAGTCACAATACCCTTTCAAAGAGGGACAAAATGTATGCACCTAAATCTTATTTCACATTTCCTAGTTAATTAACTAATATCTTAGTTCATACATAAGCTCCCTACATCCCATGAACCTTAATATATCCTTGCAATGAATTAATCACTCTATTAACCCACTAATTATCCTACTTAGCTACTAATTTACCTACTAACCCACTTGACATTTTAAAATTCCTTTTTATTGACCTACCCATCTACCACCCTACTATTGTAGCCTTTTATACACTCCTAATCCCTAATGGAGATTTTAGAATTAAAGAAATCTATAATCTCCTCTAACTTATTCCTCCCCCTCTAGAAGCCTTTATTATAGAGGTTTCCAAGGAGTTTTTTATTCCTTGGAAATTCCTCTATGCTTGATCCCCATGGCTCAAGTTTGAATACGAGGAATTGATTTTCCCCCTATTGGCTTATATATACAAGACACTCCTCCATGACCAACTAACTTTAAATCCATAAGCATCCATTATACTTGCATTATCAGTCATTATCCAAGCACTTCCATATCCATATCAAAACCATCAACAAGTCAAGAATATATTGAAGCCATTAAAAAGCTCAATCAAGAAATCCAATAATCTAATTATTTCATACTCTAGTCAACTTGGAAATCTTGGAGAGGAGATCTGAGGGGTAAATTGATGGTAAGCAATCTCATTGTAAGTGTCTGATTGTTCTTTTATCCCTTCCTTTAACGTTGTTTGTATGATTGGGTTTTTATTCCTCAATATAGTAATATAGTGAATAATCCAAAATATTATCACACATTAATATTTTATTTATTTTTAAAGTTTTCTATAAATTTTTAAAATTTTTCCTCTAATCTTAGAGTTTTAACTAATTTGTTACAGAATAGGGAATATATTTAAAAAATTGGGAAATTTTAAACTGTTAGTGAAAATTTTAAAAAATTATGAAAATATATGGAAAATTAAAAACATTAAAAATAATTTGGATAAAATTTGATAATTTTAATTTTTCTTAATATTTTCAAAAATTTATTAATTTTCAAAAAAAATATCATTTCAAAAAAATAAAAATCCATAGTTATTTATGTTTTCCTTATTTTTTATAAAAACTTAGGGGAAATTCAAAAAAACTAAGAACACTTCAAAAAAAAAAGGGGAAATTGATTTTTAAAAAAAAGGGAAATTAAAAAAATTGAAATTTTTGAAAATTATGGAAAAATTTAGGAAATTTTAAAACTTGAAAATAAAATTTCAAAAATTTAAGTTAAAAAAAAGGAAAATGAAAAAAACTAACTAATTTTTTAAAGAACTTTAGTGAAGTTTTGACAAATTATGGAAAATTAAAAAATTTAAAGAAAATTTTAAAAAAAATTGAAAATTCAAAAAAACAAAAGGAAAAATTTAAAAAATAGAGGTAACTTGACATAACATTTAAAATTTAAAAACTTTGATGAAATATTATAAAATTAGGAAACATTTAAGTAGAATTTGAAAATATTAAGGAAAATTCATAACTTTTTAAATATTTTTCTATGTTTTCAAAAATTTTATAATTATTTTTTAGTTTTTTCAAACTTATTTTTTTTTAAATAAGATTTTATAAAATAAAAATATTTAAAATTATAACTTACACATTCTCAAAGAATCCTCTAACCTAAGATCAAGTAATTGCTTGTTCCCTTCATAGCCAATTTTGGTTTTTGCATGCATGCATAGTTCTGTCAACATTAAATCATGTGTGGACCTCTAATAAATTGCATGCATGGTTATTTTATAGTATAACATGCATGAAACCTTTTAATAAAACATGCCTATCCCTATTCTATATTTGAGACTCATTTATGTTCATTTAGAGAAGGGCTTCACTGATCCTTTTTCTTCTATATTATTGATTTGATCTTTTCTACCAAGGGAGACTCTATTTTCCTCTCCATGTTTTTCATCGTAATCTCCATTTACTATAGACTTTGTAAATCTTCTTCTTTCTCTAGGGTAGTTTCTAATAGTCTTCCATCCTTTTATTCTTTCTTTGGGTCACTTACTTCAACTGATGTGTGGTCCACTGTGGCTCCCTTTCACCAAGTCACTTTTTGCTTCCTCATTCTTTGAACCAATTGGAAACTATTTTTCCTTAATATGGTATCCTTATCTAATGGGTTTTGTATTTGTGAGCTTGTAGATGCAGACATGAAATAGACAAATGGCCATATTCAAAACATTATCTACATCTAAAAGTAACATTTTCATAGTCTACTATCTGGGTTCTCATTGAACCACCCCAAACTATGGAAAAATAATTATGGATCCCTTTCCTCAAATCCATGAACACAAAAATTTAAGTACACATTGATCTTAATATTTTTTTTTTTAGGATTCTTGACTAAAAAAGACCTGTATAGCATCTCCAATCTATTTCAAGGTTGGTAGTGTCCAAAAATGTAATGGAAAAATTGGAAGCCTCAACCAAACTAGAATGTAAGAGAGGTTTTCCATCAAGGGGACAAAGTGTAGGAGTCATGGCTTCATAAACAAATCTTCCCCCTTATGAAACCAAGGCTCTTTTTTGAAAATATCATCATGTTCTAATTAGTCTAAAAATAATGCAATGAAGAATCTTTGCACACAAGGGAATATCTTCACCTATTCTATTGTGATTAGATCCAAATGTTGGCTTATCCACTCATGTAGATTAATAAGAGTAGGCCAAAATCAATTAAATATATAAATTAACCCTTTTAACTAAGCATAAATGTAAAATTGGATGTATCCTCATTATTTGGGCAGATCATGAGGGGTGTAGCTGATTTATCCATAATAAAACCTTGATTAAGATAAGGGGAACATTACCTAGATTGTGAAATTTGTTTGTAGTGTTGGTGTAGGCCTTTTTTTCCACTAGGTTTTGCCTACACAATTTTATTAGCTTGCTTAATGATCTATAGTTCATTTGGATTACTTGGGAAGATTAGTCCCACATTAACTAGAATGTGTAGATTCTTTCTCTATCCAACCTATATATGCACCTCTCTCCCTTCATATTTCTTATTCATTATATTATGGATTATTAGAGCATTCATGTCTTGGTGTAATTATTTCTCTTTGATTTCATTATTATACTTACGTGTGTTTCCCCTATATTATCATGAATAATATATGTCTTAAATTGCATCTTAAATCAATGCATTCATTTGGATCAACATTCCTAAAGCTCCTTTTGATATGGTATCAGAGCTGATCTAGATCCGAGGATTGCCTAGTTTTTTCTACAAGTTTTTAGTTTAAATCTTGGGTTCATTTATTTTAGTTTAGATCTCTCCAGTTTGGCATTTACATTTTATTATATTAACTATATAAGGATATTTCTTTTAGATTTGAGGTTTTGATTTCATTAATAATTATGTTATTGAGATATTCAAGCCTTGAGTGAATTGGTCTTTGCATCAACACGTGAGGATCCTATATTCTTTCACCCACTATGAAAGCTTCTTATATTGTCTATAGATCTATTTTATTGCCACTATGGAGTTAATGAAGCTATGCAAAGTGTATATCTCATTCAGAGTTAAAGCTAAGAGTTGGAGTTTTTGAGGATAATATGCACTCTCTATTGGATGGGTGTTAGATCTACTCAAACCCTACTTATTGAGAGTCTTGGAATTTAGATCTGATTTACTTTTGGTTGGAATTGAGAGTGGCATCACCTTTTTTATTATTATTTTGTTAGCTACATTGAGTGCTTGAATGATGTCGGAGGAGATTTGTCTATCTATAAGCTTGAAGCTAAACTTAATATGGTTGGAATTTTTAGCATCATAACTACATTCTTATTTCATATCTAACTTTGGCATTGGAAAGGGAGGAGTAGTACTGAGATCTACAAAATTATAAGCATCATTTTCTAGTAAGTGGTGTCTCATTTGTGATCTAAAAATAGGTTTTGATATATGTGGAATTTGAATATCTATCTGAGCATCTTTTCCATCTCATTTCTAGATCTAACTATTGGCCTACATATTTCCAGTGAGATGGAGAAGGCATAGAAGGTGGAGAGTGGTGTTGGAAGTTGAAATATCAATGCTATATTGTTCTTTTTCTAGACTGTGGTGTTCTTGATTTCTTCACTAGGGTTGGATCTACATTAGAGAAATAAAGTAGAGGCATTGGATCAGATCTACCAATTTTTTTCTACTATGCATTAAAAATTCACATCCTTGGCATCTTCTTCCTCAATGTGGTACCTTTCTTCCTTGGTGGGCCCATGCTTAGCCCTAATTTCATGTGGGTATTTAGATCTTTTAATATTTTATACTATTATCAATTAATGTATTTTCTATAATATGATTATAGTTTGTTGAAAATCAAGTCATTTGAAAATATTTAAAAGAGAGCAATTTTGAGTCTTGTTAAACTTGTATCTCCAGCTTATAAAGACTAAGTTGAGGCCCAGATTGGTAAGAGGCTGAATCCCACTCAAAAGACCAACCCAATTTATTCTATAATTCATGATGGTTCTAATGAGTGGTTAGAAGGCATAATTTACATTGCCCAAGGATACTTTTTAAAAGTTTTAAGTGCAAGTTTTTAGTCAATAGGCTTATTTATGGGAAATTGTATTATTAATATCTTACAAATGATAACTCAAAATTGATTACCGTCTTTTGAAAATTTTCTTATTTTTTATTTTTCATGTATTATGATAATTTCATTATAAAAATCCCTAATTATAAGGTGCCAAAGTTTGGGAGGCTACCTGACATAGTTTCAAGGGGGTTGCATTGTGGTTGTGATTCTATTATACAATTCTCTCTTTTTCCACACATTTTATTTATATAACAACAAAAACAAACACATTAATATTACTTATACAATGTATTTTAGCATTGTTAATTCACTTACACCTTTCAATTACTAGGAATGGAAAAGTAAGATTACAATAGTTCTTAGAAGTAAAGGGTTATTTTGCATAACTATGGGGCTAGAAGTTGAGCCCACAACTAAAGTAGATAAGATAAAATGGTTTAATAAATGTGATGAATATTTTGATATATTATGTCTTTTAGTTAATAAAAATTCTTATTTCACATATATTTGGCCAAATATCCCAAATAAGTATGGGACACCCTAGCTAACTTGTTCGGGAAAATCGACACCATGAGGGGTCATGATATTGAGATTAAGATAATTAATTTGATTCCTAGAAAATTTGACACATTATATGAATCATTCAAAAATATTAATTCACTTATATTTTAGTTAAAAGAGTGTGTAATTGAGAATAACTATGAGTAGTTAGTTCTTTTTATGCTTGCAAAACTAGGACTTGATTACTCTATATTTGTTTCTACCTTTTATGTGACTACGAGAGCCATAAGAGACAAATGGAAAATTCTACCCTTAGATGACTTCAATGCATATTTAAATAAGGAATAAGATAAATTGATCTAGATGGGAACCCTCAAGTCTTCCAAACCTTTAGCCCTCTTTCCTAGGAATGGGAAATAGAAATCCTCTAGCAACGGGGATAAGAAATAGAAAAGTACGGATCTTGAGAAGAAAAAAGAACAAAAAACCACTATAAAAACTATAAATAAAACCTCCTCCTCTGAATGGAAACCTAAGAGATAAAAGGTTAAGTGCTCCCATCTCAATAAGAATGGGCATAATGAGCATAAGTGTATAAAGAAACATATAGACCAGCTTAGACATCTCCTAGAGAAAAACAATATAGGGGTCCCTGAGACTATCAAATAGTCATCAACAACAAAGGAATACTCTAAGACAAATTAAAAAAGGAAGGATAAACCTATGGTAAAGATTTAGTTTTAGTGGCTTCCACATCTACTTCATCTTGGGCTATCGAACCTGGTGTTTCACACCATAAGGGTTCATTAGAAGTTGAGTTTCTTGACTTAGATCCATACAACATATCCTCTATTACTTTTGAGTGATGACACTCCAATAGAAGTTATAAGAAGAAGGAATATTAAATTCAAATGTGGAACATTCACAAATGTTTTAAGTGTACCTTCACTATCAATTAATCTTATTTCAATATATCAGATTACCCACATAGGGTAGGGCATGAGAGTTGAGTTCACACCAAATTTAGTTGAGATCAGTGAGCTACATAATGACTCTATAGTTGTATTAGGGAGGGATAATCACCATTCTAGAATATACACCTTCTCCTATTTTACTCTAGATGTTCCTCCCCTTGCATTACTTATCCATTTAGATGGAGTTAGTAGGTTATGGCATGTGTGGTTTGGCCATCTTAACTATTGTTATCTTGAGTAGTTGAGTTATCAGGATATGGTTATAGGATTTCCTAGACTTAAATTCTTTAAGGGACTTTTTGAGGGTTGTGCCCTTGGAAAACATACCAAAGATAAATTTGATAAAGGCAAAGCTAGGAGAGATATGTTAATTCTTGATTTGATTCATAGTGATGTCATGGGGTAGTTTATCCATCCTTCTTTTATCAGGGCCAGATACATCCTCACCTTCATTGATGAATTTTATAGATACACATGGATCTAATTTCTTTGACAAAAGTATGATGTTCTTGATAACTTTTGAGACTTCAAAGCTCTAGTTGAGAATTAATTTAGAAAGTACATCAAAATCTTTTGAATAGATAATGGGGGGAATACATCAACTATAGATTTGATCAATTTTGTACTATTGAGGGGATTAATCTTTAGTGGATAGTACCGTACACTCCTTAGCAAAATGGTATAGAAAAATGCAATAATCGATCTTTAAAAGAGATGGCCAAGTATATGATTCATTCTATATCATTGGCTCCATATTTATAGGCATAAGCCATTAATTATGCATGTTACATTTAGAACTATATTCCTCAAAAAGCTTTAAAGGGAATCACTCCTTATAAAGCTTGGTATAATGATAAATTAGAGGTGAAACATTTTAGGGTCTTTAGATCACTGGTGATGGTGTGCATTCCCAAAAATAAATGTAAGGCTATAGAGGTTCAATCCAAACCTTGAATCTTTATTGGGTATCTAGATGGGGTTAAGGGTTATAGACGTATTCTTCATCACCATTATAGGATATAAACTTTCTCTCATTTTACTCTAGATGTACCTCCTACCACATTACTTACCCATTTAGATGGAGTTAGTAGGCTATGGCATGAGTGGTTTGGCCATCTTAACTACCACTCTTTTGAGCAGATGAGTTAATAGGATATGGTTATAGGCTAGACCAGAGATAAATTCTCTAAAGTAATTTATGAGGGTTATGCCCTTGGAAAACATCCCAAAGAGAAATTTGATAAAGGAAAAGCTAGGAGAGCTACAATACCTCATGAGTTGATTAATAATGATATCATGGGGAAGTTTTCCCATCCTTATTTTATTAGGGCCAAATACATCCTCACCTTTATTGATGACTTTTACAGATACACATGGGTATACTTTATTAGATAAAAGTATAAAGTTTGTGATAATTTTTGAGACTTCAAGGCTCTAGATAAGAGTTAATATGGAAATTGCATAAAAATACTTGAAAAAAACAATGGGATGGAGTGTAACAACCATGGATTTGAGTAGTTTTGTACCATCTAGGGGATTGATCTTTAGTGGATAGTACCATACACTCCTTAGTAGAATGGTGTAGTAGAATGCAAGGATTGGTCCTTAAAGGAGATGGCCAACTATATGATTCACTCTAGTTCATTGGCTTCATAGTTATAGATAGAAGCCATCAATTATGCATGTTACATTTAGAACTAGGATCCTCAAAAAGATTTAAAGGGAATCACTCCTTATAAATATTATCATAATAGGAAACTAGAGGTGTAGCATTTTAGGGTCTTCAGATCATTGATGATGGTACTCATTCCTAAAAATAAATGTAAGGCTGTGGAGGCTCAATCTAAACCTTGAATCTTTGTTAGGTATCTATATGGGTCCAAGGGTTATAGACTTTTTCATCCTATGACTCATCAATTTTTCATCGAGAAGAGTGTTAGGTTTTATGAGAGTCCCACCTACTCTTTACTTGACATTTACCCCTCTACATTGGTTTCACTTAGTTTGGATGAGCAATTGGAAGATTCAAATCATTCATAGTAGGTTCCTGAGGTAGAGGCTAGTTTTTCTTCTTCTTTTTCTAGATCTGATAGTAAGCAAATTAATAAGTGTCATCCTCATCCAATTCTAGGCATCCATCAAAGGAAGAGGATTCAACACCTGACTCACCCATTTCAAACTTTGTATAGGATAGGTAGACAATTGAGAGTGTGGTCACTTATGTACTTAGGTAGACTTTCAGAGAGGACCATATGCCTTTTTTGCATTTACAATGGATCGGTAGAATTTTAGAGAGGTTTTAGTCATACTTGAGTGGGATAGATCCATGAATAAGGAATATGATTCCTTGATTATCAATTACACTTGGGACTTGACTTCTCTTCCTAAGGTAAGGAATATGGTTCCATTTCATTAGATATATCAAACCAAATATGCTATAGATGGGTTTGTTCAGAAGTACAAGGCTACATTGGTATCTAAGAGATTTTTATAGGTAGCTAACATAGAAAAATTAAATACCTTTTTACTTGTGGCTAAGATGACTTTGATCAGACTCACACTTGCTATAGCTACAATAAATGGATGGAGTGTACATCATATAGATGTGAAGAGTGCATTTCTTCATGGAAACCTTGAGGAGGAGATCTAAATGGAGTAGCCACCTAGTTTTGTTAAGGATTCTTCTTTAGTGTGTAGATTTAGAAAATCCATTTATGGACTCAAATAGGACCCTCAACCTTGGTATGCCAAAATGGATTCCTTCCTTCTTACTTTAGATTTCATTAGATGTCAATTAGACCTTAATGTGTACTTATTGAGATAAGATGATTCATTGTTGATATAGGTTTTGTATGTTGATGACCTTCTGATCATAGGGAGTTCTTCTTCAACTATCTCACTAGTGAAGAAAACTCTTTAGGATAGATTCTCCATGACTAACTTGGGCCTGCTACACTACTTCCTTGGCATTGAGATCACTCAAATAGATTCAAGCTTTCACTTGCATAGTCCAAAAACTCTCTTAATTTATTATCATGGTTTTATATGGTTGAATTTTAAGGCATCTTTGACTCCATTCATATCTTGAGTCATGCTTGAGGAAGATTATTCCACTATATTGGTCAATGCTACCTTATATTGATAACTTATTGGTAACCTTATTTACTTGACTCACACTAGACCCAACTTATCTTATGTTGCTGGAATTATTTTGAGATTCAGTAGGAACCTCAAGAGCTGCACTAAAAAGTATCTAAAAGGATATGGCACTACATTCAGGATTCATACAGGTATGGGATACACTATAGGGTAGGTTCAAATTTTGACTTGGTTAGCTCCACAAACTTAGATTGGGATGGTGACACTAAGAGTCATAAGTCCACTTCAAATTAATTTCTCATTAGGTTCTAGCCCCATCAGTTGGTTAAAAAGGAATTAGAACATTATTGCTCTACCTTCCAAAGAGGTAGAGTATAATGGAGTTTTTAATGCAACTATTGAGGCTATTTGGATTTAGGGAATTCTTTCTAAGCTTGATATCTAAATCAGGTAGACTATAGTCATATTTTGTGATAACCATAGTACTATTTAGATTAGTAGGAATCTAATCCTTCATTAGAGGACCACACACATCAAGATTCACATGCATTTCATTCAAGAGTTGATTCATGATTAGGTCATTGACTTAGTATTTTTCTAGTCTTCAAAGTAGGTTGTTGATATCTTCACCAAACCCTTCACTAGGAGCAAGTTCATTCATCTACGAGCTCTTCTTAGGGTGTGGTCCACTTTGATAGCTTTATCATCTTCAAGGGAGCCTTCTATCCTCTTCACTTCTTCCTTTTTCTCTTTTGGGGGGATTTTTTACCACTAGGTTTTCTCTTCTCTATGTATGAGGGATTGCATTATACATGATTACCTTATTAGGCCTTGTTGTCGAGACCCATTTTTTGTATCATCACCCACCTAAGCTATGTTTATGGGGGGTGTTTGTGTAGGCCTTTTTTCCCATTGGGTTTTGCCTACATGGTTGTATTAGCTTGCTTAAGGCTCTAGAGGTCATTTGGGTTACTTGGAAAGATTAGTCCCACATTCACTAGAATGTGTGGTTTCTTTCTCTCTCCAACCTATATATGCACCTCTCTCCCTTCATATTTATAATGCAGTATATTATGGATTATTGGATAATTCATGTCCTGGTGTAATTATTTCTCTTTGATTTAATTCTTACAAATGCATGTATTTTACCTATATTATATACAATAATATATGTCTTACATTGCATCTTAAATCAATGCATTCATTTGGATTAGTATTCCTGGAGCTCATTCTAATATGTAGCTTGTATATGCCATTATTTTTGTAGATCTATATTCTTTATGTTCATCATATGAGTAGGATTTAAGGTAACCTCTTTGAATGAGGATTTTCCATGGCCAAATCCCCTACTAACATTCTAGGATGTTGTCTTAGGTTCATCTTCTAGGGGATTCTCCTACAAACTTATTGAAACTCCTAATTTGATCTTACATGCATCCTTTATGAGGGTTGAGGGAGGAGAATGTTTGGAACTATCCTTACCCATACTGTTAGGTTTTCCTCCCATCATGTAATCATTGGTCCCCTATTCTTCCCTTCCTCTTCTCTTTTCCCACTCCTCAAACACACATCCTTCATTCTTTATCTTTTTCCTATCTACCACTATTGATGGCTTCTTCTGTGAAACCCTAGCTTCATTTGAGCTTTGGGTTTCCATGAGAGCCATCTAGCCAATTTCATATTTTCCTACATGAGTAAGAGGGAGGGGTTTAGAAGGCTTATTTATTAGGATGGTCTAAGCTGATGCTATTGCTGAAATCTTTTTGGCTAAAACTAGTTTTTTGGTCGAATGAAGGCAAGTTACATGATGTCATCATTATCATCACCTCTAAACAAATGGAAGGGCTTTACAGTTACCATCCTCTCCAATTAGTTTCACCACACTCCCATTTAGGAAATAATATCACATTTTTTCAAACTTCTTAACTTCTCATATTTATCTAATTTTCCAAATAATCATTTTTTAAAAATATCTACAAATTTTCAAGTTATTCCTTTTTTGAACATTTTTTTCAAGTTATTTATTATTTTTCCATTAATATTTAGCATTTTCCTATTTTATCAAAATTTCTTTAATTGTTACCTATATTTTTCACACTTCCTAATTTCTTCTATTTCCCTAATTTGTCAAATAATCCTTTTTAAAATTTTTTTTCCTATATTTATTTTATTTTTCTAATTTTTCAAGTAATTCCCTTATTTTTGATATTTGTCCATAGTTTTTTAAAAATTTCTTAGATTTGTGAAAAAAATATTTAAATTTTTAAATTCACCTAAATTTTCAAAATTTACCTAAAGTTTTTGAATTTAAGACCCTTTTTTCATTTTTTAAAATTTTAAATAAATTTTAAAATTATCCTTTTTTTAAAAAAAATAGTTAAAAATTATAAAAATATGAAAAGCATAGAAAAATATTTAAAATTAATAAAATTTAGAGAAAATTCAAAAAAAATATGAGAATTTTAATAAAATTAGGGAATTCATTACTTCATGTTTTCCCTATATTTCTAAATTTTAATTTATTTGTAATTTTTAAAAATTTATTTTAAATATTTCATATTTATTCAAAGTTTCCTTTATTATTTATTCATTTTCAAAACATCCTAACTTTTATATTTCCAAAATTTGTCCAATAATCAATATATATTTTTTGAATTTCTTATTTTTTTTAAGTTTTACCTTTACTTAAAAAAAAAATCTATTTTGACAAGTTTCCCTACCTTTTAAAAGTTTCCAAACTTTTCAAATTTCTCAAACTAAAAAGTTTCTTTAAAATTTTCAAAATTCACCTAATTTTTTGAATTTTCCAAAAAAATTAAATACCCTTATTTTTAACCTTTTCATTATTTTATTTGAATTTTCATTAATATTTATAGTTTTCCATAAATTTATAGATTATTTCTTAAATTTTTAGAGTTTTAAAATATGTCCCTTCAATTATTAAATTTTCAACAAAATTTTGGAATTTTTCTTTTTTTTTTAAATAATAAAAATATAAAATAAATGAACAATAGAAAAAAAAACTTACAAAACTAAGTAAAACTCATAAAATGTAGAGTAATTTTAAAAAATTAAGGAACTTTTGATAAAATTAAATAAATTCATTATTTTTTTAGAATTTTCCTAATTTTTGGACTTTTTTTAATTCATTATTATATTTTTCATAATTTAATAAGAGAAATAGTATTTCCCCATATGATGCAGGTGAATTTATTCTATATAAAACCATGTAAGCAATGATATTTTTTTGAATTTGTTGAGACTTCCCCAAAAAAATCCAAAATTTCTTTAAAATGTTAGTATAAATTTATAAAATTAAAAAAGGGAAAATTTTAAAATTTTAGTGAAAATATTAAAAATGAAGAAAGTTTTAAAATTTTACAAGAAAATATGTAATTTTTAAAATTTTCCTTAAAATTTTTAAAATTTCCATAAAGCTTTGAATTTTATCTTATATTTTTCATACATTTCCTTTTTTTAAATTTTTTTTTTTAACATTTTCCTATTGATTTTTTTAGACATTTCTTTAATTATAATGATTTCTTTAAAATATTAAAAAAAAAAATCATATTTTTTAAATTATGAAAAAATATAAAAATAATAAAAGCTATATAGAATTTATGGCTTTGCCCTCACTCTCTCCTTTCCTATTCATATAATATTCAAACAAAGTAAACCCTCATTCGTCCTTCCCCACACCATTTAGTTCTAGTAACTCATGGCAGTGGTCTTTTATTCCAGCTACCCTACCAAGCTCTCTTTCCACCTTCGATCTTGAAGCATGTCATAGTTTTACTCTTATGGACAAAATATGGGCCGTAAATGGTTCCCCTATATCAAATGGCCACACCTTTATAGGATTCTTCCCATTAAAGTAAACTTCTCATGTGGTGGTAGTGATTAACAACATTATTGGTTCCACTAAAATTAATGTTTTGGACTCAAACATTCTCCCTCCTATTGATATGATTTTTAGTTTCAAGGTGATAGAAGCCATGATAGATTATGAGTTAAAATATTTTACTAAACTAGCCTCAAACCCACCACTCAGATCATCCCATAAGCCTCTCAAACCTAACTCTTTATACACTACTGTCACTTTCAATGAGGAAGAGACTAAGGAGGTAGTCTTTCATAATTTTTTTTATCATCTAATAACATCACTTGTAGGATTGCAAATTTCTAGCCAAAACTCCAAAACCTACATGCCTAGATATTAGATGTTGTGATTCATCAAAGGTCTCAGTTTACTACAACCAAGCACTAGCATGGGATACTCTCTTTTTGTGCTTCACATTTAAAAACATGTCTATGCCGACATCAATCCACATAAGGCACAAGCATTACTCACTCACCCAAAGCATAATTGAGGATGAACTAGGGCCCACATTAGGCTAGTTGTGCCATGGCATGAGGATTCACTAAAGGGTATTAAATAATGTACTAGAAATTTAACTTCAGTAGATCTATAAGCACATGCCTTTCTAAAGATTAGCCTAAGGTCATATAGGTGCTTAATGGGTCATTAGATTGATTTGGTTCTATTTACTCAAACTAAACCAATGTGATTTAAATAGGGATTGGGTTCTTGGCATAGATCTATACTAAAGTAAATTTTAGTGGAAAATATTTTTTAATTTATGAATAATCTAATTTTTTAATTTTGGTTTTGGTAACTTTTTAGGGTCAATATATGGGACCGAATCATTGAAATTTTAGGGGTATATATTATTTTGGGGCTCAACACACCAACCCTTTATAACATTATCTTTGAAACTAGTTTAACTCACCACACACACATGTGCACGCACGTGCACATACACACACACACACACACACACACACACACACACACACACACACACACACACACACACACACACACACACCCCTCAATCCCAATTTCAAACAACAAAAAACCTATGAATCTTGATTAATCAAATGCTAGTGCTAAACAACACTACCGAATGACAACATTGAATGATAGTACCTAATGAGAGTGATGAATGACACTACTAAATGACATTACTGAATGATAGATTGACACCAGTGTTAAATGGACTATAAAAAACCTTCACTAGGGTTAAAGCTTAAGGGCATGGAAAATAAAAAAATCAAGGACTGTATTCCTAATTCCTACTAGGACTAGGTGGAAAAGAATAAGGAAACAAAAATTTAAAACATTGAAAGACAACCATTAAATGTACCTCACCTATTGAAGGATGCCAAAGTGACTTTAAATGGAATATACAAACAAAACTTGTCATGTGAACCTTTAAATTAGGAACTAGTGAAGTTCTCTCTGACAACCATGTCATGTATCCATTGGATAGCTTCAAAATGAATATAAAATCATATTAACTATCTAAAAAAATGGTCCATAATAATAATGATGAAACCCTTGGTGATATAAAGTTTGAATTGTTGCATGAAATTCAAGATTAGGATCATTTTAAGCCTAAATTCCATGCAATAGTTCAATCTTTATGTCATCAAGGGTTTTATATTTTTTATTGACTAATTTTTATTTAATTACAACATTATTAACCATTTTTTGCTGAACCCATATGCTCCAGATGGATTATATAGCAATGAGGGCATAATTTATAGGACTACCTAGAAGTGACTGGGCAACCTAGTAGTAGATCAACTATACTTACAACCTTTTTGGTCCAGACATAGGTGCTCAATAGAAACATCCAACACTGGTGATGGTATAAACATTTGATTGGGTCATTTGATAGATCCCTAAATCCATTCAATCTAGCCATTTAGAAGAGCCAAATGGCTACACCATCAGTAGAATTGAATGGTTTCACCATCAATAAAGCTAAATAATTATACCATTGGTAGAATTGAGTGACTCTACCATTGATAGAACTAAGTGGCTCAACCATGGGTTGACCCAAATAGATTAGCCATGGGTAGATCTGAGATGCTTGATTATAGGTAGAGCCAAATGGCTTAGCCCTACGCAGAGCCCAACATCTTGGCCATGGGTAGATAGTGGAAACAAATAACTCAATCATGGGCAAAGCTAATGTTAAGTATGGAATATACTGAGAGGGGGGGGTGAATTAGTATATTATATATCTTATAAAACTTTCCCTTTATCAAATTCCACTTAATCAAACATTCAAGATATGCAATAAAAATCAAATAATAAACATCACACAAGATAGAGAGAGACACCAAATATAACGTGGAAACCCAATGTGGGAAAAACCATGGAGAATCAATCTCAAATATATTCATGAGAACAACCCCATAAGAGCATGATACCCCTTTGCCAAGTACAAACCTCAGCTACAATTCATGAGCACCAACCCATAGGAGCTTCAAACCCCTTTGCCAAGCACCAACCCAACACCTATTCATGAGCACTAACCCATAGGAGCACCAACCCATTTGCAAAGCACCAACTCAAAAATAATTCATGAGCACCAACCCATAGGAGCACCAACCCCTTTGTGTATACCACACACCTATCTCTCAATGTTTCTATCTCAAAAAATGATAGATCAATACAACATCTCCTTCCTCTCTCTCACCTTTACTCTTATAAGCTAGATATAACAAATACAAATCATATTCATCTCTCACAATTGCTCTTCTAAGCTAGATATTACAATATCAAATCAACCTCTCTCTTCCATATTACAAATGGCTACTCAAGCCTTTATTTATAGCTTTCCAAATGACCTTTGGCCTTCCCCCTTTGTGACCTTTCAATCCTCGTGAAAAATGGCACCAATCTTGAATGACCCTTCATATCCAAGCATTTGAAAAGTCATGTGGTGACCCTTCATGACCAAAAATGTCCTTCCCACTTTTGTCCTTATCTTTGGTGACTCTTCATATTCCTCAAAGTGCCCCTTCATGAGAAATTGCACCTTTACTCTTTTGTCTTCACTTGGTGACTCTTGGTATTCCCCAAGATGACGCTTCATGGGCAAATTCATCCCATCCTTCTTTTGTCTTTATCCCGTGGCTCTTCGACTTATCCATGGGCCCTTATTTTGTCTCATATGCAACCAAAAATATATTCATTAATATTAAATAAATATTAACTCATATTAGCCAAGATATATTTATTACAAACAACATTAAATGCAATGGGGCCTTTATCACCAATAATGCTAAACATTTGACATCAATGACAATATTTCCAACAATAACCCCCTTTGTCATTGATGGCAACCTCAGTCTTGAAACTACCACATCATGTCACCTGCACATACCATCATCTGAAAACATACAGTAACTCCCCCTTACTATAGCAACCTGTACCTATTCCCTATACCTATTTTTTGCACTTATACCTATACCTATTATTCTCCCCCTTTGACATCAATGGAAAAGGGCCTACCTAGAGCTAACACTTAGCTCCCCCTCACTTGATGTTGAACATCAATGGTAGGAATTAATAGAAATTACTCCCAACTCCTCTCGCCAATCTTTGAGAAGATATCTGATTTTACCTATCCTTTGAGAATCTGCAATGAACTCATTTGAATATTTTCTTCTAATCTCAAAACCTTCTACATGAAACTTTAAGGTGTATCCTTGAACACATATTTAACTTACACTCAAAATATTATGCTTATAAAACATTCTTAGTCTTGGTTCTACCATTATCCAAAATTAAAGTACCTTTTTTGGCTATCCTGGTAGTGGTTTTATCTCCAAATCTCACTATACCACCATTGATCTTATTTAATCTTATCTCCTATCATATACCTTGAACATCCACTGTCAACGAACCATGGATGATCTTTATCTCTTACATGCAAATCTATTTACACCAACATAGAATCTTCAGGTTATTTCTTCTGCCATGAACACGACTGAACCTTCTTCCTGATGAATGGAACTTTGAAACTCTGATCCTTCTTCATTGAATCTACATGAATATCCTTCTCCTTCTTTATAAAATTGTTAGCTCTTTTTCAACATTGTAATTTCTTATGACTATAATCATTTGAAACACTGCATATGTGAGAATCATTCTAATAGCCTCAAACCTTAACACCAGTGCAAAATTTTCTTCAAAAATCTATTCACTCAAAAAGATATACAAATTAAATTGTCAACTCACCTTCTTGTCATGAAACATATCCAAGACCCAATAACATCCATCATGCTTCAATTTTTCTTAAAAGTGTCTCCTTGAAGCCTAGAAGAGACACCCTACACAATAGGATTCTAGAAATAAATCATAGGAGATTCCCACATCTCCTCTGTTTCTTCCTTGATCTTCTTGTGTTTTTCTTTTAGAATCATTTAATCATGTCTAACCTTTTTGACTTACTAACCTTATCATTTATGACGTTTTTATTTTTCTCAACTTTTGCAACTATCTTATCTTGACAAAGCTCATGCTTAAATATAACAAGAGATTCTGCACAATCCTTCTTATCTAATACTTTATCTACTATAGCAAGTAATTCATTTTCATTCTTGAACTCAACCTGATCAACCTTTACTATTTTAGGTCTCCAAACCTTAATTTGACTCTTCTCATATCTTTTAGGGGCTCTGTAACCTTTGACATACTTTGAATATCTCTTTACTTTATTTTGACAAAATTTAGCAATATGTCCAACCTCATGACAACAAAAGCAAACAATATTTCTCATACCTTTTTCTTGAATGTGACTAAGATGTCCCTTTGATTGATTTCTTCTTCTCATACAATCTCTTTCCCTATGACCAACATGATGACAAATAAAACAATGGCCATGAAAATAATTTAAAAACTTAAAAGCATTGGGCTGCCTGATCGACTTCTTTGATTTGCCTTTAAAACCTACATCCTTCTTTCCTTGGACTAATATTTCATGATCTTTTTCAAACTTGATTAAAAGCTTCTCATGATTATCCTTTAAAGAGCCTAACTCAACCTTCAACTGATTACATTCTTCTTCTTTTGATGTTAAAATTGAAGTTGCAACCTCTAACTGATTCTTAAGATCCTAAATAAATATCTTATTTTCTTTTACTTTTATAGCCAACTTAGAATCTAAGATACACACTTGTTATTTAAGAGCTTCAACCATAGATTTCAATTCTTGATTCTCCTTCTTTAGTTGGTTAGCCATCTGTGCTTTTCCTTTGATCTACCTTCAAGCTATTAAACCCTTTCTGAAGGAACCTACTCTGATACCAACTGTTAATTACAAAATATATAGAGAGGGGGGGTGAATCAATATATTATATATCTTATAAAACTTTCCCTTTATCAAATTCCACTTAATCAAACATTCAAGATATGTAATAAAAATCAAATAATAAACATCACACAAGATAGAGAGAGACACCAAATATAATGTGGAAACCAAATGTTGGAAAAACCATAGAGAATCAATCTCAAATATATTCGTGAGAACAACCCCACAGGAGTACCATACCCCTTTGCCAAGTATAAACCTTAGCTACAATTTGTGAGCACCAACCCACAAGAGCTTCAAACCCCTTTTACAAATACCAACCCATAGGAGCACCAACCCCTTTGCCAAGCACCAACCCAGCAACAATTCATGAGCACCAACCCACAGAAGTACCAACCCCTTTGCCAAGCACCAACTCAACAACAATTCATGATCACCAACCCATAGGAGCACCAACCGCTTTGTGTATACCACACACCTAGCTCTCAATGTTGCTATCTCAACAAATGATAGATCAATACAACATCTCCTTCCTCTCTCTCACCTTTGCTCTTCTAAACTAGATATAACATACACAAATCATATTCATATCTCACAATTGCTCTTCTAAGCTAGATATTACAATATCAAATCAACCTCTCTCTTCCATATTACAAATGGCTACTTAAGCCTTTATTTATAGCTTTCCAAATGAACTCTGGCCTTCCCCCTTTGTGACCTTTCAATCCTCATGAAAAATGGCACCAATCTTGGATGACCCTTCATATCCAAGCATTTGAAAAGTCATGTGGTGACCCTTCATGACCAAAAACATCCTTCCCACTTTTGTCCTTATCTTTGGTGACTCTTCGTATTCCTTAAAGTGTCCCTTCATGAGAAATTGTGCCTTTACTCTTTTGTCTTCACTTGGTGACTCTTGGTATTCCCCAAGATGACTCTTCATGGGAAAATGTGTCCCATCCTTCTTTTGTCTTTATCTCGTGGCTCTTTGACGTCTCCATGGGCCCTTCTTTTGTCTCATATGCAACCAAAAATATATTCGCTAATATTCAATAAATTTTAACTCATATTAGCCAAGATATATTTATTACAAACAACATTAAATGCAATGGGGCCTTTATCACCAATAATGCTAAACCTTTGACATCAATGACAATATTTCCAATAGCTGAATGGATTGACTAGTAGTACAACCGAATGACTTGACCATTTTTAGATTTGAATGACGTAGATATTGGTAGAGCTAAATAGCTTGGCCACCCCTAAAGTTGAAATAAAATTTATACTCTTTAATTAGATCCTACTATGTGGTGAAATGGATTGATAATACAATTACATAGAAATAAACCTAAAATAATTTACCTCCCAAATTGAACCTATTAACACAAAAATATGGTTGGGAAAATTAGAGGAAATTCTAGACCTGATAATTCACCAAGGCTACAAATCATATTCATCTAAATGAATCTAAAAGGGTTTGGGATATGGGCTCTTAAAATTTACCTTGATCTATACTCATCCTCCATGTATAATAAAGATGGTGTCATAAAAATTATATACTCCATTAAAGTAATGAACTAATAAAATGCACAAACATCAATTAACATAGTTTAATCAAAATTTTGACATCACAAATCTGTACATCACATTAATAATACTATATGACATGAAAAACAAAAACACTTAACATATTTTAATGCCACACCATTATCATTATTCAAAGCTCATAACATGAGTTTGTATTCAAATCATCATGCTAACAGCCCAGAGGCTCACAGATGAGCTTGGGCACATACAATTGGAGCCATAGTGGCCTCCATACTATTTCTAAGTTTTAATGGTAGCTAGAACAAGGTTCAAATAACATAGCTTTAGAGTCATTCTACCAAATATTTGATTTAGTTCTTCTCCCTTTTCCCCCTTCTAGATCAGCTCATTTTATAAGCCTTTAGGAGCATCTTTTCTAGGGTGGAAGTTACACACTGAGTGTTCAATTGGAATTTCATCATCATAACCACTAGCTCCATGAATTTGTGATCCATGTGCTACACTTTACATATTTATACAAATCTTTATTAATGCCATGAAAATATAGGATATGGTTAGTAACCTACCAACTAGCACAAGATTTATGTTACAACCTCTAACTAGCTATAAAAACCCTTAGGCTAAATACTTGCCAACAATATCCTCTCATACTAAGGTAAATGTCAAGTTGATATGAATATTATACTAATGGGTTAGGTGTCCAACATTACCCCATAAAAAACTCTAGTCTTACCTCAGACTAAGCTATCAAACTCTTGGGAGTGTAGAACTCAAGCATACTCTCCCAAAGTTTGATGCTAAAGTCATCAAAGCCCTTTATGGATATCTTGATTTCTTGTGTGGTCATATCAATTTGAGATGATGTAGTAGTGAGCACAAGTGTATAGGTCTTATCTAGATCCTTATGGAAGGATTATACATTGAATTTGATCTTTTCCACTCTTCCATCTAAGATCTCTCCTTGCTCATAAGCCTTAGTCTATAGATCATAAAAGAGTTCTTCCAAGGTCTGCTCCTGGTCTTTGATCTGATTACTTAGTGCATTCACACTGCCCATGATTTATGACCATTATGTCCTACTTGTGGAGTATACTTGAGACATCAATTATTCCTTCTCATCCTTCACTTGATTTAGGTGCACATTTATTATTGAGTCTTAGTTGTAGAATCTTAAGAAAATGTCATTTGTTATTTCCATGCCCTCCTTTAACTTCATGAAGAGATCTTCTACCTCTTAGAGCTTGTTTGAAATCTCCTTCATAAATGTGATGCTAGGGTCTTCCTCTTATTCTTCTTCTTAAACCATCTCAGGATATAGTCTTGAGAGCTTTTGATCTACTAATATATAAATAAAATCAACCTTTTAAAGGTCTATAATATTAACACTAACCAAAAAATATGGTTTGGCTACCTCTACATGCTCACAAAGTTGTTACAAATTGAACTCATTGTCATGTACATCCCCCTTGGCTTCCTTGAGGAAATTTTTAAATTTATTCACCTTGCCATCATTGATAATGTTCGAATGTATTACTTATTTGTCAATTATTATTATCACAAATTGGACTAAGTTCATGATGCATGGTTTAACAAGAAGGAATTCCTTCCCTTAGAATCTTCTAGGCTCAAAGTATCCTCTCTTGGCTCCTCAAACTAGGGCTCATCCATATAATGGTCTAGAATAAATAAGAGATGATAATGCATCCTTATTATGGTGTCCTAGGGGTAGAGTTCTATACATGTATATATCTTCATCCCCCCCAATTATTTTATGTTGTCTCCCTTATGTTAAGCTATATATCATCATTCTGAATGACATCCTTCTCTATGTGTCCTTCTTCTTCTTCATTGTCACCATTGCTCTCTTCAGCATGCTCCTCCAATGATTCACTTATTTATTCCTTGGGTGTTTTTTTATCACACTTTCCCCCCTCATCCACTTCTTCATACTAGGTCTTTTAAATACTTACCTCCATGGTTATCCCTTTGGTGCCAGTGTCATCTTGTTGTTGCTAGTGCTCCCCAATTATCTTTAATTATTACTCTAAGGAATTAGTATCACCTTATTTATATTTAGACACCCCTTCACTAATTGTGCATGCCTCTTGAAAAAATTCTTTTGCTTATCTGGTGGGGTCACTTGGCACCTTTTTGGTCACTTCTACTATTGGTCCTATGCTTGAGGGAACCTTTGGGGCCCTTTTCTCTAGCTTGGCCTTCTTCTATTCCCAATCAAGTTTTCACTTTTATTCAAATGGCAAAGCCTAATTTATTTCCTCATCATTTAATCCCATATTCTTTCACACCACTTTTTTCTCCTTGATAGTTTGAGGGGCCATTGGGGAGGCCTTATCCCTATATGTCATTGCTAGTTTCAAAGGTGGGATCATTAATAAGGTGGTGATAGATATGAGTCTATCAATTTTCTCTTTTACTTGTAGCATAATGGTCATGCTATTTTATATGTCCTACACATTTTTGGCATTGGGCTCCTCTTCACCTCACACTATTTATAAGATATAGGTCCATGCTCTATCTTCTTCAATCTTATCTTATATTATGGATGTGAGGGTTGCCTCTCTCTCGATATCTAAAAGGATATTTATAAGGAATATTATCAGTCCTTTAGTCTTGTTCTTTGGATGTTTTATGGAAGAAGCACCCTCTTGCATGAATGTCACACACTTCTTTAGACCAGGGGCTATAATTTGTTTTTTGAAGGTTATTTTCAACTGTATGTGCTCTATGATCTCTTATAATTTTTCATCCCTCTTCCTTTCAAGTGACTTCACCTATAGTTTTGGTGCATCCTTCCCATCATCACCAACTAGGATGGGTCAATCATCTCATAATAAAGGTTAAAAATCCTTTGATTTATTATTACCCTTTAGAGGGGATAGGTATCAGGCTTGTTTCTATCATCCTCCTCATCCTTGGTAGCCTTGGCTTTGGGGTACACAATTTGGTACCTAATCATTATTTTATCATGATCCATATCCTTGGCCTAGATTTCAATTTATTACACATTAGGAATTATTCTTAGCACCACCATGAAGTATTTGGATAAGAAAATATAGGGTAACCAGAGCCATCCTAACATATTTCCATCTATGAGCACTAGGTGAAACACACATAAGTGTTTCATCATGACAAAGGTTGATGTTCCCACAAATTATTGAGTGAGTTTTTTTGGCATGCATTACTCCTTCCCAAAGGAATTCAAATGCCTTTCAAACACCCTTGCAATCTAGTCTTATATTTATGTAATAAGCTTAGGGGACAAATGAAGTCCTAATGTTTCATCATTGGGGACTTGTGGCTTGGTTAAAATACCCATTGGTGGTTATCATCACCATCTGACACACCTATTCTTGCACAATCAATCTTGTATGCCTGATGGAATTCTTTCACATTCTTTACTATCTCCTCTACTATGGACTTAGATATGTTGAACCTTATTCCTTGTGTTATGTGGTGGGAAATACACATGAATATTTTACTTATGTCAGACCACCAAACACTATGGTAAATTTTTGTGCTTACAAGGTACGTTGTTCCCCTTGTGCTTGGGTATTTGATGTCTTTAATTAGGAAAAAAAATCCTTACTTGTAGTATCCTAAGAGTTTTATGACATTTTCTACCTCTACATAATCCTTCATCATCTCTCATATGTCTATTTCTATGCTAGGTAGCCCTGTGATTCTACTAATGAGGCTTGCATAAATCCTCATGCATCATCCAACAAAGTAGAAATAGTTTCCATGCACCCACAAGAGGAGTAAATAAAACAAGTATTTTGACTTATTGAATCTTGGTAGTTTAAATAATTATGTGTCACACATGGTTTGTAATTTATCTTTGATCAATACATCAAAGAGCACATCACATGCCTTCATCTTCTTACCTATATCTATCATCTAATCCTTGTTTAACTCCTACATGTTGCTAATTATCTTATAGTTACAGTAGTTAAGCTTGAAAACATGCAAAAAGGACACCCACTTCTCCTGCACCATGACCTATTATGGGTATTACATCTCTCTGTAGGTGATATTGGTGCTTGCACTTGGGTCAATATCTACAACACTCACCCCCTCCACCATTTGTGACTCTAATTTTATGGTGGTTACTTCCCTTACCACCTACACGTTCTTTACATGTTTTTGTGCTTATAGTGGACCTATACTTATCTATTTCTTTCCCATCTTGAACCTTATACTATTGAAGCATGACTGGATGATTCTACTAAATCTATAAATTATGGTTGGTGTACTTTACAATCATGGAAAACGTAACTACATGTTCAGTTATTGAGATTTTTTCCCTATTAATGGTGGCTTGGTTGTTGTACTAAAGTCTCTTATTTCTTATTTAGTTATCAAATTTCCTCTACTTCCCTCCATTTATCCTTATGGTAAAACATACTATTCTTCTTGCTCTTTCATTCTCTCTCAAGAAGGTTATGGGTGACTTGTTTCCTTTTTGATAGCATTTTTTCATTCAGTGGCTTCAAATTATTTCTCTATTTTAAACTCTTAAAAATGATAGTAAACTTCCTTCCTCTTCCATCTATACTTTTATACACTATTCTCATCTACCATATTAATAGCTAATGGCATTTAAATTCTCAAAATTTGGTAAAACCCACAAAATCTACTAAAATATACTACCAACTACTATTTTAATTTGGACCTTTGTTCTTCCACTACCTTAGCATTAACTTTGCTAATGGTTTCTTCAATGAAGTGATAGGTGATTCAAATAGTCACTTCCCACCAACTATTGGGTAGTGTTTTATTATTTTTGGGAAACTAGTGTCTAGTTCCTAAACAATAAAGGGTTTGGAGTAAGGGGAAAATCCAATTAAATATAGTAAAAATCTAGTCTTTGATCAATTTAATTAAATCAATTACAAATAGTAAGAAATGAACTTATCTAGAAAAATAGGCTAAAATGAATGATTCAGGGGTTGAAATTTGTTGCATAGGATTAGGAAGATGTCAGGAACTTAGATCTAGATTTCATTTGATGAAAGGATAAGCAATAAAATAGGACACCCTAGGGTTTATTGCTATAGTCCTTTTTGTCCCCTATTGTACTAGAAACCTAAGTTTTTTGGGTTTTAATTGTTGTCCTTATGTGAGCTTGTATATGAAAAATTGGATGTTGAATGTTGACAAATCTCGCTATAGATCTATTTCAATCTTAAAAACCTAGGTCTATTTACACACATGAAATAATAAATACATCAAAAACATAATGGGGAAAATCTTGGTTAGGGGAAGTATGATTTCATGATATAAAACCCTTGTTATCCTAATCACTACATACATTAACGCTCAAACTAGGGTCTCATATCAAATGTAGTTCTCCCTTAGGGAACATGCATAATCAACATGCATCATAGATATAATTTTTCCTAGGCCCTTCCTTGATTAAGCATGAAAATCTATGTGTGATGCAAAATATTGAGATATACCATTGAATAATTTTTATTTATGTATTATGCCAAAGTAGTAAGTGCTAGATATAAAATTCCTTGTGTAGTCTTTTATATATGAGACTCTTTTTTTTAAATTTAGGAGATTTAATTGCATTTTTAAAATATTAGGAAAACTTAAGGAAGAAGATAAAAAGGGATTAGGACTCATTAAGTGATGGAAACTAATCATTGGGACTCAAAATGACAATGGATAAGAGGACTAGAAATGGACACCTTAGGGTCGAGTGCTTTAGTCCAATTCTAGCGCTCTTATCCTATAGGCTTAAGACATGGGGGATGGAATTAGCACAGGAAATTTGACTTGGATGAGGTGGAATGACCATTTGAAAATCTTGAGATTATTGGGAATAACAAAAAAGGTGTGTAGAGCATGAAATGAGACTATGATGAGTAAAACACAGGACATAGCTAATGTGAATAAGGCTCATATTCTCCAACTAGATTCTTTGTGAAAGGACTATGAAAAGACATGATATGCATGGTTTCTTGACCAATTTAGGCTGTATACATTTTTTCCCTTTTATTCTATTGATGGAATGAAATGAAGTACTATAGTAAAATAAAGAAAATAAAATACGTACCTAAACTTACCTACGTGGAGATAAATGTGTTGCATAGGGTCCAACTCACTTCCTAGCTAAGGAAGTGGATGGAGAACTGAATAGTGTCTAGAGAAAGAAGAAATCCCTAAAATAGACACCCTTTATACTAAATCTAAAAGTGGAATCCATGTAACTTGGAGAAGGAGAGCAATGATTTCCCCTATGTTGAATCTGATAAAAAATAAGAAAAGCTCAGAGGCCCAAAACCAATGTCTGACTTTTGTCCCATATAAACTCATGTAATCTATAATGTGTATATAGAATTTATATGTTGTGAAGAGTAAAATATGTCATGCCTCCACTCTGAATGTTTGAATTATAACTAATAAATGCTTAGAGGTCTAAAACCAATATCTATCCTCTATCCTACATAAAATTATGTAGTCAAAGTTTGGGTAATATAATGAACCAACTACTATAGATGACTATGTGGTCCAACCTAGTGATAACCTAGGTACAACTGGTTATAATCTAAAACTCTTGAAAATGTGCAAGAAGAGAATGGCATGTCTTACAATTCCATCTGTATAATCTTGGATGATGAAGAACAAGAACATCTATGTCATGCCCCCAAATATGGTATGTGACTGATGCATAGTTATAATCTAGTAATCTGTATAATCATATGTGATATAACCTATCGTGCCATGCCCCATGTGCAAAAATGATATCAAGACACTGTGCTCTATACTATGCCTATAATCTACTATCTAGTTCTGTAACTATGTCATGTTGTATGAAGTTATATGTGTGAATCGTGTAGTAATGTACATGCCCCCAAATCTAATATCTATGTTTGAATCTATATCAAAGTCACTATGAATCCATATAATCTTAAACTCTATATCTAAATAGCCTATGTACATTTAAGTCAAAATCATTATGGATCCATATGATCTGAACCACTATATCTAAATAGTTTATATATCTATAAACTAAAGGTGTATCCCTCTAAATGTCCTAAATAATGTTGAGTGACCCATGTAATCTAAATCAATATATATTTTTACCAATTTGGGTTGAATATTTTAGTCTAAATATAGGAGGTGTAAGAACCATGGTGTATCCACTTATGAGAGTGGATGGGCATGCTGGGTAAGTCTAAGAATAAGAATAATAGGAATGGTGCCCCCATTTTGGGGAGAAGGATTAAATTGGTGATAGAGGAGGTCAATCCAAAAGTGATGACTAGTGGCATAATGATAGAAATAAGGTTTCTATAATTTTAATCAATTTGAGAAGTTGTTTGATGGATTAGACTGAGTTATTGAAAGTGGAACAAGTTTTGATTGGTGATGATCAAGGTGTATGTCTAGGTGTAGTAAAAATATGGAGATGTGTGTTCCATAGTCTGAAAATGAAGTAGTAAAAGAGAGAAGATCACGTGATGTCAAAGGTGTCATTCTCATGATTATGTGGAAGAAAATGATTTATGAAATGAAGTTATAAGGTTCTAGTTATGGGCAAAATGGTATTTTTATTTGGATGAAAAAGTTATTTGATATAGGAAATTGGATTGATTATCGATTCATTTGTGTATTGACTAGGTTGAGATTTAGAGATATAGAGTGAGACACATGCCAATGAGATGAGTACTTACCATGACCTTATTTGAGTAGTTATCAGCCCAAGTTTAGGTTAATGGTGATTTTATCCTGGTAAGTAAGCTTAATGCTTGATTTTTGTCGATTTTGAGGCCTATTTTGGTGATTTTTGAGATATTTAAAGTAGCCTAAGATAATTTTCACTAGTTATAGCAATCCTATCTAGGAGTCAATGATCCTATCTAGGTCCCAATGATCCTATCTAATGTTTTTGTCTTGTACCCAATGTTGTCCTAAAGGTAGGATTTTTTGATATGTTGCTTGGTTATGTGTTGTTTTTGCTTGGCTAGTGATTTGGCATTATGGACTAATCTATATGCTATTTTTTGGTGTTTTCAAGGTGAGTTATAGATGAGAGAGTTTTGTAGGGGATAGGTTATGGAGACATTGTGGCTATTACCATTGTATACTAATGAGAGAGTTATCATGGATAGGGTAGGATTGGGTCATGTTTGTGACCTAGGCATAGTGCAGTGAAATAGGTCTCTGATTACTACCTTATGTGAGAGGTGGAATGTAGATACATGTACTTTCTAGCTTCCTACAGGGAGATTACTATCAAACTAGAGGATGTGTATCACATTTTTCATTTATCAGTTAGTGGATGATGGGTGAAATTATAGGATGCCATAGGTGTTGATGCTATTGATTGTGCACCCTTATATTTTATTGGTGTACCTTCAAGTATACATTAGAGAGGTAGTGATAGTGATGTGATGCTATTATTTATAGTATAGTTTAATGTTTTATGCTTATAGAAGTGGTTGGGTATGTTGTTGGCCTCATTTTTTGTTGTGGATGGGAGTGGACTCTCAATTGCATATATGATGCATAGGATTGTGTGTATTGTGGAGGTATATGGCATTCTATTCTTATGGGGTAGGATTATTATTGCCCACATATATAGGGATCTTTATAGGTTTAGATAGGAAGTATTTAGTGGTGGTGTGAGTGCAGCTACCTTATTGCATTATTGGGCTTATGAGCACATAGTAGTTATATGACCAATTGGATTACCTAGGCTAGAATGGGCACCTCCAAAACCATTTAAGGAGAGGTGGATAAGTACATTGGCTATTTGGTCTCCTAAGATAGATAATTATAAATGAGTTCTAGATATATTGATGGCTCATGATATCATATGGAGGCCTTATAGATGAGTTCCTAGGTGGGCTAAGGATAGAGTGTAATTATGGTATATGAGGGTTAGTTATTAGATACATGACCTCTAGGTTGTAGTGTATGAACACTTTCAATATGAGCACATGAATAGATAGTTTGGGGTACCATAAAATATGCCCCTAGTAGTAAGATTATGGCTGAGGAGTGCATTGGCACCAATGAGGTTAGGAGCTCATGCATGGCCTACTAAGTTTGACTTAACACCATTACCTTTGGATGAATGGGATGAAGATATAGATATTCCTTATGTAGATGATTCTAGATGTATAGAGGCATATACCACATGGTGGGCTAGGCATTAGTGGCCTTCATTATATCTTATTGATGGAGGGGATGCTCTTAAGTATGAGGATCCTACACAAATCTAGATGATGAGAGGTAAATAATAATTATATTTTAGTTGCATATAATTTTTTTCTTGTGAGTTTGAATTAAAAGTATATAAGTAATGTAGTGTCATATTTTGTATGCAAGTGGAGTGGGAGGCACTCAAGATGAAGCACAAGATTAGGTAGGAAGTAGAGATGATGAGTACTAAGAGACCATCATTGAGTCGACACTTTGAGAGATTATAAAACATGTATGTAGTGACATGGTAGAGGAGGGTTTGATAGAGTGAGTAATAGTTACAACTAATATTCATCATTGAGTTAACACTCTAAGAACTTATATGCCATATACTTGATGACATAGTGGAGGGTTTGATAGAGTGAATGATAGTTACAACTGGTATTCATGCTCATTTCTTTGATAAATTTGTAATAGTGACAACTACATATATTAGAGTAGTGGGAGAAAGAGAATAACTAAGCGCTGAGCTAGATAGGTATATAATTCCCCACGCAATTTTAGATAGGTGAGTAGGAGGATTATGGATGAGTATACAGACCTTTAGAGGTGATGTGTTAACTTATGTGAGGAGCATAGTTTGCTATTAGAGTGAGAGAGTCATTGCAAGAGGCATGCAACAACTTGAGGAGGTGTGGGGTCATCAAGTGCTAGGTTGGATTATGGGACTAGTACTAGAGGATAGAGTGAGACTAAGAGTGAGGGATTGATGCCCATTCATGATTGATTATATTTTATGTGATGTATATGTTCTGAAAAGTTTGTTATATACACACACACACACACACACACACACACACACACACACACACACACACACACACACACACACACACACACACACACACAATTTTAACTTTGACTCATGTGTATTATGTTATGGATTTTGGAATATATTGGTATATTAATTTACTAATGGTTAATTAGAAATAGTTAATTTGTTATTAATTTTGAGGTTACATATGTTTTGGTAATTGTTGTTTGGGATGTGATTTTATTTTCATGATATGTTTAAGTGTGATGTTGGGTTTGATTTATAATCATATGTGAGAAAAATATTTTTTAGTTTTGTAATTGGTAAATTATTTTGATAAAGTGAGTTGGTTTAAGACTGGAAAAAATAGGATATTGCTAAGGTCTAGAGTTGGATAATTTGGTTTAGATAGGGATGGTTATTCGAAACTAGGAATGTGATTTTTTAGTAGAAGGGGATGTAAGAGAGTGTTTTATGCTCAATTCCTTAAGAGTGGCTCAAAAATATAAAGGCTATCCCTTTGGCTCTGTCATCACCTTGTGAAATGAAGCTATGAACTAATGTCAATATGAATGTGTATTGTATCACTATCTAAACCTTGATGGTTAACTAAATAAGTACCCATATTACTCATTTTGTGTTAGAATATATGTTATATCTGATACTATCTACTATGCACTAACTGTAGCTATGTATGGAGGTTCTACCACATGTAACCTTACTAGATGTGAAATTGAAGTTGTGTGCTATGAAGAAGGCTCATCTATCCATAATCATAATGGATTTTTGAATGAAATATTACTTTTTGGCCTTTACTATGATGTGTATGACTGAGTGATAGATCGAGATAGAGCTAAAACTTATGATGGTGGCTTGTCTAATCTCAATTGTATCAGGTTGCTACGTGAGATAGGACCTAGAAAAATTGATCATAGTGAATATCTCTTTGCAATAATACTCTATGATGTGGGCTCATCTAATCATAATTATAATGGGTTTCTACATGATATAGGACCCAAAAAAATTGGTTTTAGTGAATACCTCTCTAGAGTGATACTCTACTATGGTGCTTGTGACTGTGCTAGATATGTATATAGAAGTGCACTATGTTCTCCTCGAACTACACTAATATATGCAGGATGTTCTCACTGTACTAGTTTCCAAACCTTTTGAATAGGTGAAATAGGATATATCATATGAGGCTCTGTCCTAGAAGTTGCATTATTCTCAAAAAGAGTAACCAATGATTCTAGTGAAGGAATGTCTTAGGATGATTCAACTATGGAGGAATGAGGTCTAAGAATCCATGATGGATGATATCTCAATGCCCCCTGTGTAAATTCTATTATGCCATTATCAACACATCTATTAATTGAATCCTTGAGTCCATAATAATCATTATCTTTGTGTCCACAAACACAATAATAGTTACAAAAGGTTTGATGTGGATATTTATATAGAATATGTGGATCTCATCGATGAGTATAAGGTAATGTGATTAACCTCCTATATATTAGTGTTGATAATATGATGCATGGACTATCTCTCTTTGTATCAAACTATAGTAGTGCTTTGATATTGTTTTCTATACTGCATATTATAGGTTGTGCTCTGGCAATTGGATTTTTATTCTTAATTGGTTAATTTTCTAGCTGAGGTCTCTTATATTGTTTAGGACATGGTGGATGTTGTGTAATAGTAGATGTAGATGGAGGTAACTCTATGAAATCTAGATTAATTCAATCAACTGAATCTACCTCAATCAATCCCAATTTTTTTCCAAGGCTAGAATTATATTGCATAAGTGCTTGAAAGAGGAATTTGTCTGATATAATATATGCTCAAGGAAAGGTTGATGAATCCCCTTAATAAAGATATACTAAATTTATAAATCTATTGTTTTATAGATAAATCTTAACATTTATGTCTTGAATCATAAGATATAATCACTAACTAGCTCTAAAGTATTCTGATGTAATGTGACAAGTTTCTCATATGTAACATGAGGGCCCATGTTTGGTATGTAATATCTAATAAATGCCTCCTATAAGTCATCATATGTGTGCAAGGAACCAATGGGGAATATATGAAATAACTAATTTTATGCTTCCCCCACTAATGTCTACTATAACAACTTTAGTAGAATCAATGAACTCATATGAGATGGAAAAGCCTTCTTAAAGGTTTGAAGGTGTATAAATGGATCTCTAGTTCCATAAAAGTGAGGCAATGTAGCTTTTACAAATGTTTTTAGAAGAGGGTTACCATGTAAATCACTAACATCCATCCAAGACTTATAAGCCTTGTTTTATAAGGTAAGGATATGTACTTGGTGTTGTAATTCACCTACTACATTTATCAAAGAAATAATCTCCTAAGATGTTATATTAGAATCTTGAAGCGGCTCATTTAATCATTGAATTTGATCAGTAATTTTAGCCATGGGAATGCTACATTTAGCAATTGGATCATAGAGAGGGGGTGTGCTCACTTGAACCTTTTGAGGAATGATAACTTAGACCTTGGTAGAGGGATGTGGGCTACCATTCCCTTTAGGTGAAGAGTGAGAAATAGATGATACTGTAGTAGGGTATCACTTGGGAGATTAATTGGTATCTTTATGTTTTAGTGAATCACATTATAATTGAGTATATGATGTGATATTATCATTAACATGTGAATTATTTGAAATAAAATCACACATAGAAGTAGAAACAACATTTTGTAGTGTATGATGTTTGAGATGAGGAGTGAGAGAAGAGTCAGAAACATGAGATGCATTTTCTTTTTCACTATGAACATAATAATAATCATTATTCCATTCATTATCATAGTTAAAATATTGTTCAAAGTCACTCTCCCTTTCATATTCATTTGCATTTTCACTATCATACTCATTATCACTTCCATTGTCACTAGGGAGAGGTGTAAGAGAAGAATTTAATTCTTTTTTGATATGCAATAAATCATCATGTGAATTTGGAATATTATGTGCATCTATATTATCCATGGATGGAGTGTATGCATTATTTGAATTTACAATATGAGAAGTAAGGGCAAGAGAGGTATCATTTAGACATTCTTTTGATAAATTAGAATTTAGAGCATGAGATGGATTATTTGAACTATGCATTGATAATTTGATTTTATTGCATTTATATTGTATTATTTTGAACATATATATATATATATATATATATATATATATATATATATATATATATATATATATATATATATATATATATATATATATATAGAGAGAGAGAGAGAGAGAGAGAGATGGAAGAAAATTATCACCAATAAGAGATCACTTGGAAGTGCATGAATTATTTTTTCATTTCATACATTGTACATATGAGAATGAGGTGAAAAGTATCTTTCTTATTTATTAAAATTATTTTCTATAGAAGAGGGAATGAAAGAGATAGGTTTGAGAGAAGAAGATGCATCTAATTTTTATTCACTATCACTTTCATATGTATCATCATATTCTTCATTACAATAATAGTAATTATCTTCATTGTAAATTAAATCATTTTCTAAATTTTTATCTAATGTGCAATTTTGCATATTTGTCCATTCATTGTCATAATTATAAGAAAAAATTAGAAATTGATCTATGGGATGAGAGGGAAGAAGTGTCTTAGTGGGAATTTTATTTTTTTCACCAAAAAGAATGTGAAAAAGTATTATTAAGCAAATGAATAAAATAATAAATACTAACATACATATTTTGAAAATATATTTTTCATTCTAAATAATTTGCAAAAATTCCAAAAATTTTTTCTAAAAAATACAAGGAATGCTTGAGGTTTTAGGACCTAGTTTAGGAATCTAGGGTTTTGGATTAGGGTTTTAGAAATTTTGAAAATTATTGCTATAATTTAAATTCTAAAATAAATTTGAATAAGATAAATGCATAAAAAAATTATACAAAAATAAAAAATTTGATTTAAAAAAAAAATTAACTACTAATATTGAGAGTTTGAAAATATTTTTGACACTCCAAATAATTTGCAAAAAATCCAAAATAACTTTCTAGAAATTGTAAGGGAGGGAGGTTTAGTGTTTGATGACCTAGTTTGGAAATCTAGGGTTTTTGGTTAGGGTTTTAGAATTTTTGAAAATTATTAAAATAATTTAAATTCTAAAAAAATAGTTGAATATAATTAATGCACACAAATTTATACAAAAATAATAGATTTGAAATTAAACTTGTGCACAAAATATTAAGGAAAAACTCTAAGTGTTCCTAGGGTTTTAGATTTGTTCAAAGTAAGGTTCACCAAAATATTTTTATTTTTTTGGGAAACTAGTGTCTAGTTCCTAAAAAATAAAGGGTTTAGAGTAAGGGGAAATCTAATTAAATATAGTAAAAATATAGGATTTGATCAATTTAATCAAATTAATTACATATAGAAATAAATTAACTTATCTAGAAAAATCAATTGAAATAAATGATTCAGGGGTTAAAATCTGCTACACATGATTAGGAAGATGTTAGGAACCTAGATATAGATTTCATTTGGTGAAAGGATAGGAGTAATAAAATAATACACCCTAGTGCCTGATGCTATAGTCCTTTTTTACTATTGTTATCCTAGAGACCTAAGTTTTCTAGGTTTTATTTATTGTCCCTATGTGAGCCTGTATATGAAAAATCAGATGTTGAATGTTGATAAAACTCATTATAGATCTATTTCAATCTTAAAACCTTAGGTTTATCTACACACATGAAACATCAAATACTTAAAAATCATAAGGGGTAAAAACTAGGTTAGGGGAAGTATGATCGCATGATTTATAACCCCTACTATCCTAATCAATACCTACATTAATCCTAAAGCTAGGGACTTAGATCAAATGTAGTTCTACCTTAGGGAACATGCATAGTCAACATGTACAATAGATGAAATAATGAACTTTTACCTAGGCCTTTCCTTGATCAAGCACACACATCTATGTATGATGCAAAATATTAAGCTATAACATTTACTAATTTTTATTTATGTGCTGTGCCAAAGTAGTAAGTTTTAGATATAAAATTTCTTGTGTAGTCATTTATATGGGAGAATATTTATTTCAAATTTGGGATCATTATTCACATTTATCTAACATTAGAAAAACTTAAGGATGAAACTAAGAATGTATTGGGACTCATTAAGTGATGGAAACTGACCGTTGGGACTTAAAATGCCCTTGGACAAAAATAGACACCCTAGGGTCCAACACTATAGTCCAATTCTAATGCTCCTATTCTATAGGCTAGAGACATGGGGAGAATAAATTAGCATGGAAAATTTGACCTGGTTAAGGTAGAATGACCATTTTAAAAGCTCAGGATGACTAGGAATAAGCAAAAAGATGTCTATAGCATGAAACAAGACCAAGATGAGTAAAACACAAGACATAACTAATGTGAATAAGGCTCATATTCTCCATCCAAAGTTTCTTGTGAAAGGATTGTGAAAATACATGATATGTGTGGTTTCTTGACCAATTTAAGGTGTATACAAGTGGGTGATAGCTATCATAATGGTCACTATATTTTTCTTGGTTCATCTTGGCATGACCTTCACCATCTTTATGCTTACCTAGGCATAATGCTTCACATGCACACAATTCAACCTCCTAGGTTCCATATTTTATTGGTGTTGTATTTCTTTCAAGCACACCTCTCCTTCTTGGTTGATTTATCTATGTGTTACTATCTCTTACTTTGGCCTTCCTATCCCTATGAATTTTTCTATGTATGAACACCTTGTGCACCTTCTTTCATCAATTTATACTTATGTTTTACTTGGCTTGGCAAACTTCACGTGTGCCCAAAAACATTGGTGTATGGCCTCAAGTACTTACAAAAGATAAAGATCAACTCACCTAACTAGATTTATGTGGGTGGAAGTGCTAGAAAAGTTCTACTATGGGCCTAAAAGTACCACACTTATTTAAACAACACAAGAAACAAAACATAATAAAAAGATTTAGATTGTGATAATTTTATTATAGTCACAAGATAAAGTGGCCATCTCTTGACTAGAAAGCCAATATAAAATGAAACAATCACCATCTTAGTGATGGTATAATTTTAATCTAGTGTTGTTAAAATGCCTAGGGAACATTTCACAGTCAACATGTATAACTTTCATGCATCAATATCCAATATGTTGTGGATGATATAAGGTCACATCCACCTAATTTGTAAGATGCCTAGGTGTCTGAGGTAATTAAAATAATATAATAAAACTAATTTACCTTCTATAAAAACCTTTCACTTGATGTGCTTATCATGCCATAGATTTTGGTGGGCATTCTCTATTTACTGGCTCCATCATATTTGGGTGCATGTATTGTCCAGCCTTTCCAAATCTTCTAGACATGTACTTAAGGAATCTTGGTCATCCAAGTGAAAAATACATGTAATGAAAAAAGAGGGAACTAGGAACTCCATAGGTAAAATGACCTCTATGCCAAACACCAATTATAATTGTATAGACTTGTTTAGGTGCTTGTATGTTATACAATATGACCATAACACTGTTGACACATGATCATCCCAATCCTTGTGACCAATGCCACATATTTTTGTGAAACATATCCCCAATATTTTATTGAATGATTTGATGGTGCCATTATATTGGGGGTGGTCAAGTATAATTTTATGTTGTGCCACAATATATTCAAACAATAGGATTTAAACTATTTCATTAATGAAATGCATGTCATGGTTTCTAGTCAAGCTAAGTGGGCATACATACCTAGTTATATTATTTTTTGAGATGAATATTATTGCTGTGATAGCTACATAGTCTTTGGTTAAAATTGATTTGGCCCACTTGGTGAAGTAATCTATGGTAACAAGAATGTACCTTGCACTTGTTTACCTCACAACAAGAGTAATAAGCCCAACAAAATAAATGATACATTTGTTAAATGGTTCCTAGGAAATGATGGGGATGGAGGGCATCTCATCTTGGTGGTTTGATTTTTCTATACATTAGAAGATGTCACATGCTTTAGCATATTATTTTGCATCATAAAATATATTTAGATACCACAAGATTTATTATAACACTTTTCACATTATGGCATCTCTATTACAATGGCCTCCAATAATCATCTCATGTGATTCTTACATTATTGATTCCCATTCATGCTCTAGGACACATCGATGCATGATTTGATTATGGACCAACTTATATAATTCCACACCAATGAGTTGAAAAGGGATGGTATGACCCATAAGCTTCTTATTCTCTTTAGTCATTATGGTTTAAGGCACAAATATAGAGGTCATAAATGTGGTGATCTATGATAAGTCTTTTGGGATGTATTGGATTATGTAAAGTTGTGCATTCGGCACATCATATTTAATTAGTGATATTATATTACCAGAGTTAATATGGTACAAATAGTTTAGGCCTGAGTTCTATTTTATAGGATTTACTAAAATAATTGGAATTCTTGAAAAAATTAATCTATAGATAAATGTGCTCATGTAAAATGGGCTTGTTCACCAAGTATTTAAGTTTCTCATGATCAGTAAAGAAGATAAAGGGGGTTACCATTTTTTTTTGAAACTTATATAGGGTATAGACTCATTTGTGGTGTAATTTTATTCTACCTTACTTAGCTTCCTACTTATAAAATAAATAGGATGATCCATTTTCCCTTCACCTAGTTATGAAAGAATGATATCAATTGCAGTATAAGAGGCATTGATGTGGACATGGAAGGGAGTTACCTAGTTAGAAAATTACAATATCGATTCACTTACTAGTTTGAGATTTAGTGTCTTGAAATCATTTTCATGCATTATGCCCTAATATCATGGGCCATCCTTCCATAAGTGTTACTTTAGTGGCACTATAATCTTAGCATAATTTCTTATGAACTTACTATAATACCCATAATGCCTAAGAAAGGTGTGTACATATTTATGCATTGATGGTATTTGAATTTCATAGATTATTACAATCTATTGGTGAATTTTCAATGATTCCATGAAGGTGTCTATGTGAGTGGATGAAGTGTCTTGATAGTCTAAGTGTCAATGACAAAGTGTGCATTGTTCTTGTCCTAGTATTCTTAAAGTAGGCTTGGTTAATCTTCAATTTTGGCATGATTAGGAATAGGTCTAAAGTATTGAGCATATGTGAGGGGTCCTATCAAAGGTCAAGGATGACTGAAGAGCATGTGGAAGTGCATGTTATTCATATAGTTCTTCATTATGTTCATCTTGGCATAATTGGTTATGTGATAGAAAACTCTAAGTAGGTAGTTTGTTGACATCACCATTGACACATATGGATGATTCAAGGGGATTTGGTCATATAGGTGTGATCATGTTAGTCCTAAGTTGATATGCTTCAAAGTTTAGGTCATGAGGTTGATCCTACCTAAAAATATGTGGGTACAAAGTTGGTCTCTTAGATAGAAACTCACTAAGTTTCTATACTTAGTTGGACTGTCATTGCATGTCATGTAAACATGTATGATCTATCAAGTTTGTAAAATTTTTTTTAGGTACTTAGAAAGTATATAGTGGAAAAATGTTTTCATGGTGATGTTATCTATAGTGCTAAGAATGTACCCTAAAGATTTGGAGTCCTAAAGTGTTTTCTAGCTCAAGATATAAATCTTCAAAGTTGCACTTGCAGACTGTGATGGCCAGAGAACATCAAGATAAACTATATTGAAGACTGAGATCATCTAATCAATAGATCTAATGGTACATGTTAAATCATATATCTTGATCCAATAGTGTATGTAAAATTCAATGTGTCAAATAATGAACATGCTAGTGACATGTGTCACATTCATGGATCTTGGACTGAAAATCAATGATGAGCATATGATCATGCTATTAGAATATCAATAGTGCACGTTAAATTCAATGAGTCAAACATGTAGAAGGCACATGGGGATACCACATGGCACAATCATGGGACCTTAGACCAATGGTGAGTATTGTTAGATAAATATTAGGTTAATCCATAGAGATTGATAAAGTGCATTTATCCATAGTTTTGAGGAAGCATAAGATGAAGTTAAGGTGGTCAATGTTTAATGTATGAACAATGAGCATTGGAATTTGAATATTTAAATTAACAAAGGGAAAAACTAGCTTGCAGTATTTTTCCCATATATTTTGATCCAGGGCAAATTTGAAGGTATAGTAAAAATCAAAGTTGTATAGGATTTAAGGATGCATCTAGAGAACCTAGTTAGAAGGTTTGAATGTTTGTATAGTAAAATTCATTGAGATCCAAAGTTTACTATGTGTTTAACCATGTTATGTAAGTGACCCAAGAAGGATATTTTGAGCTATTCAAATGGTATTTGGATATTACAAGGGGACTAAGATATTGGAGGGTGTTTTAGACTCTATGAGGATGATCTCTATCAATTTTGGAGGTTTGACCAATCCATATTCAATATAAACAAATGCTTAGAATTTGACTTGTGTTCATTCATGGTGTTTCTATGTATAATGTCAAACTTTGATCTATTTGGATTTATTAAAGGAGTGTTGTGATTATTATGATCATTTTAGGATATTGAAGGGGTCATGTGGAGTAGACTTATGCATTTGGAAGTGGTCCTATTTTTCTAATTTGCTCAATGGAGTGCTAAATGGGGGAATAGGTCTCCATGAGACCTATAAGGGCTACTAAGGCATAATTGAAAGGTGTAATTGCTTAAGTGTGACCCATAGTTACAATGGCTAACCTGTGAGGATAGTATTGAGTTATGTAAGATGTCTTGAGGGTTAAGACAAGTCTAAAGGCTGACTAAGAAGATAATAATATTAAAGGATCTATAAATGGTGAAATCAAATATGATGATTTATAGATGTGGAAGACCTAAGAGAATAGGTGTGTGAGAGTTATGAAGTGAAGGAAAGGGTGTGTGCCCAGTGGATGGGTTGTATATTAGATCAAGTTGATGACTATGTGTATGACATATAGTTCATATTTTTGATGTCAAGAATAGTGCTCTTGCAAATTTGAAGATTGAGGATGAGCAAAGATGTCTAGAGTGATATAAAAGGATGTTTTGGATGCTTTGAGTGTGAGTGAAGGATAGATGATGTCTATGTAATATTGGTGGTTAATTTGAGAGAAAAATCAAAGTGTGGACTATGTGTATCACCATTTGGTTATGTTGTTAAGGTTGTGACAAAGTTGTTGTTGTGAAGTTTTGTGTGACTTAAAGGTAGTTTTAGATGTTTATGGTTGTGTGAAGAAGTGAAGGGGGATAATATACATTTTATTTCCATCATATAGGTAAGAAATAGGTTATCATGAGATGTTCATATCATAGATGTTGGGAGGGTGATCAACATCTAAGTTAGAAGGACTTGACCATATTAGGGGCAGGTAGTCCTTGTCGAATAGGTGTTTCACTAAAGTTTGGTTAGAAGGATTTTACCATCCTAGGGGTAGGTGATCCTTGTAGAACATGTGTTTCACTAAAGTTTGGTTACAAGGACTTGACCATCCTAGTGGTAGGTACTCCTTGTGAAATAGGGGTTTCACTAAAGTCTCATGTTTGCATACTTCTTATAGGAAAAGTAGTCCATGTGTTTTTAGGCTTGAGAGTGGGTTTTATTTCCCAAGGGGGTCTCCCATATAGATCTTGTGTTGTGTGTGTAATCTTGTATTGTCTATTTTTTCATTGATATAAACATCTTGAATGCTTCATGAATGGTTGTATTGAATGCTTAAGTGTTTGAAGGGTTTGGAAATTGAATCGGATTATTTTCCACCACTGATTTAACCCCCTCTTAGTGGTTTGTACCTCTAATAATTGGTATCAGAGCAAGACTTTATATACAAGTTTAACCACTTGAAGGTGATCTAAGGTACAATATGGGTAAAAAGGAAATTTTGTTCAAAAGAAAAGACTAACCTAGGTATGGATACATAAGGTAGTTAAGCTTGAGCATAATGAACCTTAGATACAAGATGGTATGTTTGTTGTGATTCATAATATTCATCAAGTAGAAGGTATGAATGATGTTATTTATTTTTATTGTCATCAAGTTGGTAATATTACAAGATATTGTAAAATCAAGCTCTCAAGTCATAAGAAGGTGCATTGACTTTCTCGTGTGCTCAAAAATGGTCAGTCCTTGGTATATAATTGTAAGGAAGTAAAGACTAAGAAAACTAATTCAGTTGAGTTAAAAGATCAAGATGGATTGCTTTTTAAATCAAAAGAGGAATCATATATGAATAAGGTTCAAGAATTATAAGATAATGTGTCATCTGACCATATAAAAAAGAAGATTTAAAAGTTAGTTTAAGTCAAGCTCAAGGAAAAAACCAAATTTCTCATTAAGGCCAGTTCTGAGGTATGTATGTATCAAAGAGAAAATCATACTATTATTGAGTAATTTTCATGCAAATAACATCAATTGTCAATGCCCATTGATGAGGTTATTTCTTCAGTTAGAAATGTATGCCATGAATCTTTGTTGTCTCCATATGTTGTCAATCCAATCTTAGAAGAAAAGGAGAATATTTTAGTGGATGAACATGTAAAATCTCTTAAGCATAAGAAGAAGAAGAATAATAAAAACTATCTGTATCAAATGGCCAAGGAGGAGAAAGAATATGAGGAGTTGTGGGCAAATCCTAGCTTCACATTATTCTAGGACATTATGAGTTAGGGTGTCTCTATCTAGGCTTTAAGGAGACACTTGAAAAGCAAAAGGAAGCATGGTGGATACCGATTGAGCTTTGGTTGATATTATAAGATAAGAAAGGTAATGTGAAGATATGATTGGTTAAGGGGAGTAACAAGTTCATAAGCATACTTCAGATGTTGTCATGAATTATGTGTTCTAGGAGTATCCAGGGACTTTGGTCCTAAATTTGGAGCATATATGTCTAGGTGGAAGATATGTTATGGTGGTGTCATAGTGATGTCATGGTATGCTTTTAACATTTTGGCTTTGTACTTGTTATGTATGCTCAGTCTATAGGGTCATATTGAAAGTTTATAGGTGGCAAAGGAGGATTTATGAGTTGTGAAGATGATCTTTTTGCATAAAAAGGTTTTTTGACCTTATTATAGCATGGTTTAGGTGGTTTTGTGATTTGAAGGTATGTTGAAGTCAAATTGGAGTTTTCTAAGTGCTCTTAGTTTTCGCAGTTTTGGCTTAAGGGCAAGCATGCCTAAAATGGGTTATAGGATGTATGGGTTCAAAAAATTATGGTGGATCAAATCTTGGTCAATAAATGTGTGATGGTTGTCTCTAGGTGTGAAATAAGTTTCAAAGTTGGGTGTTGACTAGAAGGTGTTAAACTTGCTTGTCTTGAGATTCTAGAATTTTGGGCTATGATAGAAAAGTGGTTTGACTTATGAATTGAGGTATAAGGTTTATTAATATGTTTAATGGGATAAATTGGTTATCAAATCAAGCTTTAAATATATTTTAAGGTTTATGGTTTCAAATTATTCATGATTTTATCAAGATGGAGGCTTAATTGACTAGTAGGTTTGTGAAGGAAGTGTATTATAGAGGATGAACTAGGTGATGAAAATTAAAGTGCCTAAGGGGGAATATGAGAGTGATATAGATATGAGTTTTTAGGTCTTCAAGGTGTATCTGATAAAATTTGTGGTCTCTACAAGTACTAGGTAGGGCTATAAGGAGATTAGACAAGTTTAGTGTGAAGAAGATTTTTTTTTATTAATTTCCCCAAAAGAGCATGGTATGAATTTTTTAATGTAATTTATTGGCTTGGTTTCGACAATGTTTCCTATTTAGTGAGTAGCATGAAGTTCTGTTGATGGTTCTTGAGGTGGCTTGAGAGAGAAGGCTAGTAAGCCTATGTAGTGGTTCTTCATGACGCGTGGATATCTAAAGATGTTGAAGAGGTGCAATGGCTTAGAGATATTATGGGGAGTCCCTATCATATGTTTCTTGGTGAGTTAAATTATATTTTAGTTCTTTTATGTGTTCTTTCTTCATTGGTTATAGTGCTTAGTTGAAGAGAGTGTTGACATGTAACCAGAGGAAGTTGTCAAGGCAAATAAGAGGTAGGCTCAAGGTAAGGTGGAGTTTGTATCATATTTATAAGTTGGTCCTATCCTATTTTTGGTATTTTTAGGTTATCCAAAAGTGTGTGATGGTTGTCTCTAGGTGTGTAAGAATTATTAAAGGTCAGTGTTGACTAGAAGGAGGTTTGTTGACCTTGTTTGTTTTGAGATTACAGAGTTTTGGGATATTCTAGAAAAGTGGTTCACTTTATGATTTGAGGTCTAAGGATTCTTAATAGGTTGAATGGGACAAATGGGTTTTCAAATCAAGATTCATAGAGATTTCAAGGTTTATGTTTTTCAAATTATTTAAGTTTTTGTCTAAATGGAGGCCTAATTGGTGAATAGATTTGTGAAATAAGTATGTTGTAGAGGAGGAGATAGGTGATTAAAATTGGTTTTACTAAGTGGACATATGAGAGTACTCTAGATATGAATTTTCAGGTCTTAAAAGTATGTGTACTGCGATTATTAGACTCTGCAAGTTCTAGGTAAGGCTACAAGGATTCTAGACAAGCTTAGTGTGAATATTTGATGTTTTTGATCAGTTTATACAAAAGAGAAAGGAATGAGTGTTTCAAATTGAGTTATAAATTTTTTTTAGAGAATATTTCCTATTTGGTTAGTAGCATGAAGTTCTATTGGTGGTACTTGAAGTGGCTTGAGGGAAGGCTATTAAGCCTATATGGTGGTACTTCATGGTGTGTAGAGATATAAAAATGCTCAAGAGGTGCAATGGCTCAGATATATTAGGTGGAGTCCCTCTCAAATGTTTCTTGGTGAGTTCCATTATATTTTAGTACTTTTATGTGTTCTTTATTCATTAGTTATAGTGATTAGTTGAAGAGAGTATTGGCATGTATCAAGAGGAAGTTGTTAAGGCAAGAAGAGGTAGGCTCAAGGTAAGGGGGAGTTTGTATCATCTTTGTAAGGTTTTCCTCTCCTATTGGTTGTATTTTTAGGTCCTCAAGATCATTTTGTGCCCACTTTTTCATTGTACCAAATTGGGATAAGCTTCCTATTATGAGAGTGCTTGAAGAGAGAGAAGGAAAGTAAGATGTATGATGGGTGTTGACATCAATGACAAAGGAGGAGATTGTTGGAGAGTTGTCAATGATGTCATGGAGGTTTCTAGGTGATTGGATGAAGTGTATTGATAGTCTAAGTGTCAATGATAAAGTGTGTAGTGGATTTTCCTAGTATGCTTGAAGTAGGATTGGTTGATTTTTAGTTTTAACATGATTAGGGATGGGTCTAAGGTATTGATCTTACGCTATGGATCTTATTATAGGTCAAGGATGATTGGATAGATTGTGGAAGTGCATGGTATTCATCTGGTTGTTCATTATGTTCATCTTGGGATAGTTGGTTCTATGATAGAAATTTTTGAGTAGGTAGTTTTTTACATCACCATTACCATGTATAGATGAGTTAAGGGGAGTTCATTATATGGGTGTGATAACATTAGTCCCAAATTTCTATAGTTAAAATTTTATGTCATGAGGTTGAGTATAGCTAAAGATATGTGGGTGCAAAGTTGTCCTCTTAGATAGAAGCACACTAAGTTTCTATACTTAGCTAGACCATAACTACACATCATGAATATATGTATGATCCAACAAGTTTTTAAATTTATTGTACGTACTTATAAAACCAACAGTGGGAAAATGTTTACATGGTGATGTTTTTTATAGTGTAAATAATATACCCTAAATATTTAGAGTCCTGAAGTGTTTTCTATCTTAGGACATAAATCTTCAAAGTTGCACTTGCGAACTATGATGGGATAGAGATAATCAAGATAAACTACATCAAATTCTAAGGTCATATAATCAATAAATCTAATGATGCATGTTAAAACATAGATCTTGATCCAATGATGTGTGTGAAAGTCAATATGTCAAAGAATGAATGCACTAATGACATGTGTCACAATCATAGAGATTGGATAGAAGATCAATGGTGAGCATATGATCATGTAGTTAAAAGATTAATAGCACACATTAAAGCCAATGAGTTAAATGAGCAGAAGGCACATGGGGCTGCCAAGTGGCATAGTTGTGAGAGCTCAAAGCTTAGATCAACCATGAATATTACTAGATAAAGATAAGGCTAATCCATATAGATCGATAGAGTGCATTTGAACATAATTTCCAAGAAACACAAGATGAGGTTAAGGTGCTCGATGTTTAATGTATTAATAGTGACGGTTGGAATTTGAATATTTAAATTAACAAAGGGAAAAACTAGTCTGTAGTATTTTGATCATATCTTTTGATCCAGGATGAATTCAAAGGTGTAGTAAAAATCAAAGTTGTAGAGTAATTCAAGTAGCATCTAGAAAATCTAGTTAAAAGGTCTAAATGTTTGTATACTTAAAGCTATTAAGATCCAAAGTTGATTATGTTTGCCCATGGTTTGTAAGTGATCTTAGAAGGATATTTGGTGTTGTTCTAATGGTATTTGGATATTTCAAGGGGAATGAGCTATTGGAAAGTGTTTAGACTCCATAAGGATGATCTATATGGATTTTGGAGGTTTGACCAATCCATATTTAGTATGAATAATTACTTAAAAGTTTAATTTATGTTTATTCATAGTGTTTCTATGTATAAGGTCAACTATTGATCTATTTAGATTTAATAGAGGAGTGTTATGATGACTATGATCATTTTAGGATGTTGAAAGAGCGATGTAGAGTGGACATATGCATTTGGAAGTGGTCCTATATTTCTAATTTTATCAATGGATTGATAAATGGGGGAATAGGTCTTTATGAGATCTATAAGGGCTATTAAGGTCTAATGGAAAGGCTTAGTTTCTTAAATGTGACCCAAAGTTACTATGGCTAACTTGTGAGGATAGTATTGAGCTATGTAAGATGTCTTAAGGGTTAATACAAGTATAAATTCCAACCAAGAAGATAATAATCATGAAGGCTCTATAAATGATGAAATCAAAGATGATGATTTCTAGATGTAGAAGACCTACAAGAAGAGGTGTGTGTGAGAGTTATGAAGTGAAGGAAAGGGTGTTTGCATAGTGGATAGGTTGTAGAGTAGAATAGGTTGATGAGTGTGTGCATAACATTTATGTTATATATTTGATGTCAAAATAGTGATCTTATAGGTTTTAATATTGAGGATGAATGAATAGGTCTAGAGTGATCTAAGAGGATGTTTTAGATGCCTTGAGTATGAGCGAAGGATGGATGATGTTTGTGTAATCTTGGTGGTTAATTTGGAAGGCAAATCAGAGTGTGGCCTATGTGTATGACCATTTGGTCATGTTTTTAAGGTTGTGATAGATTTATTTTCAAGAAGTGTTGTGTGATCCAAAAGGTGGTTTTGGTTGTTTGTGGTTGTGTGAAGAAGTGAAGGGTGATAATATACATTGTATCTCTATTAGATTGGTAGGCAATCAGTGTTCAGGAGATGTTCATATCATATTTATTAGGACAGTACTCAACATCTAGGTTAGAAGGACTTGACCATCCTAGGGATATATACTCCTTGTGGAATATGTGTTTTACTAAAGTTTGGTTAGAAGGACTTGTCCATCCTAGGGGTAGGTACTCCTTATGGAATAGGTGTTTAACTAAATTTTGGTCAGAAAGACTTAACCATCCTAGTGGTAGGTGCTCCTTTTGGAATATGTGTTTCACTAAAATATCATGTTTTCATACTTTGTATAGGATAAGTACTCTAGGTTTTTGAAGGATTGAGAGTGGGTTTTATTCCCCAAGAGGGTTTATCACATAGATCTCATGTTGTGCGTGTAATCTTCAATTATCTATTTATTCATTACTATAAACATATTGAATGCTTAAGTGTTTTAAGGGTTTGGAAATTGAATTGGATTGTTTTCCACAATTGATTCACACCCACCCCTCATTTGTTTGTAATACTAACATAATATTGGCTAGATCAATGAGTAAACCATCCTTGCAGATGATGTGCCCAAGAAATGTGCTAAACAATGTTATAAAAACACACTTCTTGAGATTCAAATAAATTTACAACTATCTACACCTTTCAAACATTAGGATTAAATTGTCATAGTAACCCTTCACCAACCAATACACCATCTAATCATCTAATTATACTTGAAGGAACTTATGAATGAAGTCTTTCAATGTGGTGATCACCACCTGGGAGAAAATGACTAGTGCATTCTTTAGCCCAAAAGGCATCATGTTATATGTAAAACAACTCCATTTGGTCATAAGGTTGGTTTTAGGCTTGTCCTCCTTAATTTATACTTGTTGTTATCCTAAAAATCCATCAGTAAATGTGTATATATCACAAGCTATGATACCATCCAATACTTCCTCAGTGAATAGAGTTGGGAAGGGTTTGGTCATGGAAACATCATTTAATAGCCTATAGTTAACACAAAGTTGAATACAACCATCCTTTATTATGCTAATAACCATGGGGTTGACCCATTCATATTATTACATGGGGTGAATCATATGGCTAGCATTCCATCAATCTCAATCTTGACCTTGGTATGAATATTTGGGTTCATCTTATAATGCCGCTTCTTGAAAAGTCTCACATCATCAACTAGTTTGATGTTCATCTTCTTGAGGGATGGGTGTGCGACTTTCATATATTTATAGTTTTATGGGAATAGGTCTTAGAATTATTTTAAGATATCAAAAATATGTGCTAGTTTCATGTTAGACCAATAGGCGCCTAGAGTGGCAACATTGGGTTCTCCCTCTAAACTGATATCTACCTTGTAGTTTTTAATGACACCTGGTAGGATTCATGCTTCTCCTAGTGTGATTATTCAACTTGTCTACTACCCTCAGTTGGTTATACCCAAATATGGGTAGGGACTTATTTTCTTGAGGTAGTATCCTCAACTTGGTGCACTAACTTCCTCTTCCCTATCAAAATTTTCTAGTTACATGCCTTTCATGTGTCATTATCTTCATCGCTAGAGTCATTGTTCACAATTTGTTATTCAAATAAGGGTGACATCACTAATCCTTTTTCATGAACATGTAATTTAAGTACTCTTATAATATAGTAGTGTCCTTAAATACTAACCTTTAAGCTACCTATAATGGCTCAATCAGTTCAAGATTTTATGAAGGAGAAGGTAAGAATAAAATGTTATTTAAGGGCATCCTAGTTTGTTGTTTCATGATGTGTCTCATTGACTACATACCAAACCTATGCTTAAGTCTTTAAGGATATGTATAAGTCATATACCCATATATTTATTGGTGTATTTTTACCACAAATATTCTATTTTTCTTTGTAAATATGTACATGTGTGATGGGGTTAGAGTCACTAGAGTAGGCTGAAATATCTAGGTCCTCGTTTCTTTTTTTGAACCTAGTGTAAATATATTCCTTTACATCCTATTAAATTACAAAGATAATATTTTTTTACTACCAACAAATGAGTGGAAGTTATTTTCAATGTGTACACTAGCGTTCCCATTCTATCCACCTCCTTTGGGATGTACAACTCAATATCAAAAACATAGTCCTCCACAAGATTACTTCCATCATATCTTGGGAGCACAAAAAGTTTTCCCTTATTGAGGAAAAACAATCTTTTTCCTTTTTTCTTGGCACAATAGACCCATATTTTAGGAGTGTGATAAATATGTATCTAGCCTATCTTTACTAGCCTTGAAACCTTTGCTCACACTAAATGACATCATCAACAAGTGGTCTCATATGCTTCCTTAACCCATTAGTCACAAGTAACATCTATGGTGTCTAAGGCCGATTACCCATCTTTACAAAAGAGGATTCTTTTATCATTTGTTTATATAGTCTTAGTGGCTTACATTGTTATGCTATAGATATAGTTGGATTCATCCTCAATGTCCATGTTCTCGACATAGGGGGTCCTTGTTCATTTAAAAGAGGTATAGATACCCTCTCCTTTCCATTATAAAAGGTAATGTAACACCTTTTAAAGGGAATATATGAATTATTTGCATAACACCATAGTCTTTCCAAAAGTGCCAAGTAGTTTTCTTGCTCTAATAATTCTTTTAATTCAAAGTTAGCATGGAATTTGGGGCCCATGATATCTACAAATTCACTTTTTAAAATCTTGATTGGTTGTGCCTAGGTATTATTAGCCATGAAGAGTACATGAAGTGAAGGTCTTAAGGATGTTTTACCCATTTTATCCCAAACAGTCTTTATCAAGATGTTAACCTCAATGCCTATGTCTACAATAACCTCATAGATAGATCATTCATCAATAGTGGCATCCACCAAGATTTATTGGTCATATTCAACATTATAAGTATATCATATTTATTTTACCCTTTCCATGTGTGGTATAGTTACCTCAAATTTATTTTGACCTACATGCTCCAAGATTAATTTCTTAAATATGGGAAATTTACACTTGATTTGCAAGAGGTGCATGATCTCAGTTAAATCTTATACTTCAACTTATTGGCTATCGTACTTATTCAAGAGGTGGTAGCTTATGATTTTATATCTTGTGCCAATTAGAACTCCCATTAAAAGTTTTGGATTGCACTCATTACTTGATATAGTATGTCATTTTTGTATATTGGATATTCGTATAACACAACTTTTGGTTTAGGCTATATTATACATTTATTTTGAACCTTATCACCATATTTTAGGTATAACTCAATTATTGGTGTACCTAGTGACTAAGTGGTGAATCCACTATGAGTAGTTTCCTACACCTTTATTTCCTCTATGTGTGTCAAATACACCTCTGGGGTCCATTTTTACATCTTCTACTCCTACTTGATCATTATTTCACTCTTGTTTGTGTGAGGCCTACCTTGGGTCAACTTTTTGTAAAGGCTAGGGCATGCTTCAACCTTATAGGGACCTCAATAATACCCACATGTGGGATGTGGAGGGTAGTCATGTTGATAATGCTTTGTTGAGCCAAATTTATAACATGAGGCCAATGGGAACCTTCCACCACCACTTCTTCCACCTCACCCTTTGGTGCCTTACTACATCTCAAATTCTATATTTTATTGGCCATAGCCATCATTCCTTTGGTTTGCTTGTCCTCTAAATACTATTATATCCTATCATGTAACCCTTTCCATGTTTTCATGCATTTAATCAATCACATGGAAATCAGTAGTGGTATGGGTGTAGGCATTGCATAAATGATAATAAATAGCTATGTTGACTTGAATATCATGTTGTAAAAAAGGATAGTTTTAGACATCATGCACTTATCGATAGATTTCACATCCTAAAAGTAGGGTGTTCACATTTCTCCATGGGAATTTAGTTCTATTATGGCATTTTACTTCATATTCTATGTATCATAGTCTACTTTGAGTGTCATGCATAGAGTTAATGGCAAGTTTTTGGAGCTGGGAGGCCATAAATGCAATCTATGATTCTATAATTAGGCTAATCCCATTATCTAAAATTTTGAATACCTTGTCTCTTAGTGTAGCTTCAATTTCTTCTTGAGGGTTTATAAAAGTCTTCATGGAAAGTGTTCTTCAACATAAAATGAACAATCCCCTAATGAACCAATACACATGTTGGTAAGGGTGAATATCATACAAGATCTTTGATAGGAGAGTTTTATACCATGCATCATACAAGTACACACTCTCTAAGAGTCCTTGGGTAATTTATTTTAGCATGGTGATGCTTTATTGTTCAATATTTAGGATATCAAATTCCTTTAGGACTGCATCCTTTAGGGTATCACAGTCAACCATGGCTTGGTTGGGATCAAATTTTCTATACCAGGTGTAGGTGTGATCAAGTAAAGTGGTTAAAAACTAATTATCCTTATGCTATGACTGGGATATGTCTTAGACACACCATTAGAGTTCACATTTCAACATGTATTCTATATCATTTTTCACATCATGATATTTTGGGAGGTACATAGCCATTTTATATTAGATCTGTTATAGGGGCAACTGATACTTGAGGTCTTTGTCCCCCTGGAACCTATCTTGACAATGGTCCTTAAATACCTCTAACCCTGGAGGTGGGTGCTAGTCCCATCATCCCTACTAGCATAGTTGATGTTATTATTTCTTTACTACTTGTTTTTATTTCTAGACCACTTTTTATGAGCTATTTCCCACCTTGCATTACTTATATTGACTGAGTTGTTATGATCATGTTTAAGTTCTATAGTGGTGAGTTAGTACTTAATGGTTTAGAGGTAGTTGAACTCACTTCCTTATTTGTAATAATCTAGTAAATAACAAAGATAAAATATAAGCCTACAAAATGTCTAAGATATGAAATTTTAGTAGGGTCAATAATCACTTTTGTACTATCTTCAAGTGGGGGATCTAATACATGACCATGCACTATAGGATCAAAGGGGGTAGGTACGTCAAGCGTATCTATAGTCACTAAATTTTGTAGGAACTCAATGAATTCCACACCTATCAAGTATTGAGCTCAGTCTATTTATTCATTATATCTCTCATCTCTATGTTGTAGTCCTTCAATAGATCCTTCCTCTTGACCTTCCCATTCACTATGAGTCATCTTATCACTTGTAAGTAACATATCTTATACCAATTAGTGTCATATATTATTATAGGCCTATATTATAAGCTCTCATGTGTCAATTTGATCATCCCCTTCCATTACATCTCACCTACACATCCCCTTCTCCCCCTTTGTGCAACTCATATGTGAAAGGATTTTATCCTTCCATCCCCAAAGTTTAAAAACTATAATAAACCATTAGCTTCTTGATCTCTGTGCCAAGCTCCTTAATGAACGTGTCTCTAGGGTCACATAAATTTTTTTACTCTACTCCCATAGGACATCAATAAGTTGATAAAACAAACTCAAGTATATAACTATTTGGATCTCATTGCCACCATTTATCCACCTCTCTAGTCCAAGTAACATCTAGGGTCCCAAACCTCTCTAGGTGCTCCTTCATCCACTTGTAGAAACATCCATAGCTTCTTATTTTGTGGCTTGAATATGAAGCCAACAACTTATACACATGCTCAGGTAAATCACAAAAAAAGACCTCATACAAAACATCATATAGGTTCCCTTAAACCATTTTATTGGATTTTATCCTTTGCAAGCTGGATGCTTCAATACAAAACTATATTAAACCTATTGTATACAATGCTTTATGTTATCAAGATATATTCAATACATCATTCTATCACACCATCCCAACAACAAAATTCAAAATGGGTCCTAAAAATGAAACCAAAATGTTATGAAAAGTCTAGATTTTTGGTTTACTACAACCAAGCACAAACATGGGATACTCACCTTTTGTTCTCAACATTTAAACACTCTATGACACTAGAATCAATCTACATAAGGTACAAGCCTTATGCGCTCACTTGAATCACATCTATGAATGAATTGGGGACTATATTGGGCTAGTTGTGTCATGGCATGAGGCTTCACTAAAGGGTCTTAAGTAATGTATTCTAAACTTAAAATGGGTAGATCTATAGGTGTAGACCTTTCTTGGGTTTAGCCTAGGGTCATATAGGTGCTTAATGGGTCATTAAACTACTTTGGTTCTATTTAATCATAGTAAACTAATGTTATTTAAATAGGGTTTGGGTTATTGGCACATATCTATACTCATCAATGATGTATAATAAAGATGATGCCATGAAAATTGTAGACTCCATTAAAGTAGTGAAATTATAAAATTCATGAACATCAATTAACATAATTCAATAAAAAAGTATGACATCATAAATATTCACATTAATAATACCATACAACATGAAAAGCAAACATACTTAATGTATTTTAATGCAACCCCATTGTCATTGTTCAGAGCTCATAACATGAGTTTGTATTTAAATCATAATACTAACAACCTAAAGGATCAAAAATAATCTTGGGCACATACAATTGGAGCCAGACTAGCCTCCATACTATTTCTAAGCCTTAATGGTAGATAGAGTAAGGTTCATAGAACATGAATTGGGGGTTATTTTACTATAGCTTCACTACAGTTCTTCAACCTTTTCCCCCTTCTGGCTCAAGATCCTTTTATAATCCTTCAAGATCATCTTTTCTAAGGTGAAAATTACATAATGATTATTGAGCTAAAATTCTATAATCATAACTAATGGCTCTATGACTCTATGATCCCACACTGCACTTGCTACATTTTTACAAATCTTCATTGATGCCCTAAAAATTTGGGAGATGGTTAACCACCTACCAGCTAGTGCAAGATTTTCTCTATAACCTCTAGCTAGCTACAAAAACCTTAAGATAATCACTTACCAGGATATCCTTTTTCACCAAGGTGGATATCAAGTTGGCATGAATATTCTACTAATGGGTTAGGGGCCCAACATCAGAGTAATGATAACCCCTTTTGCAAGGTAAGAAAAAAAGATACCTGAGCATAAAGATCTTTTTTATTGTTGTGTTTGATAATATTAAAGATAAGGATCTGGTTCAAAGTTAGTCCTCTAATTTTAATCACCGTGCTTTAATCATGAAACTTTGGTCTCTCGTATTTAACCATCTCATAAAACCTTTAAATGAAAGACCCATCTAGATTTTCCTACCCTATCTTCCATTCCAATTTTGGTATGTTCAGAGTTTAAAATCTATAGGAAAATCTTTAGATAAGTTTCTACAATCACAATTAGACACTACCTCTTTTTTCTCATACTAACTTTACCAGAATATTGGTCAATGTTGATACCTTAAAATATCTCCCTAAAAAAGTCATTCTACAAGTTGGTGACCATTCTTGGTCCCAACCCCTCTTTTACAAAGGTTTAATATTTTAATACCATATGTTATTAAATATAGGTCATCTAACCAAAGATTATAGTAAATTTAGAAGAAAGAAAGAAAACTCCTAGTGGACAAAATTTAACCCTACCCACCTCATGGTGCATGCCCCTAAATTTGACAATGAAGATTATAAATCATCTTCAAATAAGTCTAAGTACTCTACTCAAAATGAGGACCTTGTGAGTTATCCCCTCATAAAGGAGGACCCTAAGGTTTATTCACTAACTCCTTTTGAGAGGAAGTTCAATTCACTTTTGGAAACCCCTGTTATTTCTAGAGAGGATGACCTAAAGCTAGAAATCTTAAGGCCATAACAAATGATTGTGGATTCACTGAAAGATGAAATTTAGCCCTTTAAATTAATTAAATTTTCCATACCACTTGAATTTGAAACTGTGGAAGATATGGGAGGATAGACCAAAGTTAAGAAAAATAAAAATAATAGAAGATCAGAGGCCCAATCTTTTCAGATGACCCTTCAGCCAGGGCACCTACAAAAGGTAGGAATATTATCTAACCTTTAGGTTAGTTAGTTTTTGATTGGTGGAGGAGATGCATTAAATTAGTGTAAATTTTGTGTAAGTGTCCTTGGCTATAACAAGTTTGTTTTTCTTATGATTGTTTCTATTGTATAATTGTGTTTGGCTTCATTTTACTAGCCTATTAATTCCATGGTTGGATGGCCTGCCTCATTGGCACTGAAAGGGGTATTCCAATTTAGTTTGAATGTAATATATTTATCTTCTCTATATAAGTTATAGGATATTCAAAACCCATGATTTTCACCCTATCAAATAAAAAATAAAACCATATAAAATTTAGATATGTTTAAAAAAATTATGATGTTGTTATGTGGATCTACTATTTTTAGGTTTTGTTTTTGGTGGTATGGTTAGACTATGGATGAAGAGGTATGTATGAAATGTGCATGAGTAAAATAAAATGATCCATATACAAAGTTTAGAGTCATTATAGGGGTACTTGAATTTGAGGGTTTATGTGGGATGGTACACAAGGGCCAAGTGGTGGTCATTATGATAGGAAGGGTTATGGGCACAAATTAGGAAGGGTGGGAGACCAAGGTAGATGCAACATGGTTTATCATATCATTAGGGATAATTAATGTGATATTTTGTATCTTTTTCCATCCTAAACTTACTTCATTTACAAAGGTTGTTTCAAAGCTAAAGAGGTTGGAGTATGTAGAGGTGAAACCTCTAGTAGTAACAAAGTCCTTACCATATATTTTATTTAATGTTGAGGCCATGGAGGAAGTGTTATATAAAAAAATTGGTTTACAACCACGGGAGTCATTTTCAAGTTTGACTACCTCTGTCCAAGCCTACCTACCCATGACAAATGTATTTTTACTTCATGGAGACTAATAAGGGATAATAGTTTGTAAATTTATCCTTTTGCTAAGGGCTTTTTTGAAGTGGTTTTTGAGCTCTTGGAAAATTATAACAAGGTTTTTCTTGATATAAGACTTGGTTCCCATTTTTTGATCCACATTCATAACCTTTTAGCACTAGGAATATTTGGATTCAGCTCATACATGTTCTTCTATATTTATAGTCTAATTATTATATTTTTATGATTGGGAACACATTAGGTGATCTGCTAATAGTGGAAACTTATAACAAATTTTTTTCTCTTATTAACTTTGCTTGTATTCTTGTTTACTTGGATAATTCTCTTTATCTTCCATTATCTATTGAGTTGAATGTCAAGGATCATTGTTAGAATCAAAGACTAGACTATGAATAGATTCCTTTCTATTGTCATCAGTGTTTTAAAATAGTTAAGGTTAATTTTAAGAGACCATATGAGAAAGAACCTTAGGTTTATTTAGGTGAATCCTATTATTGTCCTTGGAAAATATGAAAAATTCAAAAAAAAATCACCCTCTTAAGTTTTTTATATAACCACCCATCTACATAGTTAAAACATATAGGTTGTGGGATAAATTTAAAAGAGTATAAAAAGATTTAATAAAACTTAATATTATTGAATATTTGGATTCTTCTCTAAGATCTATACAATTTAAAAAAATCATCTCAAAATGAGACCATATGCAAAAATTACAACTTCTGGATGTTGGTGCTTAGTTGCATCACATCATGCTACATTCTAGAAACATCTTATCACCTAGTATCTCCTCTTGAATATCTATAAAAATTTGAAAAAAGTAACCTCAAATAGAGTTCATATGAAAATTTTATGGCCTCTAAAAGTTGGTGTTTAGTTGCATTGCATCATGATGTCACTTGGTAACATTTTTCTACCTAAAAGAATGCTTTCGACCAATAAAATGAAAAAAATTGGATTCCTCTAAAAAATATTTATAATATAAAATTTTTTGCCTCAAACCAAGTATGCATGAAAAATTTAAGGCCTCCAGAAGTTATTTAGTTGTATTGTAACATGTTGCCAGGTGATAACATGTTGCTAAGTGGCATAATATTATTGAGTGGTAGCATGATACTAAGTGATAAGATGTTATTGAGTGATATAATAATGATGTTACTAGGAAACAACACCATGATTGATCCAGACAACAATTTAGGCAACAATTTAGGTGACAGTTCCACCCCAATTGATGACAGAACTTCTGGGAGCCATAACTTTTGCACCATAGCTCTAATTGACTCGTTGTTTGAACCATTGGAAAGCTAAGAATGAGGAGAACATCCTAATATGGAATTGAGATTTTATCAATGAAGTTTGACCCCTGAAAACCCAACGAAAATTCCCCAAATTTCAATTTTAGTAGTGTAGTCTAAAAATAGTAAGTTTCTAAGAATAGTAATTCCTCAAATTTTGTATTGTTTTAAAACTTGGAAGTGAAACCACTTAATATCCCTCAATATTGGTGACCTTTCACATCCTCCCCATGCTTTAAAAATGTGTATAAATGAAGAGGTAACTTTAAATTTGAAGATAGACATCTCTTCCCAGAGATAATCATATATTTGTATTGTGATCTTGAGTAATACTACATCTCCTCTCAGAGAATTCATTGTTACTATGTTATTTCTATGCTATTGAAATATTATCAACCAGAACTTCTAAGTTTTGGATCAGTGGTATTAGATTAGTTTTTTTTGAGAGTGTATGATCTTGAGGATGAGGTTAGGCTACAAGAAGCTTGGGTGGGAAACAATAGAGCTTCCAAATTTTCCACCTATTCACTCCAAATGAATTCAAATGGCAAACAACACTGAGACATATGATCCTTTCAAGGGAATGGTGAATGAAGCCCTCTAATGGCAACAAACATAGATGCTACAATAATTTGCCCAAATTCTTAAAACACTTCCGATGCAAAATTTTGGCTCTATGGCTACACTTCCTAGCTCCTCATCTAGGGATCATCCTTTCAGTGCCCCAACATCTTTCAAGGTTCAGGTAAATTTTGATATTCCTACATTTGAAGGCAAAATCAATGCTAATTTAATGGAAAATTGGTTGGATCAACTATCTTCCTACTTCTCTATAAATAAGTTCATCGATGGAGAAAAGATTACTTTTGCTCTTTTGAAATCATCATTTCTCATGAAAAACTGGTGGGAAGTGTACAAAAAGAGGTTCAGTACAGATGACATTGGCCTTGAGGTGGAACCTACCTGAAATGATTTTGTGGAAGTGGTGAAAGAAGAATACTATCCTATCGGAGCATATGATGATCTATACATACAGTGGCAACAACTTTGCCAAGGTAAGGACCAATCTATTCAAGATTACACAGACACTTTTCATTCTTTGTCTGCAAGATTGGGCATTCAAGAAAGTGAGAAACATAAGACTGTCAAATATCATGGTGGACTACAATGGTACATATGGGGGGAAATGGAACTCTTCAATTTAGAAACCCTTAGTGAGGCATACAAATTCATAATGAAGATTGAACAGAAGCATGGCAAAAAGAATATAAAGATTCAACCCTCAAAATGGAAAAGTGACAAGGAAGGTCAAACATGAGGCCAAAATTGGAAGCAAAAGTAGTTTTAGGATAAGAAATCCTAGAAGGGGAAGGCTAGAAAATGGTGTGATTAACATAAAATTGGAACTCACTCCAAAGAAGAATGTCGAGCCATCAAGTCACTACTTTCGAGTCACAATACTTGACATCAACTACTCTACCTCATACACAACCCATAGTCAAAGAGGATGAAGAAGAAATTATAGATGCTGAGCCTAACACCATCATCGCTTCATCACAAACCCATGAAGAAAGACCAGATGACAAGGAAAGATTGTTTCATTCCAAATTATGGGTAAAAGGTAAGCCTCTACATTTCATTCTTGATAGTGGGAGTCAAAAGAATTTAATCTCTGCTAAAATTGTGAAAATTCTAAATCTATCCATGAAGCCTCATCTAAAGCCCTATAGTATTGGATGGTTGAGCCTAGAGAGAGACCTTCCTGTCACCCATCAGTGTCTTCTTTCATATGCTATAAAACCATTCTAAGATGAAGTCTTGTGTGATGTGGTCAATCTAGATGTTTTTGATGTACTCCTTGGTCAGTCATTCATGTATGAGTGACATGGCATCTATGAATCACAAACCTAAAGGATCACCCTCAATCTTGGAACATGGCACTATAGGGTATCAGAGGTACCACCTCCCACATCTGTCTCCCTGATCAGTGCTAAGCAATGTAAGAGATTGGTGGAGAAGATAAAGCAATTTATTCTCATGGTTGTTAAACCATAGAAATCCAAGAAGGTTGATGTTGCAATCCTGACTACATAATCAACACAACAACAAAAGAAGATAGGATGAATCATAGGAGAATATGATGACTTATTCAAGTCACCCATAGGAGTTCCACTGCATTTCTAGGTAAAACATTCTATTGATTTGATCCCAGGATCACCTTTTCCTAACAGTCTTATGTATCACAGATCAATTTTGGAGAATGATGAGATAAAAAGATAGATTTAAGAATTGATCCAAAAGGGTCATATCAGGCCAAGATCTTCACCTTATGGTAGCCCAATTATCTTGGAACCAAAGAAAGATGGAGCATGGAGGCTTTGCATTAACTACTGAGCCCTGAATAAAATCTTTAAGAAGAATTGCTACCCTCTCCCCAAGATTGATGACCTATTGGACCAGCTCCATGGTGCAAATTTCTTCACCAAAATTGATCTCAAATCTAGTTATCACCAAATTCCCATCGATCCCACTGATGTTTGGAAGGTTGCATTCAAATCTAAGGAGGGGCTCTTTGAATGGTTGGTTATGCCTTTTGGTTTAACTAATGCACCTGAAACCTTCATGAGGATGATGGATGACATCATACGACCCTTCACCAAATCATTCATGGTTGTCTACTTATATGACATACTCATCTATAGCAGGAACATGGGAAGAACATTTGCAACATGTTCGTAAGGTGCTTTAAACTCTTTGGGAGCACAAGTTGTATGCAAATCTTGATAAATGCACATTTGGGATGATAAAAATTTAGTACCTTGGGTACATTTTGAATGAGGAAGGGGTCCATATTGATCCAAAAAAGATTCAAGTTATTCGAGAATGGCCCACACTAAGGACCCTCACAGAGCTTCCTAGCTTTTTGGGTCTTACAAATTTCTACTACAAGTTTGTTCTTAGATTTTCACATGTTGTTTGGTCACTAACCCAAGTGACTAAAGGAGGAGATAAAGATACATTTTAGTGGGGTGAAATACAACAAAGGGAATTTGAGAATTTGAAGAATAGACTCTACTCAGCCCCTATTCTTTCCTTGCCAAATTGGCATCAACTTTTTGAGTTGATGACAGATGCATCTGAATATGCCATGGGAGCTGTCATCATGAAACATGGCCATCCTATTGCATTTCACAGTGAAAATTTCATTGATATAGTCAGGAAATATCCAACATATGATAAGGAGCTCTATGCCATTGTGCAAGCCTACAAATAATGGAAACACTACATCTTAGGGAAAGAGATGGTCATCCACACTGACCATAGACCATTGGAATTCATCTAAATGCAAAGCAAACTATGAAATGAGAGGCACCAAAAGTGGGCCACATATCTTCAAAAATTACACTTGATAATCAAACAAAAAAAGTGGAGCTCAAATATAGCTATAGATTGTCTAAGCCACCCACCAATTACGGCACTCACAATAGTTCTTGACCTATGCAGACATGAGACTGCCACTTGGGGTGCTCTATATGAAGCAAATCCTACCTTTACTGATACATATCAAGCACTTTAAAAAGTTAAACATGTTTCTAATTTCTATTTTAAAGATAATGTCCTCTATCATATGGGGCACATCTATGTTCTAGTTGTAGAGCAACAAAAGATGATATGGGAAGCACACTTCAATAGGATAGCTGGACACTTCGGTATTGAAAATACATTGGTAGTTATTTAAAAACACTTCTACTAGCCCCATATGCAAAAGGATATGGAAAGATATCTCAAATATTACACCCCATGTGTGACAACCAAGCTGACAAATAAGAAGCAAGGATTGTACATGCCATTGCCAGAACCAACCAAGCCTTAGGAATCCAACTCAATGGATTTTCTCTCAGGTTTTCCCACTTCAAAACATGGTAAGGCTTGTAAGAAAAATATATCTACTAAGGAAATTTATCAAATATATTTTAGTCATGTATGTCTCCATTTTGGTCTCCCCAAGTCCATTGTCTCAGATCAAGATTGTAGGTTCCTGAGCATGTTCTAGTCCACTCTATGGATGATGATGGATACTAAGTTGTGAAGTCCATAGCCTTCCATCCATAGACTGATGGTCAGAAAGATGTGGTAAACCACTTGATTTTTCACATGATTTAGATTTATCACTCAAACAACCATGCACATGGGATGAGGGACTTCTTTTCATACAACATGGATACAATCAGGCATTGCATAGCTTGACCAAGCATAGTCCATTCCAAGTATGTTTTCGGTTCCAACCCATGGTACCAATTGATATAGATATTCCATTTTACACCATGGAATACACACCTCATGGAAGATATAAGGTATTAAAATCAACAAAGTTTATTTAACAAATGCAACACATCCAACAACAAGTTTATGACATCCTAGAGAAGATGAATCAGAAGTATAAGCAACGCCATGACAAACATAAGATTGCACACCATTTTCTGTGGATGATAAGGTTTGGTTGTAGATTTATAAGGAATGACTTGTAGGCCCACATAGAAAGATTTAGCCTCTGTGATATGGTCCCTACACCATCACCATAAGAGTTGGAGAAAATGCTTTTGAGTTGAACCTACTAGCCTACCTTGGTCTACATCTAATATTCAATGTGGAGCTCCTCAAACCATATCACCCACCTCTATTAGACACTTCATTTGTAGCATAACAACTAGACATTGATGAGCTTGATCCACATATTTTTGCTCCAGTGGAAGAAGATCAGATTTTGGATACTTGGATGAAGACAATAAAAGGACGCTCTATTCCACTTTATCGAGTGGTCAAAAGGGGCCAGCTTAGCCACCAAGGTGAGTGGCTCATAGAGAATCAAATCAAGAAACAACTAACACACCTGATGGGGAACATTGATGCAATGGGGACCATTTATTTTCAAGGGGGGAGGAATGATCTGGGCAATAATTTAGGTGACAATTCGGGTGACAGTTCCACCCCAATTGATGACAAAACTTTCGGGAGCCATAACTTTTGCACCGTAGCTCTAATTGACTCACCATTTAAACCATTGGAAATCTAAGAATGAGGATAACATTGTTATATGGAATTGATATCCACTTAATGAAGTTTGACCCCCAATAACCCAATGGAAGTGACCCAAATTTCAATTTTAGTAGTGTAGTCTAAAAATAGTAAGTTTCTAAAAATATTAATTCCTCAAATTCTATATTATTTTAAATCTTAGAAGTCGAACCACTTAATCTCCCTCAATATTGGTGACCTTCCACATGCTCCCCATTATTTAACAATGTGCATAAATGAAGAGGTAACCCGAAATGTGAAGATAGACATCTCTTCATAGAGATAAACATATATTTGTATTGCGATCTTGAGTAATACTACATCTCTTCTCAGAGAATTCATTGTTAATGTGTTATTTCTGTGCTATTGAAATATTTATCAACTACAACTTCTAAGTTTTGGATCAATGATGAATTTGGGAAGTATCGAATGCTAACTTTGTGAGGCTATAAATTTTGTATATGAACTCAGATTGAGATGATTTTTCTTAAATTGCATATCTCTTCAACATGAATTCAAATATGTAGTAATAGTAAGGTTTAGAGAAGTTTTTGAAACTCTTTTTCATTAATCCCACAAGGTATCTATTAGGCAACCTCAATATTCAATATGGTAATGAGTTAAAGAATGAGACTTGGATGGTAACCCCTATGCACATGTGTACTCTATATAAGGTGAATCACATGGATGCCCCCATAATTATTATAATAATTGGTGAGCTAGCCCCTAAAAAAATTTACATTCATAAATTTTAGGCAAATGGGTCTTATGTATTACTCCAAAAAATAACCAAATACAATTTCCAAAAAAGTGAATATTCATGAATTAACGAATATTTGCCAATAAAATTTACCTTAGAAATAGTCCATTTGGATGATAGTTTATGTAGTTTCAAGTGAAAGGTGTAACCCTCTTGGTGGAAATCTCATAATTATTTCAAGTGAAACTCATGTGTTCATTGATGATGTGATAGGGGAATCCTTATAAATAATAGGGCTGAAGGAACTTAACTTTTGGAGTTATTATCCTTATCTATAAATCTTGAGGTGAAGGTGCTTTCCATTGCTGGAGTGTTTGGGGAAGTCGATAAAGTTGTCAAAATTTCCACTCTTATTGCCATGAGCTAAAATCAAGGTAAGTTTGGACAATTTTGGGTTCAAAAATTAAGAAGGGTTAGGTGGTGTCTGAGCATTCATCAATGACGCTTTGATCTTATAGTAGGGATGGTGCATAAATATCTTGAGTGTGTTATTTTTGGATCTTCTTAATGTTTTAACACTTTTGGATTGGTGTGGTTTATTGATTAGCAGGTTTGAAATGTATGTCCCACTTTTGGAAATGTTTTGGGTTTCTTTTATTTACTTAGTTTATTTTATGGATGGTTATACAATCAAGGATTTGAGCCCCCATTGTGCCCCAAAATAGTTTATCACTCTAGCCTTTGGGCTTGGTCAAGTTTGGTTCTTTTAGGTTGTATGCTAGTGCAGTTAGGCACTTTGTAGTGTTTTATTGGGTTTTTTGGTTTCAATTCCTTTGCTTAAGTAGTGCATTTGTTTGGTTGTTAGTATTGGATTTGGGCTTCTTGATATGGGTGGTGTCATTGTAATCATTTATATTTATTTAGTTGGGTAAGGGACCTAATAACTCTATTCATCGATTTAAAAAAACTATGGAAAATTCAAAAACTTGAAGGATAATTTCTAATATATGGAAAAAAAATTAATATTTTTTTCCCTAAAACTTTCCAAAAATCAAAATAAATTACATAAAATTATAAACATATAGGGAAAATTCATTTTTTTAATTTTTTTCTCTAATTATTTTATTTTTAAGTAGATTTTAGGATTTCCAATAAATTACCTAAAATTTAAGAAAAACATTAATTTGAATTGAGGAAAAATAAAAAGATTAATAAATTTTAAAAAAAATATTAAATTTTACAAATTAAAGAAAATTGATAATTTTTCAATTTTTATTTATTTTTTATTTCCTTTAATTTTCCTTAATTTTTCAACTTTCTTTAAGTGTTTCATAGCAATTTGATTTTTTCAATTGATTTTTTATGTTTTTTACTTTTCCTAATTACTTGAGTAATCTCTAATATTTTAAAAACTTCCTTTTTTTTTGAGTTTTCCATATATTTCAAAGTTTTTCCTCATATTTTAATTTGTTATAGTTTACCTAATTTTTCAAATTTATCTTATTTTTATTAATTTTATTTAAATTTTTGAAATTTCTTTTTTTTCTCAATTTCTTTCCAAGGTCTTTTGAAAAAAAAGATTAAGATTGTTTTTTGAAAAGGGGAAAAATAGAAAAAATAAAAGGATATTTCAAAAAAATTAGAGAAAATTCACAAGTTTTTTAGTTTTGTCAAAATTTTCAAATTTTAACTAGTGTTTTGAATTTTCCTATAATTTTTCAAATTTATCTTATTTTTAAAAAAAATTTCCTCACTTTTTAAAATTTTCTTAAAATTTTCATATTATTTTAATTTTTTTTTTCATTTTTTGGATTAGGTAAAAAAGTGGGTTTTGGAAGGGTTATATGACCTTAAACATAGATGAGATATAAAATTAAAGTACTCAACACTTCCAAACAAGAAATTAACCTTCACTCATAAGGCAAACATAAAGCTAAGCAAATTTCAACATATCTTCAACTAAAAAACTAATTTTTTTTAGCAAGATTAATGAAGATTATTAAACAAAATGTACAAAAAGATATATCTATTCAAAAGAGAGTTCTAGTTCTTCAATATGTTTTAGCCTCTTCTTGTGGGTTTGGGTCTTGGTCAAGGTGATGTTCCCATATTTGATGTTGTTCCTTTTGTCTAGAACAATGTTCATGTTGCTCCTTGTCCTTTTTTGAAGTCCTTCACCACTAACCTCCTTTTTCCTCTTCATTATCTTCTATTCATCCTTGATGTTGACATGTTACTTCCTTTTACCCTTCTTTTTCATTTATTTATCCATTTCCCTATCCTTCTTGCTATCGATGTCCTCTTTCTCCTTCTTGATTCTCTCTTCAAGAAAAGGATTTAGTATATTTTTGGGATTCCTCTTCACTTCCCCTTTTTCACCTTCTATAAAAATTTGGAGCTCCTAAAAATATTCCCTGATGCTTTTGGTTCCACTCTAAGGTCTTCAAATAAATTAAATTATCTATTTATCTTATCATCCATCTTATCCAACCTTGCAATCAAAGACCCCATATTATTATTAGTTCTAGTAGTAGGGTTTGTTTCTATGCAAAATTGCTTTCCACATTCAAAGAAGAAATAAGAAACTAAAAGAAATGGTCAAGGCTAGAAGTACCTGATAAAGTTATGCGCACCGAAATCAGACGTTGGAAGATTCTCCTCTTTGGCTGTGGAGGAATGACACCTACGAAGAAGAAAAGACTGAAACACGGAAAAACGTTAGTCAAAGGATATGGTGGGCTGTCAGGTGAACGCCCGATCCCGGAAGTACGAAGACTTCCTAGAAGGATATCAACCCACTGATAAAAAAGCAGAATATTGGACGAAAGTAGATAATGAAAGATAAAATGACAAAAATAAATGACAAAAAATTAAAATGTGTACCTGATTAGTAGCACTGTTCTGCACAGTCGCTGGCGTCGGTCTCTATTGTGCCGACGTCGGTTAGGGAAGGTGCCGACGTCGGTTGAGATACCGTCGTCGGTCAGGGAAGTGACCGGCGTCGGTCGGGGCAGGTTCTGGACAGAGTCTGGGCGAGTTGCAAAAGGTCTGGGAGAGTCGGGACAGGGTCTTGACAAGTTCGAGATAGGGTCTGATGGAATCGGGACAAGGTCAGGATAGGGTGTGGGCAAAGTAAGGTCGAGTTTGGACAGAGTCTGGGGGTTTTGGTCGAGTCCGGACAGAGTTATAGATTGGGGTAATGCGCAGGGATGTAAAGAAGGGACTCAGGGCTTGGGTCTGTGGTTTGAAGATTCAGGATGATAGAAATAATGAACAATTAATAATTAGAAGGAAATGAAAATAAACAAAGAAAATACTTACCTGTTAGAAGACATGATGAAAGCCATAGTCGAAGTTGTTGAAGTGTTTGTGCAGTGCCGGATTGAAGCGAATGCTGGAGTTGGTGGATGCTGGAGTCAGTTGATCGCGAGAGTGTTGATTGCAAGAGTTTGTGGATGTCAGAGTTCTAGAATTCTGATTGATTGGTTTTGTTCTTCCTTGTTTGGGATTGATCAGCGGACGCTGATGATGGCCAGGGGACGGTTTGAGAGATGGTTTGATAACTGTCTGAGAAACTGATTGGGAACCAAATGATAACTGATAACGAATAATGGTAAGGTGACCGACGTTGGTAGGATTGCCGACGTCGGCCGATAAGTGACCGATGTTGGCGACATCGACCAGGTAACGACCATCGTCAGCAGATGCATAATGAAGACAGAGTCTAGCTTTTAGCTCTCTGCTCATTGTTACATGCTGCCAAGGTCAAGGCTGGTAGAAAAAGTGATCGACAAGAGTTAAATAGGAGAAGAAGAATAAAACAGGGGATGACCAGGGGAGTTGACACGATTTTGGTGTCTACATTTGCCCCTTTTTGTCTTGTTGGTTGTTCTAGACGAACTGCAAGACAAAAATAGGAGTGATTTCCCCAGGGGTGAGATAAGGTTGATTTCATCTTGTTGGTTGTTCGGATGAACTGCAAGACAAAATAGGAAAAAGATAGGTTGCCCTGATTATGGATGAGGTATTCCCCCTCAAAGCAGGAGTCGAGGGAAGGGAACCGAGAATCGGGTGCTGATTTGACAAAGAGTGGATGAAAAAGGGGTGAGGGTGAATGCTGCAAAAGTTGTGATTGTGTGCATATCACTACACAAGATGGTCAAGTCAAAAGTGTCGCAGGTCAAGGGTCGAGGAGTGTTAAAATTGAAATAACCAGGCCCCAGCATTTAGTCGTCTACTGATCGGGTCACTCAATCTAAGCTGAAGCTCCAAATGGTCATCGTGTTCCAGGTATCTCGGGTTCAGGAAGTGCTCCCAGAAACACGAAAAAGTCACAAGTAGTAGGGATCAACTGGCTCACGATCCTATACTTGCGAAGGGTAAAAAAAAGGGTCTGCAGACAATTCTGCTAACCAGCCGTGAGGTAGCATACACGCAAAAACAACCAAGGCAACAATGTCTTGGAAGTGATCGAGGTCAGAGGAGATAGGCATGATCTCCAATGGTCATGGGTCAAGGTGGATGGATGGACGAAAGGATGTGGCTAAGCTAACCTCAAAAAATGTCATGTGATCTGAGAGCTGCCTACATAGCCCTTGTGTGAAGGGCCTCAGGCCAATGTAGTTCTCCCTAAAAGGGAGGAATGGTCAAAGAAAATGATTGGTCTTGATCAAAGTTATAGAAGAGAAGGTTTGTCCATCAAGGAGATGAACAAATAGGGGTGGTCGAGCTAACCTCAGAGGATGTGTTATCTGAGTGCTGCCTACATAGCCTTGGTCATAGGGCCTCAAACCAATGTAGTTCAGACAAATGGAAGAGATTGGTCGATGATTGGATGTGGTCAAGTATTGAAATGATGAGGGGAAGATGAGGATAAGATGATGCTACAGATGGTGTATTCTGTAGAATTGGTCGAAAGGCTTTCATCCCTAGCAATTTTCCATAGTCCTGATGGATGTATGCTAAAAATGAATGAAGGTTGATTTATGCTTTAGCAAGTATTGGTTTATGCTTAACATAAATTAAGTCTGGTCGATAGTTTCCATGTGTACTGGTGTCCATAGAAACTATGTGAAAAGGACAAGGATGATGATAATGTCATGTTGTCGAGTTGTTGGTCTGAGAATGTTTTAGTTGAAAAAGGTTTGGTTAAAGGTGACCAAAGTGAAAGATATGTGAAAGGCTTATTGCTCTTTCATTGACAAGGACTAAAAAGATAGCATAGATAGGGGTTATGAGAACCAAGAGCCCCATTCATGTGTGACGTTGTTGACCATGGTTATGTTAGTGCGGTAATCGAATCACTTCGACATTAATGTGAGCTCGAAGTCCCTTGAGCAGGTGATAGGAGGAGAAAAGAGGGTAACCCATTTTAAGAGCAGAAATAACTATGCCCCTTTTTATAGGAGACCCTGAGACAACTATAAGTCAAGTCCATGACTTTTTTTTTTTTTAGCGCAGACTGATCAATGCGGGAAGCTTCTAAAATAGTGTTGTTTATTGCCAGATTTAGTCATAGCCATCCTTCAAGGGAGTGGTCTAGATTTTTGTTTAATATAAAGGCTTTTGAATAGCTGTCCTTCGAGGGAGCAGTCTATTAATTACAGCAATGATAGTACAGCTGTCCTTCGAGGGAGCAGTCTGCTTTTTTGATTTTGATATTGATATAGTGACCATGGATATTGTGACATCTTGATTTGTTTTGACAGAAATGTGAGTCGTGGACAAGATTATAGAAGGTCAAGGGCTCCCTTTTATGAGGACAAAGCATCCATACAGCATAAAAGGGGTTATAGGAATTGTTAAGAGGAATAGGGTTGAAAGGAAGTAGGATTAAGAGGGTGGGGATTACTCAAGGGACGAGCTCAAGTTAAGTGTTAAGTGGACGAATACTCAATTAACAGTAGAACGGTCATAGATGCAACGTATTAAGAGGCTCAGGTTCTGGGTGTCCATCAAGAGAAGACAGATGATAAGTCCCTGATCCATACTTGTGCGTGATAATAAAAGGTCCGAGCCAATTAGGAGCAAACTTGCCTCATTTACTGCACTCCATATTGGTCACATGTTGATTGATGAGTGGATGTGAAGTTGACTGATATGGTCGTTGATTGATCGAGACTAGTTGAATGTGTGGATAAAAAGGTTGGTCAATGTTTGGTTGAGATTTGGTCATTTGATAGTTGGTCAATGGTTGGTCAAGGGTTGATTGGTTGGTATTTGGTCTTTTGTTGGGTCGAATGTTTGGTTGAGGTCGGGTTAAATGTTTGGTTGCTAGTCTGGTTGAGGCTAAGTTGAAAGAGTGATTGATATGTGGTCGAGACTGTGTTGAAAAATTGGTCGAGGTTTGGATGAAGGTTGAATTCCCCCAGCGGCTAAGGAGAATGTTTGATGGATTGGTTAAGGTCGGTTGAGGTTTCGTGGTCAGATGGACTGTGTTGATGTCGAATAAGGGGGTTAAAGGTGACAAAGGAACCAGAACCTGGCGTGGAGATTCTGATTTAGGTGATGAGGTTGGAGAGGCATGAGTTGGTGTTGATGATTTGTGGGAGGGATGGTCTAGAGGATTCTTGATGAGAAGGGAATCCTTTCTCCGTTGGTGACGAATGACAGCTTAAAGAGCGCAACAACGCTCAGTGTCATGTCCCAGAGTATGATGATAGTGACAGTATTTAGAGTTGTCAAACCAAGAGGGTCTTGATCTGAGAGTTGATGAGAGGGGCGGTGTTGAAGGCTTGATAACGTGGTCAAGAAGAGAGGTGTCATTCCCCAGACATTGGCGAATGGCGACCTTGAGGGCACAATAATGTTCTATGTCGTGTCCAGGTGTGCGATGATACACACAAATATGAGTGTCGTCGAACCAAGGTGGTTTAGGTCTGAGAGATTGATATGGTTTGAGAGGCAAAAGTTTGAGGCGAGATGACTGCAACAAGTGCCGTAACAGCAAGGTATAAGAACCTGCTAATGGGTCTGGATATTTTATTGCAGTGAGGGTTGATGACGTTGGTTTGAGAGGTGTAAGAGACGTTAGTCGATGATTTAGAGAAGATATATGTTTGACAGGTTGATAGAGTAATGGAGGCGACGTGCCTCTGTGAAGGATGGGAGTAGGAAGCACTCCAATTAAAGTGGATGGATGTGGGCCCAAGATTGAGGGTAATGATGAAGGTGGGGGAGGAGTCCTCTGGTGTGGTCTAGTGGTCTTCGTGGGTTTGAGTCGAGGGCCACTATTGTGCGAGGCGAGGTTAGATACGGGTTTGGGTTTAGATGTGGACGGAGGTGAGTGAGATGTAACAATCTCAGGCAAAGGGCAAGAGGAAATCGTGACTGGGTCTTCCTCAATCGAAATGGGCGAAGAGATAGGGTCTTCTCTTAGTGGAGAAGAAATAGGAGAGGGTGGCTCCTCAAGTGGGCAGATGGTAGGGATGATCGTGCCTTCTACGTGTGCTTGAGGAGTAGGTGAGGTAAGGTCTTTGGATGAAGGTAGGGCTAATGGCGTAGGTGTGGTCAAGGCGTCCTCCAGTATGAGAGAGGTCGATGGAGGACTAATAAGAGAAGAGAATCTTTCATCCTGTGAAGAAGGTTGGTCAAGGACAAGAGGTAAGATAGTGTTGACGGTGTGTATATCATGGTCTTGAGGGTCATTGATCATGGTTTGGATGTTGTCTTGAGTAGGCGGGTGATTAGGAAAAGGTTGTTTGAAGATGTCGAGGTTTTGGTTGGGCGGTGCGTTCGAGTTATCCAAGATAAGATCGCCCTTGTCTAGCATGTTCTGGACGAGGTTTTTAAAAGTTTGACAGTGATCCGTATCATGGCCTTTGACACGGTGATAGTTACAAAAGTGGTTCTCCCTGTACCATGCAGGGATAGGTGTTGAGGGGTCGAATTGATGTGGTCGGATTGAAGGGAGATTAAGGACCCCCTGCTTGATGAGTTTATCCAAGATAGAGGCATATGACTCTCTAATTGGAGTGAATTGATGCTGTATGGATTGACGTTGAAAATGTTTATTGATGTAGTCTAATGTTGAAGATGCTGGTCGGTTAGTTATTGTTGAAGATGATGGTCTAAAGATGACAGTGTTTGCCAACCCCTTAGATTGAGAGTGGGCAGAAGAAGGTCTAGAAGAAGAATGGTCATTGGTTCTTGTGTTAGTGTTACACAATTTGACCTTATCTTCTTCAATAGCACAGAGTTCAAGCTTTCGGGCCATGGTGAAGGCCTCGTCGAAAGTGTAGAATGTTTGAACCCGCAAGGTGGATGAGATGTGACTGACACATGCTCGGGAAAAGAGCTCAATGAGCTCGGGTTGAGGCAAGGAGAAAGAGAGCTGGTTAATCAAGCCTCTCCAACGGGCAACAAAATCAACTACTGATTCATCGTCAAATTGCCTAATGGAGTAAAGGTCTGTGATCGAGACTTGTTTAGTGATATTGATTGAGAAATGGTCAACGAATAATTGAGCGAGTTGAATGAAGGAAAAGATAGAATGTCTGGCAAGGGAGCTATACCAGTCAAGGGCAGGGCCAGAAAGAGACATAGGAAACGTGCGTAAAAGTAACGCATCGTCGTGGGCAATAAGGTAGCAGGCATGTCTGAATGCCCGTAGATGTTGTTGTGGGTCTTCCTTACTCTGAAAGTGAGTAAATTTAGGAAGCTCCCAATGGTTGGGGTATGGTCGGATAGGGACAGAAGGATGAATAGGCTCATTATAAATCTGGTCATATGAAGAGACATTATTTGAACCGGAGATAGAAGCTTCGAGACTGGACATTTTATCCATCAGCATCTTGATGACGTCTGCTGACGGATTGGTGGACGGAGCGCCCCCTAGGTTGTAAGGCACTTGAAAGAGGCTAGAGGAGGTATACGATGTAGTCAGTTGTACCAATAAGGATGCAACATACGGATGACTAGTCGCAGGGGCAGAAGTAGAGGTTAAGGGTGGTTGCATCATGAAGGTCGAAGGTATAAGTTGATTAGGTACCGCCAAAGGTGGTTGAATAGCGGCACTAGTAGAGGGATAGGTTGGCACTCCTACATTTGTGGGCGCAAGAGTGTAAGGGGTCGAGACAATCAAGTTCTGATACGATGTAGAACTTGGTTGAATTGCAGGTGATTGAGGGGGTAACAAAACCCTGATGGAGGTCGGTCTAAAAATAGACGAAGAGGCCAAACTTTTCGTATTGGCCATGGTTGAGTTAACGGTTGAGGCGAAAGGCTGAGTCAAAAAAGGTTGGATGACGAATGGTGTTGATGTTGTCACCATGTCACTCGAGAGGTCTCGCATTGGATTTCTCGTGAGATAGTTATGGAGGGCTGCGGTATTGAGGTCCAAGAATTTTTTGAAATCCTGGTCCCCTTCAGGGATGATGGGAATTTGAGTCAGGGTCAGGGTCAGGGTCAGTCTTGTAGGAGTTCTTTCAGTCTCTAAGTGGAACTCCATGATAGGACGGGTTAGAGATGGGGTAGACGAAAGCAGTTGACGACCAGAGTGGTCAAAAAGGGCCTTGGTTTGACTACGTGTCAAAACCATAAAAGGCAAGAGAGAACGTCCTTACACGCTCAAACAAGCAGATAAGAACTAAAAAGATAAAGACACAAGCAGATCCTAAAACCCTAGAAGTAAAATTTTTAGGATTATAGTGGCTTATGCCTTAGAATGTGTGTTTGGGGAGGTTGGCTTTGTGAGTCGGGTCCTAGAAGAAGTCTATGGATGGTTTTGGGTTTTGTTATGGTGCTCAAGAAGTCTGTGTTAGGTCCGGTACGTGGCCTGGTGCTAAGGAACAAGCTCCCCTCACTTCATGATTCCAGTGGTTAGCTGGTTTTGCTTAGCCAAAATATACCTCGCCTAGAGATTATCCTCCGCCAGAGAATGGAGTGGGCTTTCCCCTTGGTGATGAAATCCAAGTGAGATTGCCAGGACGGGTAAGGTATCTGCTGGGGGATGAAATCCCAGTCGGGCCTTGTCTCAGGTAAGTTAAAATGTTTATTTTGTGCAGGTGGTTTGGTCGTGTAACATCAAGTGATCTAGATTAATTCAATATGCAGTTTAATTACTATGTGTGGTCTAAGAGATGCAGGCAAATAGAAATGAATGCAAAGTGTTTTAATGTGCAAGTCAAAATGTTTGTTCGTATGAAGACGAATGGAGAAAGAGTCGAAGAATATGAGTTTTAGCTAGTCTAAAAGTGCAAGAAAGAAAGAAATGTTCGTTTTAGTCCTGCTTATGATGTCATTAAGAAGAGACGAGAGGAGGCGAAAAGGAAGGAATCTAATGTGCCTAAATGAATGAAAGAAAGAGAGAAAGAACCCAAGGAGGACCCTTGGTCCCACCGGGCGTGCCAGAATGTTTCTATGCAAAATTGCTTTCTACATTCAAAGAAGAAATAAGAAACTAAAAGAAATGGTCAAGGCTAGAAGTACCTGATAAAGTTATGCGCACCGAAATCAGACGTTGGAAGATTCTCCTCTTTGGCTGTGGAGGAATGACACCTGCGAAGAAGAAAAGACTGAAACACGGAAAAATGTTAGTCAAAGGATATGGTGGGCTGTCAGGTGAACGCCCAATCTCGGAAGTATGAAGACTTCCTAGAAGGATATCAACCCACTGATAAAAAAGCAAAATATTGGACGAAAGTAGATAATGAAAGATAAAATGACAGAAATAAATGACAGAAAATTAAAATGCATACCTGATTAGCAGCACTATTCTGCACAGTCGCCGGCGTCGATCTCTGTTGTGCCGGCGTCGGTTAGGGAAGGTGCCGACGTCAGTTGAGATACCGTCGTCGATTGGGGAAGTGACCGGCGTCGGTCGGGGCAGGTTCTGGACAGAGTCTGGGCGAGTTGCAGAAGGTCTGGGAGAGTCGAGATAGGGTCTTGACAAGTTCGGGATAGGGTCTGATGGAATCGAGACAAGGTCAGGATAGGGTCTGGGCAAAGTAAGGTCAGGTTTGGACAGAGTCTAGGGGTTTTGGTCGAGTCTGGACAGAGTTATAGATTGGGGTAATGCGCAGGGATGTAAAGAAGGGACTCAGGGCTTGGGTCTGTGGTTTAAAAATTTGAGATGACAGAAATAATGAACAATTAATAATCAGAAGGAAATGAAAAATAAACAAAGAAAATACTTACCTGTCAGAAGACGTGATGAAAGCCATAGTCGAAGTTGTTGAAGCGTCTGTGCAGTGCCGGATTGAAGCGAATGCTGGAGTTGGTGGATGCTGGAGTCAGTTGATCGTGAGAGTGTTGATTGCAAGAGTCTGTGGATGTCAGAGTTCTAGAATTCTGATTGATTGGTTCAGTTCTTCCTTGTTTGGGATTGATCAGCAGACGTTGATGATGGCCAGGGGACGGTTTGAGAGACGGTTTGATAACCGTCTGGGAAACCGATTGGGAACCGAATGATAACTGATAATGAATAACGGTAAGGTGACCGACGTCGGCAAGATTGCCGACGTCGACCGATAAGTGACCAACGTCGGCGACATCGACCAAGTAACGACCATCGTCGGCAGATGCATAATGAAGACAGAGTCTAGCTTTTAGCTCTCTGCTCATTGTTACATGCTGCCAAGGTCAAGGCTGGTAGAAAAAGTGATCGACAAGAGTTAAATAGGAGAAGAAGAATAAAATGGGGGATGACCAGGGGAGTTGACACGATTTTAGTGTCTACAGGGTTATCCATTTATTTATGTTTAAAATATTCCTTCCCTTTTAAGGTGGTTTTGACCATAGGGGGGCCTTCATTTTCCATCATGAACATGAAATCATTCTTTCCTAACCCTTCTTGTATAATCCTAGGGCCAAACTTAGCCTTTTTAAGCTTCAAAAGGGTATCCACTTCTAGTTCCTCACACTCAAGGTTATTATCCTCCACCTCTTTGGGTTGAACCTTTTACATAATTTTAGAGGCCTTACCTTTACCTTTATTGATATTTTTGGATGCCTAGGCCAGAGCTTACTCAAACCCTTTAGAATAATATGTATACTTTCCCTCACTCTTATTAGTAAGTTGCGAGTTTAAATTATCAGATTCTTCCTTGGTTTCCTTTGGATAAAGAGTTTCTCTATGTTCTTAAATAGGCCCTAATTAATTTATCCACATTGGGGTTTCCCATTTTAATAAGGAGGAAAATAAGGGCTTGGTGAAAAATAGAGTTAGAATTGTTTGGTATGTAGTAATAGAGCTTCCAATTATCTAAGCAAGTAATAAGTAAAATTAACCAATATATAATACTTTAAATGATTGAATATAATAAAATGGTGTGAGTAGAGTAATCTTCACTTAACTTTAATAGTTAGATACTTCATGATTTGAAGATAAATATCTGACCAAGGGTAAGGGTAAGTCCATACACATAAATCTCTTTTTGGTTTTTTTGGATCTTTTCATCAGAGTTGAAAAATATTTTAATGATCTCATTCTTTCTATATTTTTCTTTTAAATATTTCACCCCATTTAAAGACAAACATATCAGCTTTGAAAATGCCTTACTCAATGATAAACATAATAATTCCCCTCATCTTGACAATCTTATTATCCCATGCCATGGAAAAATCATTGTAAGGATTGGGGTCAAAGCCCATGATCCACTCCATGTAGGGTTTCAAGCTTCCTCTTTTCAAAATTATCAAAATTGAGACATTTTATTTAATCTTCATTAAGGAAATAGGCTTGTTGAGATCTCTATCACCTCCAATTTTATTAGAAACAAGTATATTAGCATTCCATGAGCCCTTTATCTTGTTGAAATTTTTAGCCTATAGATCATTGCCTTCAAAGGTCCACTTGAACTCTTGACCAAGTGTAATGATAATACTAATCTTCAAGGATTGGTTCCCATCCTTCTTAAAAATTGAACCAAATCACCATGTCACATTATAATTAAAAGTGTCATCATTGCTCATCGGTACACACATTCAAAACATTAACCATAGTGTTTCCATTCATAATTTTGGAAACAAAGCTTCACTTTTCATGATTCCATTTCCTTATTAAATTTTTTAATGAAGGTTAGAGGCATGTCATCCAATTTCATCCATTTTTTGAATTTTTGACCACCTACCCCAAGGTTAGCCATATAATCCACTTAGGTGTTTCCTTCGCTGTAAACATGCTTGATGTTAACATCTATGAAAACTCAGAAATGAGTTTATTTTAATGTCTAATCTTGTTCAAGATCACCCAATATGGCTTAGAAATTTATTTAATTTCTAAAAATTATTTACCATATATAATTTTATATAAAATTTTCTACAAATTAGTTAAAATTTGAAAATTTAGGAGATTTTTTCAAATTTTAAGAAAAATGATCAAAAATATTAAAAACATAGTATAAAATAAAATAGTTTACAAAGATTTTTAAAAAATTGTTAATTAAGAAAAAAATCACAATTTTTCAAAATAAATTCCATATATTCTTAAAATTATCATAGTTTTTAAAAAAAAAACAAAATTTTCGAATTTTTAAATTTTAATTATTTGTCAATTCATCCTAATAAAATGTTCAAATTTCACGCATGATTTTTTTCTTGAATTTTACATTATTTATCAACATTTTCCTTAAATTCATAGATAAATTATAATAAAGTGAAATTTTAAAGAAAATACAAAATAATAAATATTATCTAATTATTTTGCATTATCTCTAAAATTTTTGAGTTTTGTCTATTCTTTTGATTTTTCTCTATTGTTTTCAAAAAAATAATTCAATTTTCCCAAAATTAAATATATTTGAAAATTTTAGAAAAAGTAGAAACGTTGTCAAAAAATTTAAAAATATATTTAAAACTCAAAAAAAAATTAAATTATCCTTCATTTTTTGAATTGTCTGTATATTTTTTTAATTTTACTTATTTTTCTCAAAGTTTCCCAAATTTGTAGAGTTTTTGCAAACATTTAAAATTGAATAAAATCAAAATATTTTAAAAAGAAATTTGAAACAAATTAAAAAAAATTAAAAACATAATGAATTCTCACTTTCTCATTTTTCATAATATTTTTAATTTTTCATTAAACATTTCCTAAGTTTTTAAATCTTCCATTTTTTTTAAAAAATCTTAATTTATTAAGCTTTCCTAATAAAATTCAAAATTTAAATACTTTGTTGAGTTAGCTTTTATTTGCACATTTTCTCCTTTTTTTTTTTAACTTTCCAAAATTCTTTGAATCTCCTTTCTTTTTGGAAATTTCCTTTTCTTTTTTTTTTAAAAAAAAAATCCATAATTTTTTCCAAAAATTAAGAAAATATTAACAATTAAAAAATATTAGAGATTTTTTAAAATTTTAGGTAAAATTAAATTTTCCATAAAATTTTATTTTTTATATATTTTCTCTACTTTTTAAAAATGTCTCTGAAATTTTCTCATTTTTTTTATAGTTTTCTCAAAATTTTAAAGATAAAATATAACTCTAAAATTAAGGAAAATTAGAAAAAATTTATGTAAATCTTTAAAATTAAAGAAAAATATAAATATTTGGGGAATTTCTTATAAAAATAATAATTTTTTTTTAAATTAATAAAATTTTCAAAAGAACGTCATAATTTTTTAGATATTTTATAATATTTTGAAATTTCCTCTATAATTTAAAATATTCATGAATTTATCTTATTATTCCTATTTTTTTATGTTTTCCTTATATTTTGAGTTTTCAAAAATTCATATTTTTTAAAAATTTAATAAGAGAGATAATATTTCTCCTCTACATATATGGTGTATAGTTTTCCTTTTAATTTTAATTTTACCAAACTTTTTGAATTTTTCCTAAACTATTGAGTTTTCCCTTCTTTTTTTAATTCCCTATTTTTTTTAATTTTCTTTATTTTAATTTTTTTGAAAAAAATATATTTCCCTTGTCTTTTTTCAAACTGATAATATTTCTATAATTTTTAAAAAAGTTTTCTTAAATGGTTCCTAAGTTTTATAATTTTCCCTATATTTTCCTTTTTTTTGGATTTTCGTAATTTTTCTAGTAAAACTTAAGTTTTTCAAAAAAAAATATCTTTTTTAGTTATATTAATAAATAATTTTTTTACCAAAATATCCTAGTTTTTCTTAAATTTTTTAAATTTTCATTGTATGTCAAAAAATTAGGGAAATAAAAATAAATGAAAATGTCAAACATTTAGGGAAAATTGAGTAAAATTCCCTAAATGTCTTGAAAATTAGAAAAAAATTGGATTCTTTTTAATTAAAGAAAATTAAAAAAATGCAGGAGAATTTTTGAAAAATTAGTGAAATTTAAAGTATTTTTGTTATTTTTTTAACTTATTTGAATTTTATTTATTTTGTTCAAAATTTATGTAACTTTTTCAAAACAAAAGTGAAAATTCAAAAATTAAGAAAAACTTAAAAAATTTGGTGAAAATTTTAAAATTTGGTAAAAATTTTAAAGTATAAATTTTCCTAAAAATTTTAAAATTGTAAAAAGGTCCAACTTATTTGTCACATTTTTCATTTATTTTTTGAATTTTTCCTTTATTAAAAAAATGTAGAGAATTAAATAAATTTCAAAAAATTGAGAATTTCCCTTATCATTTTTTCATATTTTCTCTAATTTTTTCTCCCAAAAATTTTAAATTTTTATTTTTATTTTCCTAATATTTATAATTCTCATTAAATTCTTTCCCTATTTTTTAGTAATTTCATTTTTTTAATGTTTTTGAGTTTTCCTTATTTTTTGAGTTTTCCTTACATTATTTTTCATTAGAGGTAAAAAGGAGGTTTTGAAAGGGCCCTAAAACTTAAACAATCAAGCAACTAATATAGTCATGAAATTATCAAATAAAGAGATATTTTAAAATTGGGCTAACCAAAATCCCACCAAAAATAGTACCAAAGATACAACAACTAGCTTATCAACAGTAAATAGACAACAAATAAACATCTTAATACAAAATTAAGTTGATGCAAAGTCACTAAGAGCTTTGGCCACTTCCTATTCCTTTGTGATGAAGTTGAGGTGGTCCTTGTTAGTCTCAACCATTTTCACTTTTTCATTCATCCTGATTCTCTTGTTGGCTATGGTTCCTACAATTTTTTCATTTTTCTACTTGAGACTATCATGAATAATAGTGATACTTGAAACATAATTTTTTATTATGGTCTTGTTGATTTTTATAAACTTGTTAATATATGCTTAGAGCTTCTTCCTCTCACTATATAACAGACTCATTTTATATTCCAATTGATAACCTTTGATTTTCAAATCCCAAATATTTATGTTAAGGCCCCTATTTCCTTGTTTAAATTCAGTTTATCTTTATCATATTTTTCATGAATAGCTTTTTTTCAGTCAATTTTATTTTCTACAATAAGAAGAGCTTCATGGGAATTTCAATGTCTTATCTTTCTCTCCTTTATATAATGGTAGAGTCCCTTTCTTACAACTCCATTTTACCCTTAATAAAAAAATTAAAGATTCAATTGATTGATTTGATTCTAAGATCATCATTTTATTTCAACACAAATTGAAGGGATTCCTTATGGATATTAATTTTTCTTTCCAAAAAGCCAATTTTATCTTTGATTGCTTTATTCTTAATAATATTCCTTTTTTATTTTCAATTACTAGAGACTAAAAATTGATCTTGCTCCAAGTTGTTTACATAATTCTCAAAGTTTTTCCCATTGCAAATAAATCTTTATAGCCCATAACCTTATTTATAGATGAGGGAAGACATGGATCTTAGCTAGTAGAAATACCCAAATGGTCATCCAAGGTTATAGGTTCCCTAGTCAAGGCTTGGGAAACATTTTTGGAAAGTTTCTTTTTGTATTCTTATTTTTATCAAGAGTGTCATCAAGAGAGACTACCCTTTCTTAGTTTTCCTTATTGATCATCAAGAGGGATTACCCTTTTTTTTAGCAAGAGTGTCATCAAGAGGTATTAACCTTATTTATAGATGAGGGAAGACATGGATCTTAGTTTTCCTTTTCTTTCAAATTTTTCCTAATTTAATGATTATCCCTAAAAATAATTGAAATTTCCCTAATTATCCTTATTTTCCATTTTTTTTCTTATTTTTTGAACTTGTCTTAAGATTTCAAAATTTCCCTAAATGTAATGAATTTTCCTTATTTTTTTATTTTTATTTTTTTAATTTTCCTTGTGCACCAAATTTGGGATTCAAACAAAATATTGTCAAAGATATAATGAAAACCCAAACATAATGACACCAATAGGAAGGGATAGAAAAGGTAAACCAGAATGTAGTGTGCATTCTTACCATCATTTTTACCTTCTCACAGCTATGATCCAAGATTTGTATGCTTTAATATGATTGTTGGATTACTTAGAGATGACTTACTTGTGTTATGATTTCATTTCTTTATTCATTCATTCTTTCATTAGCTTGAGCAAGTGAGGGTGTGTTGGTTTTATAGATTCATGAAGGGAGATCTTATGGTCCAAATTTGAATTTTGGGCCATCAAGATCTAGGGTGGTGGATTTTCTATGGAATTTTTAATTTCATGAAATACTCTAGAATAGAGAATTATAGAGGATGAGGGCTAGAATGAAGATATTTCTAGAATTTTCTAATTCTAGAGATCTCTTCATAAGGTTTTATGGGTTTAGGAAAGGCTAGTGTAGGGTGGTGGTGGGTAGGTAGATTATTTTGGAAGTTTTAATTGGCAAGTGGGATTAGGGGTAAGTTTAATGGATAATAAGTTTTATTTAAGGATTTAAATAATAATATTAGGATTCCTAAGGATGTAGGAATACCTAGGGGATAGATTAGTAAGTGGTTAGATGGGGTTATGGGAATTAAAAATTCTCATATAATAGATAACTAGAATTGGATTAGGATAATGGTAGAATAAAAGGAATTAGTGGAATAATGGGATGGTATAAGGTTAGTAAAATGTATAGTAATAGAAGGGGATAATAGATTTATGGCCAGGAAGGGGAATTAGTGTCAACTAATAGGAATATTAGTCGGTTGTAATGGAACGAGAAATTTTAGGTGTATACATTTTGCCCCTCTTTAAAGGGAATTATGATTGGATGAAGCAAAAGAGGTAATGATATTTCAAAGAAAACCATATCATGGGTGATTTTTAATAGCTAATATGAAGGGATATGATGCCCATTTGAGGGGACATGCAAATAAAAATGAGTTAGAAGGCCACTCAAAATAAGAAAGGTTGGGTGGGATGGAATGGATAGACAAGGGGTTGGGATGACATATGTGGGATAAAAGATTAAGAGGATGAGGTAGACATGAAAAATGAGATAAAAATTGATAACAATGCCCCTAGCAAAAACACATGCATAGGGAATAGAGGTGATGGGTGTCACAGTTGTAGACACATCTCAAGCAAGGACACATGCATGGGAATCAATCATAACGTGATGATGATAGGATAGAAGGCAATAATATTTAGATGTATCCCAAGTAAGATGCATGCGAGGGAGAGTTTTAGGCTAGGATAAAATGATTTGATAAGATACAAGAGGTGTAGCTTAAGGATAAAATTGATCAATATTATGATGATGATAAGAAAGAATAAGGTATTATGATTGAGTGACCAAATGATTAGGATGATGCCCCAAGAAAATGATCATGTAGGAGGGTGATAGGGGTCAGTTGGGATTGGAGAGGATAGGAATCTAGGTTAGATTAGGTAGATGGGAATGCTAGCTGGGTAGGGGGTGGGGGGGCTTGATATAGGCCAATGGTGAGTTTGGGAGGTCATTTACATTCTTTGTTTGTAGAGATCTAGAGCTCAAGCTAAGAACTATGGACTGCATTCCTCGATCCTCACATTATGGTGAGTGAGTTTGAACATATCAATAGGCACTCAAGGTAGGACCATCAATGAGTGTATCTCCCATTCTCTATTTTTGTTGATTATTTTGGTCTTTTTAGGGTTAAAAATATTTAGGGAATCATGGAATTATAATCTCATGACTATGAATTGTGCTCATAGTCATGGTATTGTAGACATGAGTAGTGGGATTAGGGTAGAAAATAGAAAGATTGCAATCCTACTAATAAGGGAGTAACATGATTGTAATCCTGCTACTAGGGGAGTAGCAGGAATGTAATCCTGCTACTAGGGGAGTAGTAGGATTATAATAATGCTACATAGGAATCATGGGATTTCAATCCCATGAGAGGGGAATAGTGGTATTACAATATCATGACTGAGAGGTAGTGGTATTGCAATACCACTATTAGTGGTTGTTTAAAAAGACTAGTGGGGTTAGGATATGGGATAGGTGGGCAAAAGGACTGGGGAAGACTAGCTAGGGAGTATATGTCTTTGGTAAAGGAATTAAGCTAAGTAGGTAGGGTAATGACAAGATGAGGTAAATATGGAAAATGGGGAAATGAGTGGACTAATTAGGTATTCATGATGTAGGAGAGCTTAGGCATATTGGCATCTCAATTGAGGCACTAAGAGGTACTACATGAGATGTGGTAGGTGATAGATGAGGAGTATTAGATTTGATAGGGCTACATGATGTAGTGACCATGCCACCAATTTAGATTGACCAAGCATTAATCATGGTGTTGGTGGAGTGGTGGCACTCAGAGACTAGTTCATTTCATTTTGTGATTAGGGAGACGATCATTACCTTAGATGATGTTAATAGGTTTTTTCATTTACTGATGACTAGTGTTAGGATCTACTAGAGGTCACATATGGTGATTTAGATGTTACAATAGCTGGGTGGTAGTTTATAGATCAATATGCATGATAGATCAATTAACCTAGATCGATGCTGATGAGATGGGTCATTGGATAGACTGACACTAGTGGATATGGCTCTTATATCTAGCATTATACTACTAAATAAGAGTGGGATATGGTTTCATCTTGTATTAGGAGAGGTGGTGGTAGAAATGGTTCATGATCATTGAGTATTTACATGGGGACCTATCATGCTATCTCACTTATATAAGGAGCTACATCTTGGTGCTTATAGGGATGCACAGAGATTTGGTCCATCAATTCTATTATAGATATGGAGCTGGGAGCACATTTTGATTCAGTGGCCATTATGGGTTCTCATGGATTTAGATCTAGGATAAGTGATGGCATGTTGATAACATGTGGTGGTAAGTGTGGCATAGGAGCATGTAGGGGATTTGCTCTTTTGTAGGGAGGCATTTGATAGCTTGTAGCCTAGATAGATTACTTGGATGCCATACTAAGGCGTTACATTCAGCTGGGGAGATGAGGTATGTACTTGTTTATGCTGACCCCTTGCTATATCACTAGGAGTTAGGTCTATGTGATTCAGAGATATAGACTAGATTAGGTCCATCACCAGTTTGGTTTTGTTTAGGATGTGCCTGATCCTAAGCATATTATTGCATGGAGTGTGTGGGAGAGGCCACATTAGAGGAGGCCAGTGGTGAGATTAGATGATATCTTTGATTATTAGGATTTGGTGACATTTTATTGGGATTTTATGATAGTTATACCAGAGCTAGGGGTCATAGTCGAGTATCATGCATGGTGGTAGGGATGAGTACCAAGGTGATTAACTCAACCTTTTATGATGATGAGGAGGGTGATAAAGAGGGTTATAACAACATGAGCTTACATTCAAGAGTAGGCATGGGACCAGCCTAGGACATGATGGATATTGATGTGGGGGTGATGGATAGGGATAAGGTCTAAATCAATCAATGCTATAAGGTGATGGGCAAGGATAGGGTTTGAATTAGCCAATGGTATAACATGATGAGCAGGGATAGGGTTTGGATCAATCGATGGTACAAGCAATTATGAATCCATATAGAGGAATGGGTCCATCTCAAGTAGCATATATTCCCAAGTAGGCATATAGAGGAGTAGGAATATCTTAGGTGTCATAAATTCCTAGGAAGCCATTTAGAGAAGCAAAACCAGCTTAGGCACCATAGATTCCCAAGCAACCATTTAAAGGAGCTAGACCATCTCAAGCACCATAGATTCTCAATCAGGCATTTGGAAGAGTGAGACCATCTCACCCTAGATAATCTAATGATGATGAGGCATTGATTTTTATATTACAAGTAGAGCTCCAAGCTTGAGTGGTGGAGATTGGTGGTATTAATCAGGAGTGAGACTAGCTTCATGCATAGTTACAAGCTATGAGGGCATAGGAGGATGGGAGACTGACCCAAGCATAGGGATAGATTGCTAGCTTATAGGCATAGGTGGCTTAGTGAGAGAGTGAGTTATCCCAATTATGGATAGAGATAGTAGGTTTATAGAGTTAGATACATTAGTGGGATACCCATCTTGAGTAGGCATAGTTTTAGATTAGAGCTTTATAGGGATAGGTAGATGGGTCCCCAGGAAAACTAGCATCACTTTATGGATATATGTATGCTTTGTAAGGGGAGATAGCTAGCTTATAAGGCTCAAGATGTTGTAGGTGCAAGCCTTTAGGGATAGGGGATGATGGGTATGTTGGACCAGGTCATGCTATTGATATGGGAGGTTTAGTATTACCAGACTCTTTATGAGGTAGTAATACCTTTAGAGTGTATGATAAGATCTTTTTAGGTGAGCCAGTCATTAGTGAGACATCCCTTGAGGAGTAGAGGGTCAAAGCTACCACTGTCACCTCAACCATGATGGACAATTTTGTGATGTTCATATGAGGAATTTTTTTTCATATTGTACATGAGACCTTTATGTGTGTGTGTGTGTGTGTGTGTGTGTGTGTGTGTGTGTGTGTGTGTGTGTATGATGATGATGATGATGATGATGATGATGATGATGATGATGATTCATTATTTTCAAATTCATGTGCTATGATGGTTATGTATATTGATGTGATTGCATGTTATTATATGATGACTCATGATGATTATGTTCTTTATGTTTATGATGATGATCTCCTACCTGTAATTGTTTGTGGTGAAGTATATTATGATTTCATGATTATGGTGTGATATTTTATGCTAGTTTATGGTAAATGTAATGTGATGATGATTTGATTGTGAGATATTTATTGTGATGGTGTTTATGCCCCATCAATATGATGAGATTGAGTTTTTTTATTAGTTTGAGTTATGATATATGTGAGATGGGATACATTAGTTATGATGTCTCATTGTGATGTTTAATGGATATGTTATTGATTATGATGATGAATATGGTGATGTATTTGATTTTATCTATAATGTTATTCTATTTTATGATAAAGACCATGTGATGAGTGATGTGTATATTTTTGTGATTTTTGTTAGGATGCATATGATTGTGATGGGTGCATATGATGGGATTTTGTTAATTTATGTTTGTATAATGGATATGGCTCTTGTTTGATGATTTTCCTTTATTGTTTGGAACTCCTACATCATTTTAGTGAAGGATGATGGGATGAGGATGGATATGAAAGGATTTGACATGATGTGGCTGAGACTAATACGAGGCATATTTGTTATAGGAATGTTGGCTAAAAGAGTGGATATAGATTGATGGGGTGATAGAGAATCTTGGGGATATGGATAATGTCTCCAAGGATAGGAAGATGATTTGAGAAGATTTCTCTAACAAATGCCCCAAAAGTAGCCGTTGTTATTTTTATGATAAAAGACACATGATTCCTTATTATAGATTCCCACTTAGGTAGACCAAGGCTAGATTATCCTTACCATGGTACCAGGAACTAGTTTTCACCATGGTACTTGCCTAAGGCACCAACGAGCTAGTTTTCACCATTGGATGATTTTTTATTTCTATATAGATGGATGGGATGGATGGGTCCTATAGATAGAGGATATAGGGACTAGGTTTAGAACCGCTTGATATGCATGATGTTCATAAGATCATCCAACTTATATGCTCCAGAGCCAGATTTGGCAATAATGATGTATGGGCCCAACTAATTGGCTTCAAATTTTCCCTTCTCGTCTCTTTTGGCATTAGTGTTATTTTGATTTTCCTTGAGGACCAAGTCACCTACTTCAAACTACTAAGCTTGAATCTTCTTGTGGTATTATTTATTGAGTTTATTTTGATAAACTCATAGATGATTTAGGGCTTTCTATCATTATTCACTAAGGAGTTCCAACTCTTGTAGGTTCTCTTATTAGTGATTATGGTCAGTAATTATGCCTCATAATGAGAGATGGAGAGATGAGAGCTCTACCTGGATGGGTAATATTGCTTCAACTCCATATACCAAGGCATATGGGGTGGCCCCTATAGGTGTGCAGACATTAGTGTGATGGTCCCATAATGTTAGATATAATTGAATATGCCAATTGCACCTGACTTGATTGACTATCTTTTTCAAGATTTTGATCAGGGTCTTATTGGTTACTTCTACTTGTCCATTGCTTTAGGCATAATATGGGGACGATAAATTCTATGTGATGGGGTACATTAAATAAATGCCCTCAACATCTTGATTCTTGAAAGACTTGCCATTTTTTGAGATAATATTGGTAGGAATGCCAAAGTGGAAAATGATTTGATTAAGAATGAATTTAGATATCTAGAGGCCAATTATGTAAGTCAGTGGCATGGCTTCTACCCATTTTGTAAAATATTTTGTATTTTTGATAATAAACATATGCCCATATGAGGAAATAGGATTAATCTTGTTGATTAGATCAAGGCCCCATATAGAAAAAGGCCATGGGCTCATGATAGGATGCAATTCTTATGCTGGTGCATGGATAAGGTTTCCATGCCTTGGATAGGCTTCACATTTACACACATATTAAAAAGAATCATGTTCCATGGTTGGAAAATATTATCCAACTTAGAGGAGATTCTTGGCTAAGTCCATCCCACCAATGTGTCCACAAATGCTAGTGTGGACCTCCTTGACCACTTGAGATGCCTTTTCTGAGGTCAGACACCTTAACAAGGTTCTATCATAACCCCTTCGATAGAGCATGCTATCTAGAATAATATAAAAATGAGCTTGATGGAGAAAGGACTTCCATTAATGGTGAGTGAGTTCAAGAGGTAAGATGTTGTCATGGAGGTATTGGTAGATGGTGTGATACCAAGGAAGACTAGGATTATTAATGGTAAAAATGTGTGTAGGAGACAAATAATGATGAGTTGGGGTGAGAAATTATTCAATAAAAAAATTACCCTTTAAGACTCCTTTAGGGAGATAAATAGGGTAGCCATAGAGTCAACTTCCTTAGTATTAGCTCATGGCACTTGCTCAAACATGATATTTTGAAAATTGGTTTTTAATTGGTCAACCAGCTGTTTGTATGAGAGTAACTTCTCATCCTTTATTTGTAACTCTTCATTTACCTATTTTATGATTAATTGAGAGTCCTAAAATACTTTCAAATACTATATGTTCCACTATATGGAAAGATGAAGTCCTAATATAAGGGCCTCATATTCTAAAAAATTGTTGGTACAAGGGAATGCAGGATGAAAAGCCTTAAGAATGAGATTACCTTGTGGGGTGATTAGGAGGATTCCTACCCCTGATTCATGAGTGGTGAAGGATACATCAAAATATAACTTCCATCTTTCTACTTATGAGGTGCTAATAATGGATTTATTTGAAAAGGGAGAGGTAAGTGGCTTAACCACTTCTAGTGGAGCTTTTGCCAGTTGATCTGATATGACCTATCCTTTGATTTCTTTTTTATGGACATATTCAATATCAAAATCACTAAGAAACATGATCCATTTTGCCACATGACATATTAGTATTTATTTGGAAAGGAGATACTTTAAATTATCTATCTTTGCAATTAGGTATACTTGATTGTTGAGCATATAATACTAGAGTATTTAGGAGGCAAAGACCACAACTAAACATGCCCATTCAACTGATGTATATTTTAACTCATATACTATTAAGGTACGATTGAGATAATAAATGGCTCATTCCTTTCCTTGGTCATTATGTTGTGTGAGTAAGGTTCTAATGGCATAGAGAGTGGTGGATATATATAGCAAAAATGGTTTGCCTAGAACTGATGGAGATAAGATATGTGGATTTGCTAAGTATTGCTTAAGATTCTCAAAAGCCTTCTAAAAATTTTCATCCCACTGATAGGTTTCTCCTTTCTTAAGCAAGTGAGTGAATGGATGATACATATCCGTTAGTTTTGAGATAAAATGTCTAATAGCCTAGAGCTTACCTTGAAGACTATGAAGTTGTTTAAGTGTCTAGTGAGGTGGCATCTTAGTGATTACTTAAATTTTTGTTGGATCTACCTCAATATCTCTCCTATATATAATGAACCCTAACAACTTTCCTAATGTTACACTAAAGAGACACTTTTTGGGGTTCAAGCGTACCTTGTATTCTCATAGTCTTTCAAAGATCTTATGAAGGACTACATGATGTTTGGATCATGAGTGAGACTTTCCTAGGATATCATCAACGTAATCTTCCATAATATCATGCATCATGTCATGGAAGATAACATTCATTGCTAATTTATATGTTACACTTGTATTCTTTAGGCCAAAAGGCATTATGTGATAGCAAAACATGCTCCATGGAGTCATAAATGTTATTTTATGCTAGTCTTTGGGAATGATTTTTATTTGGTTGTATCTTTAAAAGCCATCCATGAGAGGTAGAATATCATAACCAATAGTTGAATTTATAATCATATCAATATTAGAAAGTGGAAAATCATCTTTGGGGCACGCCTTATTAATGTCATGAAAATTAGTGCATATCTAAATCCTGTCACATGGTTTTAAGATAGGGACTATATTAGATATCCAATTGAAATAGTCAATAGGATGAATGAATCTTGTATCCAATATTTTTTGTAATTCTTGCTTAACTAGAAATGACACCTTTGGATGCATCTTTTGTAATTTTTGTTTGACTGGTTTAACATTAGGATGGGCATCAAGATGATGGACTACTAGTGAAGGATCCAACCTAGGCATATCTTCATAACTCTAGGTGAAGACATAAATAAATTCTCCAAGCAAGGTAGTGATAATTTTATGCTTTGATTACATAAGAGATGCCCCCAATTTCATGATCTTGGGTTTTTCTTCAGTTCTAATATTTATTTCAATGACTACCTAAATAAGTCAAGGAGATTTTTATAATAGATAAGGGGGGTATTTGATTTTTGACATGTCAGAGGTGCTAATTCTTGATAACTCAGTATCAACATATATATAATATTCTAACTAAATGGGACTTTCTAGAATGTGATTAAATTCTATAGAAGATTCCCCTTCTGCTTTAGATGTTTCATCATCACTTTTTGTGCTTAGAAATTTTTGTTCTCCAAAATATGTTGATTCACACAAATTGATTGAAAATACATTCTTGTGGTCTCCATATGGCATGAAAGTCCTTGCCCCCAAGTATTCAAGAATAGCTTCATCATTTTGAAATGTGTCAAAGGTGGGATCTTGTTTGGCATCCTAGTCTATGAGTGAGGGATAATAGATGAAGATGTTAATGGTGAAGATGGAAGTGTTAGACAAGAGGTTAGTAGTAGCCAACTCTTTGAATTGACTACAAATGAACTTTATTTCAGTATCTTCATCAGGGAGAGTTTTCTCTTTGGTCAAGATAGAATCAATGATGACATTCAGAGGGTCATCACCATATGGTTTTTACCCTAGACCATAATAGTATGAGCTATCTTCAACATCAATAAGCTCTATTTGACCTTGCTCTTACCTACCTAGTCCCTTTCCTTTATAGTTCATGTTTTTCATCATGCGATAGACAATAAGATATTTTTTATGGGGTGAGATGAAGGTATCATCATCAGGTAAGAGCCATGAATATTCACCATCTTCAATGTGTTCATTTGATAAAAGTCTTGTAATTTTAAAAGTCATGGGCCCAAATTGATACTTGATGGTCTAAACTTCCTTCATCATGGGGCACCCATAGCTTCAAGGGGATAATGGGAGATGGCTAATGTAAAGGGTTTTGTACTCATATTCACCACAATCTGTAGATGTGATTTTTAACTTGGTAAGATCACGTATGGGGGTAGATGTGGGGGATAATTATTTAGGAGAGACCTAATTGGTAGCTGTAGGACTAAGGATGGAATTCTTAATGCCTCAAGATAATGATGGAGAAGGGGTTTGATCCATATTGATAGTTGTGATGTTCAATAATCCCTAGGATGGTGACTTTCATCCCTGAGTAGGGGAACTTAAAGCACTAATGAAGAGTGTATGAGACAACTTATATTTCATGAATCCAAGGTCTCCAAAGAAGCATATTATACGACAAGTCCACATTGAACACATGCATTAATGTTTGAGGGACTACGAGACCCACAGTGATGGGAAGATAAGTAGACCCAACTGATAGTCACTCATTATCATCATATGTTTTGATAATGATGAGATTGGGCCCCAATGATGATTTAGAGTACCCCATATTTTTTAAGAAGTCCATATTACATAGGTTAATTTTTGATCCTCCATCTATAAGGACATGAGAGACATGGTTATAGGAAATGGAAAACTCAATATATAATGGGTAGTTGTGATGAGGGCCAATTGGTGGTAGATCTTGAGTGCTAAAGATGAGTTGTGAGGAGGGGTGTAAATGAGCCACTAATGCTTGAAACTAATTGGTGTCCAAGTTTTTAGGTCCCTATAGGTCATTAATCACTTGAATTAATATTTCCCTATGCAAAGTGGATGTTTTTAAAAGATTCATAAGGGAAATCTATGTAGGAATCTTTTCTAACTATTGAATAATGTCATATGACTTATCAAGATTATTTGTGTCTTTGTTATAGGTATTCCCCCTTGGTATAGTGGAATAAGTGGATGGCTATTTGGATGGAGCTACTAAGATGGTGATTTTATTTTGCCTAATTATAACAATAAAATGAGAGGAGACCAAATTTATTTTCAAAACCAGAGAAGGAGGTTCTTTAGAGGTGGGAATTTGGTGAAGCTTGATGTTATTAATATAATTATATGGCACAATATGATAATCAATATAATTAGAAGAGAATACCTAAACTTGGTCCATTGGGGGTCTTTATTTCCTTTGCTCATGCTTTGGAAGAGGGTCTTTACAAATTCCTAATTGTCCATTACCTATTTGAGTAGGAGTAGGCTCTCTTTCCAACTCGATGTCACCTCTTGTAATCAAATCTTGTACATAGTGTTTGAATTACATAAAATTCTCTATGTCTTGGCCCTTTACTCTATGGAATTTACAATATTCATCATCATGATACCAATCTAGTTTGGGTTAGAAATCATCGATAGGTCAAATCCTAAGTAAAATTATCATATTGGCTACAATTAACTGCTCTATTATAGTTGCCAAAGGGATACCCAGACTTGTAATAGGTCATCTTCCTATATGGGGTATTGGCTTTACCATAGAAACCTTGATTGAAGAGACATGTAATTGTGGTAGGAGCCCCTTTCTCTAAATATTTTGGACATGTTTCTCTTTTGGTTTAGAATCCATTACCCCATCTCCAACAACATTCTTATTTTTTTAAAATATCTTTGGCTTATTTGAGAATGAGGTTATTAAATTTCCAGTGTTCACATTATGAGAGAATGGTGTAATGGTTCCTTCTTCTATGAGGGCCTTTTCAATTTGCATCCTCTTTTCTATAATCTCATTGAAAGTTTTTTCACATTATAGTTTTAACTAATATTTCAATTCTTTATTGAGATTGTCCACAAATATTTTTACCATATCCTTCTTAGGTATGGTGCATCTCAATCAACTTGCCAATCCATGCGACCATTGTAATAAATAAACCATATTTTTTCCATCTCTTTGATTTATGTTAAAGAGGTCAATAACAGACACATCATGCTATATGTTGAAGGACAAAATGTTATGTCAATTCCCCAAAGTTTGAGATTGACCCTTTAGGAAGATGCATGAACTAATCTAATGTTGGTCCTATCAGACTTTTGGGAAAAAGCCTTAATAGGTGAGCATCTTCTTGTGATACTTCATGGCAAGAAATGAATAATTCTTGCATGTGATCCCTTAGGACTCCCTTTCCATTTTGTTTCTCAAATTTTTGGATCTCAAAGTGTGGAGAGAATGAAACCTATAGTATACTACTATCTAAAGGTGATGAAAAAAAATCCTCATATTTGTATTTGAGGGTATGTGATCTGGGGTCCACTTGTTGGAGGGTCTCTTTCATCATATTCCATTCTCAACCAAAGGTAGGATCCCTAAGAGGATTGACTATTTGGTTTTGACTTCCTTTTGGGATATGGGTATGATGGTTTTTATGAGTGGTATGATTGGTATGATTATTATTGTGGACATTATTGTTATTATCACATTAAACTTGGAGGAGAAGGTTAATTTGTTATGTGAGTTAGTGTAAGAGATCCTTAATGGTAGATTATCTCCTTTTAGCCTCAGCATGTCAATTAATAAGGGGTGGTTTTGGGTCACCTTCATTTAGGAATCCATGGTCCACTTCTTAGCGATCATTATGTCATGGGGTTAATGGATGGTCTACATTATTTAGGTGGGTGCCCCCGATTTCCATATTTTTATTATATTGTTCCAAGAGATGACAGACACCTTCATTATTAAGGAGGTTATGAAGAGGGATGGTGTTGTCATTTTCTTCCTATGGTGTAGGGATGTCACTATGAAAGTCCTCATACTCTTGATTTGGATCCATGAGTTGCCCCCTAGTATGGTCTTCTTGATTAGAACCTTGTCCCTGGAAAAATTTAGGCTTGGGTTTGAATAACTATGATGAAAGAAGATTAGGTGGGGATGAGGTGATATTGAAGGTTGTTTTACTATTAAATTATAGTTCAAAAGATGAGACTACTAGTGGTTAAGAGAAAAGTTTGATGGATAGGATAACTAGAAACTATTAAGAGAACAATAGTTCTTTAAGAGGTCAAACTAGCAAGGATGATGATTGGATTAAATATCTTTATCAACTAGCAAGTGGATAAGTTGATGGGTACTAGAGACAAAAGACAATTGATAAGGATAAAAGATAATGATGGGTGCTAGCTCGATGTATTATAAGGCTATGTTCAATGATAATTTCAAGTTGGGATGATGATGTGTAGAAAGGAGAGTGACCACCAAAGTTTGATCTTTTATCTTCAACCAAATAGTCAAAAGAGGAATGAGGATAGGGTGTGATCAAGAAGGTGTATGGACAAGGAACACTAATCAAGATGGATGGATAAGGATGATGCATTTATGATTAGGGAATTGGAAGATCAATATGTGGATCCAAGATGAGGGTGATGAAAGTAAATGATAATATGGGGGATATGGACTAGGTAAATGGTGTTAATGATGGGTAATGAAGGACACTTTATCGGATCACAAGGATGAAAAGTGATAACCAAGTGCTATTAGGATATGGAATGGGTCAAGATGTTGATGATGATTATATGAGAGATGTGGATTTCTAAGTATAAGAGGTGATGTCAATAAAAATGATATGGGAATGGTCAAGACTATGGTGTGATTAGTGGATAAGGAAAAGTCAAAGTGAGGTGTGATTGATTATGGATGAGGTGGTCTTTTGACAAGGTTTGACTAATTTAAGATAGGATATGACATAATGAAAAGGATATACAAGGAAAGGGAGACAAAGATATATGAGATGATGATTAGGTGAGGATGTAAAAGATGATGGGGTATGACTAGGATGGGATGAAGATAGTACAAGATATGTAAAAATATGATGATAATACACACACACACACACACACACACACACACACACACACACACACACACACACACACACACACACACACACACACACACACACACACACACACACACACACACACACACACACACACACACACACACACACACACACAAGGGGATGCGTCAATACAAGGATAATATAGGTGAATGGTGGTTATAAAATATGGATCATGTGTATAAAATAATAAGAAGATGATTGGATGATAGACGTGAAGGGTGGACTAAATGTAGATAGAATAATATGGATGGAGGAATGCATAATAGATGTGGGGAATGGACTATATATGGAATAAAATATGATGATTTAAGGGTAAAATGGGTAAATTAATGGATATAGATGTGAGAAATGGACTATATGAATAATAAAATAAGTAAATGGAAGATGGGTTATGGGTAATAAGATGTGATGTAAATGGGGATGTTATAAAATAGGGAAAATGATAATTACATGTGGTTATGGATAGAGATGAATACTAGGTGGATATAGGTATGCAATGATAATGTGAAGGGAAATAGATGACAAAGAGAGTGGGTGGAAAGGGGATAATCACTATATGTGGGATGACACTTAGGATTATAGGAAATGAATGTGTTATGAAGTGAATAGGATGTGGTCAAAGATATGAAATGGGATTGTATGTTATGGAATAAGGGAATACTTATGGGATGGATGAAAGTATGATAATGTCTACAAAGAAATATGTGAAGAGATGGGTGGTGATAAGTGAGATAAATCCTATGTGGTGGGGGTGAGATAAGAAAGTGAAAATGACGTGGACAAAAGGATATGGGGATATGGGATGTCCCCAAGGGATATGACAAAAAAGATAATAGATATTGAATGTTATGGATGGGTGGTGCTACTAATTAGATGTAGAATGATGGGATATTATAGTGTGACTATGTAGAAGATAGGGTATATGATGGTAAAATATATACAAATGATCAAGGAGAAAGGGATGGTGTTAAAATGATTGTGGAAAGTGATATGGAATGAAAATAAGGTGGATTAAGGTAAAAATGTTATGGAGGGAAGAAGAAAGATGATGTGATATGGATAGTCAATATGAGATGATGGTGGAATAAGATGAAGAAATGAATGATGGGATAATTGAAGTGGTCCGATAAGTTTTCTAAAGTATGCACACAAAAGATATGGGTATGTCTGATTTAGATAATAAACAAAATGGGCCTTATCACAACACACAACAAAATCATGCACATATACATCCCTAATTAGTAAACCATATGGGGGTGTAACTCAATGCCCACACCATCTAATTACTACAAAAGTGAGGCTATAGGCTGACAACCCATTATGTAATCAATTTAACCCTCTCAACCTTGCTTTCTCCTAATGGTCACTTGGGCATTGGTACTGACATTGGTAGTGGAACACATGTTACCAATGTAGGCTCTTATTCTAAGGTTTACACAAGGATATATGGGAGTCCCCTATAAATGCAAAGGTATGATGGGGCCCCAGTCTGTATAAGAGGCTATTTGATTTCCCTGGGTATATGGACTTAATCATCCCTCACTCCATAGAACCCTTTATGGGGAATTCTACTTAGGCCATAGCGACAATAATCTCCTGATATTTATACTTTGTCAAAACACAGAGTGTGGTTATCACATGGTGGTGAAATCCATGATACTAACCCCTAAAGACTAAGCCACATGTGTGGTGATGAAATCCATGTCATGTGTTATCCTAGGGAAGGTTTATACAAACAAGAAAACTTAGGATATAATCAATTAACCATTCTAATTACCTATGTAATATTCACACAATATGAAACATTATGTACACACACACACAAACAAAGTATATGCGCACACACACAAAAATTAAGTAAAGCTAATGATTAACTACTAATGATAATGTAATAATTATGAAAAATACTTAATCAATAATGATCAAAATAGGCACCCCCTTTTCCTACAACACAAAGGATAGAAATCCACTAAGGGTACCTTAAGAGTCTAACAAGGCCTAAAAAATGGTTAGAAAACTCAAAACTACAATACCACTACTACACAAATCAATATCACTATTAGCAAGACAATATGATACTAAGAAAGTCATGATATTACACAACTTAATTTATGATCCTAAGGTGAGATAAAAAGTGCTAAATCAGACTTTTACAAATTGAAAATGATTATAGGGCTTTGTTTTTAATACAATTATTGATATCAAAATTATCTAAAATCCAAAATTAATCATTAAAATAAAGATGTTCAATATCACTACTCTAGATAACAATCATATTACTTGCAAGATAATCCTACAACTGTGAAAGTAGTGATAATTAAAATCTAGGTAGACTCTAGCAATCTTCTCTTGGATGTCATAAACCCTACAAGAGTAAATCACCCTCAATCAGTTTGGATGTTCTCTATAGAAACATAATCTAAATAGAATTCTAGAGTATCAAAAGACCAACAAGGAAGGGTTTTGACCTACGTATACTAAAAACACAATACTGCTACTACAAATTACAATACCGCTACTTACAGTGCAATACCGCTAGTATCAAAGTCGCAAGATTGTTAAAGCTAGACTAAATTTCTTGCCTTCTTGATAATATTCCTTAGTTACTTCTCTCCTAGAGACAAGTTAGACAATAAAATATAGAGAATCTATATAAGCAACTAGTAGTTTAGAGTAACAAATTGTATAGGAGGTAGGACCAGGGTGTATAATACTATGACTGAGATTAACAATACCACTATTTATATGACAATACCATGACTATGAAAGTAGTAGGATTGTTGAAATGGATGTTGATGACCCATTGGTAGTTCTTCAAGGAGTAATGTCTTCCCTACACACCAAAAACAACAACCTGATGAAAATATTGGGGTAATCGGCTAGCTACCTAAATGTGAAATACTTCAAGTTCCAATACTACTAATGAGAATAACAATATCACTAATAGTAGAGCAATGTCTCAATTTTAAGAGTAACGGTATTGTTAAAAATTGATGAACCTAACTTCTGGTTGTAATATCACTACTATGAATGATGACCACACTATTAACAGAGTAATACCATGACTTATAATGTGGCGATATTGTTTAAATGTAACACCCTACTATAACTTTGACCATTAAGAGTTTAACCTACAATACCCTAATTATTGTTAATGATACCACTATTGTGATACCATGACTTGCAGCTCAATATTGCTATTCTCAAAAACATGTGAAAAATTCAAAATCCATGATTGATTTCTCTTCTAGTTGGCCTTGCAATCATCCAAAATGCTTCTAGCAAGAGTGTTAGCCTAAATAAGGGAGGTTAGTCCTACCCTTGCTAAAAATGTGCACCAAATTTGGGATTCAAACAAAATATTTCCAAAGAGATAATGAAAACCCAAAGATAATGATAGAAAAGTTAAATCAGAATGTAGTGTGCATGCTTACCATCATTTTTACCTTCTCATAGCTCCAATCCAATATTTGTATGCTTGAATATGATTTCTAGATTGCTTAGAGATGCTTGAAAATGGCTTGGATAGACTTGATAGATGACTTGCTTGTGCTATGCTTTCATTTCTTTATTCATTCCTTCATTAACTTAAGAAAGTGAGGGTGTGTTGGTTTTATAGATTCATGAAGGGAGATCTTATGGTCCAAATTTGAATATTAGGCCATCAAGATTTAGGATGGAGAATTTTCCATGGACTTTGTCATTCCATGTAATCCTTTAGAATAGAGAATTCTAGAGGATGAGGGCTAGAATGGAGAGATTTCTAGAATTCTCTAATTCTAGAGATCTCTTCATAGGGTTTTAAGGATTTAGGAAAGGCTAGTGTATAGTGGTGGGTGGGTAGGTAGATTATTTTGAAAATTTTAATTAGTAAGTGGGATTAGGGGTAGGTTTAGTGGATAATAGGTTTTGTTTAAGGATTCAAATAATAGGATTGGGATTCTTAGGGATGTAGGAATACATAGGGGATAGACTAGTAGGTGGTTAGATGGGGTTATGGAAATTGAAAATTTATATATAATAGATAGTTAGAATTGGATTAGAATAATGGTAGATTAAAGGGAATTAATGGAATAATGGGATGTTCTAAGGTTAGTGAAATGTAGATTATTGGAAGGGGATAGTAAATTTATGGCTAAGGGGAATTAGTGTCGACTAATAGGAATATTAGTCAGTTGTAATGGAGCGAGCAATTTTAGATATATACATTCCTAATATTATTAAAATTTTCTCTAATATTCTTAGTTTTCATCAATTTGGTGAGTTCTTAATATTTTACATATTTCTATTTTTTCTAATAATTAAGAGAAATTAAAGAAAACTCAAAAAAAAGGTAAAATTATAAATTTATATAAAAACTAAAAAGTCATGAATTCTCCCTATTTATTGTATATTTTTACTAAATTTATATAATTTATAATTTATTTGTAAATTTTATGAGTCTATTTAAAATGTTTTCTAATGCTTTAAAAAATTCCTAATGTTTGATTAATTTTTTCAAACTTCCTAACTTTTTGTATTTCCCTAATTTGTCAAATCATCCTTGTTTTTATGAATTTTCCATAAATTTTCCTATTTTTTTAAAAATTTTATTACTTTGTTGAGTTTTTGCAATTTTTTATTTTTCCATTAAATTTTTAAAATTTCATGAATTTATAAAATTCACCCATTTTTTTTCAAATTTCACATAATTTTCTAAATTTTTCCGTAAGTTTTTAAATTTCTCCCATTTTTAAATATTCTCATTATTTTTACAAAATTTTATTTATTTCTTCAAATTTCCGGTAATATATCAAGTTTTCCATAAATTAATATAATTTTCTTTAATTTTTTCAAAATTTTAATATTTTTTTAAAATTTCATTGAATTTTTGTATTTTCAACAATTTTATTTGAATTTCCGCCCTTTTTTTGAAATTAGATAAAAATGAATGAAAATTAGAAAAATTAAAAGAAATATACTGAATTCATAAGATTTAGATAAAAATTTGAGATATGTCGATAAAATTAAAGAAAATCCATTATATTCTAAACTTTTCATAATTTTCAATTATTTTTTAATTATTTTTTAATTTAATTAGTTAAATAGTATTTACACACATTTTGTAGTGAATTTCTTCTACATAAAACCATGTAAATAATAATAATAATAATAATAATAATAATAATAATAATAATAATAATAATAATAATAATAATAATAATAATTATTATTATTATTATTATTTTCTTAAAATAATTATAATGTTTTAAAACATTTCTCAAAAAAGTTGGGTGAAATTTGAAAATTTAATAAAAATAGAAAAAAGGAACTTTTGAAATATTTAGTGGAGACCCAAAAAAAATTAAGAAAATTTTGAATATTCCTTAATACTTAAATATTTCCTTAAATTATTCTAAAGATCATTTTTTAAAAAAAATTTAGGAAAAGCGTAAATATATAAAAAAAAATTAGATTAAAATATAAATAAAAGAGATATGAAAATTAGGGTAAATTATAAACATTTATGGAAAATTCAAATAAATTTTCAATTTTTTTGGTAATTGATATAAATTTGAAATAATTTTTTGGATTTTCCGAAAATCATTCAAATTCTCTATAATTTTGTGAATTTTATTTAATATAAAAAGTGGCAAAAATTAAGGAAACTTAGAAAAATTAGGAAAATTTAAAAAATTGCTAAAATTTTAAAAATTTATGATTTTTTCATTATTTTTTATTGTAATTCTTGTAATTTTGTATTTTCTTAGTTTTTTTAGTTTGATTTTTCAAGTTTCCTTAAAAAATTTATTATATTTAGAATTTTAATTAAAACTTTCAAAATTTCTAAGATTTTAAATTTTTTTAATTTAAAGCGATAGTATTTCCACAATTAAAACTGTGTTTAAACTCTTCTTTAATAGATATAATATTGAAACCCATGATGTAAATGTGAGTCAAAGAAATGAGCCCCTCACAAGGGTAAAAAATTATAATTTAAAATTTAAATTAGAGATTAAAATTATAAATTAACTTATAACTTATAAATTATAAATTTTAATTTTTAAAATTATAATTTAAAAACCATAACATTAAAATTCTTCTATTATAAATTGTCAATTTGATTTATGATTCCACAAATTTGTGGAATAATCCATAATATTTTAAAATTTTCCTAATTTTTGGACTTTTCCCTATTTTCTTTCAAAATTTCTTTTGGTTGAATTCTCCCTTATATTTTTAAATAATAGAGAAATTTCAAAAGTTTAGGAAAAACTTGAAAATATAAGGGAAATTCAACGAAATGAAATTTTGAAAAAAAATAAGGAAAAGTCCAAAAATTAAGAAAATTTTAAAATGTTATGGATTATTCCACAAATTTAATGAATTTCTAAATATTTAAATTTCAAAATAATGAGATGTTAGTTTCTTTTGATTTTTTTTTAGTTTTTATTTATACTTATATTTTTAAAATTTACCTAATTTGTTTAATTTTATCAAATTTGTCAAAATTTACATTTTTAATGAAATTTTCTTAAAATTTTGAATTTTCTTTAATTTTTGAATTTTTCCTTAATTTTTCAAATTTATTTTTATTTTGTTTTGAAAACTTTAAAGTAACTTCCAAAAATTTAAAAAAAAAATATAAAAATTCCAAAAAAGTAATGAAAATTAGAGAAAATATGAAAAATTTGAAAAATTGAAGGAAAATACAAAGAAATAAGGGGCAAATTTTTTTAAAAAAATAGTGAAAATTCACTAATGTTTTGAATTTTGCCTAGTTTTTCAAAATCTACCCAATATTTTGAATTTTGGTATAATTTTTTCAATTTAGCCTTTTTTTTGAATTTTTGATGATATCTTTTCCATCAATTTTTTTTAAAAAAGTTTTCACTATCTATTTTTGAATTTCCTCACTTGTCAAAGATTTTTCTTAATTTTTTATAAAATAAAAGGAATCTACAAAAATTAATGAAAACTTGGAAAATAGGAAAATTTTAAGAAATATTAAATTATATATTATTTTTTTGAATTATATATATTTTTATGAACTTTCAATATTTTTTCATATTTTCTAAAATTTATAGAGTTTTCCTTTTTTCTGAATATTCCCTAAGGAACCCCAAATTTTGGCTAAGTATGGATGCATGTAAGAATAACTACGAGAAAATGCATATAAGAGTTAAGATAGATGTGCATTAAGAGGCCCACCCAAAGTTTTCACTAAGTGTAGGATAAAAGAAGCATGCAAAGATAAGGAATCACATGTCATCAAAGGTTTTAGTAGCCAAACTAAACTACATTGAACAAGTGTCATAACTTGATCTTTTGACACATTTGGTTATTGGTTTTGAGACTTTTATAGAATTATCTTTCTTGATTTTGATGTTTATCTAAACTATTTGTTCTATATGTGATTATAATTAAAACAATATGTTTGAATTCATAGCCTACTATTATATTTTTGACTAATGCCATAGTGGATCTGATTATAGATGATTTGATATATCATGTTTATATTATGTATAATTTGGATTATGTTGTTTTATATAACACCATGTTCAAATAACATTGATGTCCATTGTCATGACTATAGGAATAGGTTGTATGAGCTAGGTTCAGTGGCAGAATTCGATAGCTTGGGTGATAAGGAAAGGAAATTGATCATTTGGTTGACAATAATAATTAAAATAATAGAAATGAGTCTTAAGCCATTTGATTACCTCTATAATTTTATTACATTCCTGATTTGATCATTTTTAGTTTTGTCTTATTAGACATCTTGCATTGCAAGTGTGTTTTTACATGCATACATTTCCAAATTTGATCTTATGATCTTTGGTTCATTTGTATTCATTTCCCACATGCTTGGTGGTGTTTATTTGTTCTGTCTTTCCTAATTATAGAATCTATGCCTTGTGTAATTTTAGTGTCATTTTTATTGTTTATTGTAGTTCATCTTTATCTTGTTATAATTATAGGATTACTAAGTCAAGGTTAATTTAAATGTTGTTTATCCCTTAAGGGGTCATTATATTCGACCCATGCATTGACTTGAGAGGGGCCCATCATGTTGTTTTATTAGGATGGCATGGTGGTCATGATTTCTATGAAAATCATGGGGCCTTTTTGACCCACCCCCTTGGCATCATAAAAAATCTTAGTTGATGTGATTTGAGGTTTTTACTATGATTAATTTTTTTCTTCATGGTTTTGGTTACTCAACTTGACTCTTGAACTAGGTCATGGAGTGTTGCAGAAGCTTTAAGATTTAGATTGAACCTTATGTTTATGTCATAACCCTATGACCACAATGGAAATGTAAGAGTGACTAATGGAAGGTTTCATTACACAAGCCATCAATGGTAGCAACGATAAAATGGGTCCACATAGAGAAGGAAGTGTGGGATTGGTTTTCCTTATGGTGGCTAGAAGCAAATTGATGATAATTCACCATTTTACTTCTCTATGGGGATGGAAATGAATTTAAGTAATTAATTCTTTAAAATTTGGCATGGTTGAAGGACAATAAGTTTCATTTTTCTTCTAGATGAACCTATTGAGCCTATAAATGATTATCTATACACCATGCAGTATTAAAACTTCATAGAAAACCAACATTCATATTGTAATTGTATTTAAGTAGTATTAATATTATGTGGGTTGAAGAACTAATATTAGGTATTTGGGTTGGGACCTATTGTCTTTGTTTTCTTTTTTCTACCTTATCAGGCTCAATATGTGTAATCTCTTTTGATTAAAAACCTAGTTGGGAAAGGTCTCTTAAATACCATGTTTTATTTTCTTATTTATTTGATGTCTAAGTGATATTCAATCCCATTGCATTGAAACCCTCTTGGGTCTTGAAGAAAATTTTAGATTAGATCTTGGTGTTTGATTTATCTTTGTTAATGTGGTGTTTAGTATATTATTGTAGTCATTATAATGGTGTACTATTTTTTCTGTGAAAATGCTATTTTCAGATGTAGTTGGCCATTTCATTAGAACATAATAATTGTGTCCATTTGTAATCTTGATTGATAACAAGTATAGATGAATAAGGTGTTTGGTGTCCTTAATTATGTTTTTTGCCTCAGGTGTGGAATCCATTCTTTTATAGGGGTTTTGGAGGATGTTGTAGTCTTAATCATTCTTGACTCTTTTTGGTGTTATTGAGAATATATAGAGTACTTTTGGTATTCATATGAAAGTTGGAATATTGTCTTGTTTCACTTAATTATGATATTATTTCATATATAGATTTATTAATTAAGGTAAATTCTAGTGAACTCCTTGAGTGAAGCATATTTGAATTTGTTGAATGGATTAGTGTACTTTGGTGATAACAAATTTTTGTAAGATACTAGTTGGTTGATTGAGATGCATGTATATTCTAATGGAATGTTTTCACTATTGTTAATGTCCTTTTTATTTAAAATGACTCATTAAGAATTGGTTGCCTATTGTTAGATCCCTTTTTAGTTTTTGATTATTGTTCCTATTTTAATCCATGGATTCAATCTCATAGTATATGCTCATGATTTTTATCCAAGCCCATATATTTGATTTTTGCCATTGAGTCGATGGTTAGGGTGGTTAGGGCCTCCAATGGTTGGACTCATAGGAATCAACATGATGATTTTCTCTTATGGAAGTAATCTTCATTTCTAGTTTGATTCAAGTTGGTGTTATGTTTCCAATTTTGATGCATATGCTCTTATGCTTTAGTTATATTTAGGGTAGTTGTTTGAACAAGTTAAGAGTTATATTCAGCCATTGTTTACTTTATTATATTATAAATTATTCTTTCATTAAATGTTTTCATTTAGAGTTTAGTGAATTTAAATTGCTCAGTGTAAGAACATTATTGTGTTTGATTACCTAGTGAGATTAATTCATGTACATTAGGTAGGATTTCAATTTTAAATTAAAATCCATTATCAATGTACTTAAAATAATAGTGTTTAGATTAACCATTAAAATATGTAAATTAGTGTATCCTTTTACTCATGTCGTAGTTTTAATGGATAAAGCTATAGTGGTAAAGGGATTAAGATGTATGTTCCAATTATCCTAAGAAGTATGCATAGTTAAGTTAATGAATGACTATTCAAGTATTATATGTCATTATTTTTAGATGGATTAATCAATATTTATCTCAATAATGGTAACATGTACTATTTAAAATAGTTTAAATGAAATAATTGATGATAGTCTTGAGTGCATATTTCCTGAAGTAATTTTTATAGAAACTAGTTTATATTTAAATGTTAAAACTCTAACTCAATTTGTTAAAAGTTAAAGTTATTAATATTATTTGAATAGTATTATTCTTACAATATTTATTATCCATAATTGTATGAATATTAATGTTTGATAAAATTAATAATTTACTATAAGGCTATGTTGATTCTACTATTATTTATTATTCTTTTTCTCTTGTATGAGAATTGCATTAAGGCTATGCTTGATTTCCAAAACTATAACATGGAGTAGTACGCAAGATGAAAGTTCAATTATTATTTAATTATGGATTTATTATACTAATTGATTATTTAATGATTATATTTGACTTCAAGGCATTGGAATATATGATTTAATTGACTATTAGATTGGATGTTGATTCTATTTGGATGAAACGATTATGTTTCAATACAATGTTACTATTTTAATTAGTTGATTGGATTTTTTCCAAATGACTAATTATATGGAAATGTTAGCATTTATATTATGTTTTTATTAAATACAATATCATTACCATTATTTTATGTCTAAGTTATAGATAGTGTATGGACAAAAATATTGTGCATTAAGTGTAATAATCAAAATTAGTCTGATTATAAACGTATGTTATTATTATTACATTGTTTAGGAATTAAGATAGCCTAAAAAGTAGATAAGGGTTGTAGTATTTTCCTTTATTATGTCATTTGATTAATATGTTTATTGTTTAAATATATTCTTAAAAATAATTAAAATGGTAATATTACCTTAGGTTTATGGAAAGGAATATACTACATCTTTTAGGAACATCGAAGTATGCATATGGTGTATCAATTTCTATTTGTATGTGGTGAAGCATATAAAAGACATTAATGTGGAATTATGTAGCTAGGATGATTATTCAACTTAAAATAATTTAAGATAACAAAGGAATTGGAAATTTCTAAATATTTTAATATACAATAAATGCATTGTTGTTGAGGTATTTGCTTTTGGTTTTGATTAACCCTAATGTTTTCATACTTAATAAACATGCAATTAAAAATAACAAACAAGGGAAATGTAGACAAAAATAGAGATAAGACCTCTATTTACTGAATTGTAAGATGGTTGAAAATATTGAATGTGTAATCAAATTTTAACTCTTGTTGATTGTCAAGTTGATGTGATGCCCTCTTATGTGGAAATATATATACTCAATGTAAACGATTGAAACTCATGTAAAATTTAAATGCTAAATTAGCATTATAAAATGAAATTTTGGCTTCATTACTATCATTACAGAATAAATCAGCCATGTTTTAGAGATTAATAAGTAATGGTCATGGTCAAATAGCCCAAAGGTATAGCACAAACACATGGATTTTACTTGCACAAAGCTTAAAAGAATTAAAGTGTTTAAAAATATTATATTGTATTAATTTATGGAAATAGTATTATAATTACTAATCGATGATTTTATAAAATTTGTCTAAGAAAATATTAGTATGATGATTTTTATTTAGAAAATTTAGAACCTTATATTTGAACTATTGCATCGTTTCTATTTTTATATTTGTATATTTACTTGTGTAATTAGTTGGATAATCTCAAATATTATCAAATACTCTTTTATATTACTATATGCACCTTAAATCACTCACTTCATTACAACCAACTAACATTCCTATTAGTCAACACTAATTTCACTTAACCCATTTTATCCCATTAATTTATCCTTTTTCTAGCCATACATCTAATATCCCCTTCCTCTATTATCCTTCATCCACTATCCTTAGTCTAATACAATTTTACCATTAAGTCTTCTTAAATATCCCATTATCCTAATTTAATATTAATTATCTATTATATGGGAATTTGAAATTCCCATAACCTCAACTACCTACCTACTAACCTAAACCTTAGCCTTTCTTACATCCTTATGACCCTAATCCTATCCTAATCCCCACCTAATACTTACCTAATCCTCCATTATCTCTAAGATAATGGAGAAGTCTCCAGAATTGGATAATTCCCTCAAAGTCTCTAGAGACCTCTATTTCTAGAGGTTTTCCAAGGAATTTAATATTCCTTGGAAATTACTAACCATTGATCTGATTCTTCTAAATTCAAATCTAAGCCCTTGATCTTCCATCCTTTCCTCTATACGATCAACCTCTCCCTCCACTCTCAATCCATCTATAAAATTTGTAGGGAAACCATGCCAAAATAATTCTAAAAATCCTATAGCCAAGTCCATGATCAATCATCAAGCACTAATCCATCATCCAAAATCCAAAATCAAGCATCACAGTGTCAAATTTGAGTCTAAGGAGCAATCATGAATCTTGGAAGGAGGTAACATAAAGTAAAGGATTTGGTAAGCTTGTTTATCATTCTGATTGTGTTTTATAAATCCTTCCTATTGAGTAGTTTGTGTTTTGAGTTTGATTTAACATTGTTTAAATTCATTTAAGAGCTCAAAATATTGGTACATTTTTTACAACCATGGTGGGAACAACCTCCCTTATTTAGGCTAACACTCTTATTGAAAGCATTCTAGGTGATTACAGGACCAACTAAAAGTGGAACCAAGCCCAGATTTTGTGCTTTTCACATGATTCAAGAAAGTAATGGTATTGCTCTAGAAGTAGTGATATTGAAGTATAAATAATGTTAATACAAGTCATGGTATTGTGACTTAGCTATTAACAGTTAAGGCTTTAGAAGGGCTTAGTATTTTGACAATCCTGCTACTCTCTTAATAGTGGGATTGCCTTATGAATCATGGGATTGTTAGCCCAAGTTGTGATATTATAAACCACTAATGATTTGTCTTGAGGGTTATTTTTGACAATCCTACCACTTACCCAGTAGCAGGATTGCCTTGCGAATAGTCATTCAAAATAGTGATATTGTCAAAAAAATTATTTGGGTTCAGATTGTTGTTTGTTTTTACTAAATCTTTGTTCTTATAGGTGTTTTGTGTGTTTTTCTTGATTATATGTATAGGTAAAAGAGAGAAACCTCATAAATCAACTCCCCATACCTTTTTGACAATCTCATGACTATTTTAGTAGTGGGATGGCCTTGATAATAGCGAGATTGCAAATCCCAGTGGTGGTATTATATTTTATTATCAGTCTGGTAAAAAACTATCCCTATCACTTTTGAATCATTATCTATAGTGTTTCAAGGACTTGTTTGAAGAATTTTTAGGGTCTTTAAGTTGAAACTAGAGGTTTTGTCCTTTTGTTGAAAATTTTGAACATTTCTTTATATAGACATTTCACCCTCCATATTTGAAAAACACTCCTAAAAAGTGGTGTTTTTGGTCCTATAGGGAAATATAAGAGCTAAAGGATTGGCTGGAGGCTCATCTTATAGGCTGATTTAGAACCATCTAACAATACTATTACTCTCTCAGTCATGGGATTGCCTTGTAACTAGTGGGATTGTCATTCTGAGTCATGACATTGTAGTTTAGGCTAGTTCAGATTAGTGATAGGCTTTTCTAGCATTTTTATCATCAAATAATTGTATTTAATATCAAATCCCTATAAATTATATTTATTTTGTAAAATTTTTACTTAGGACATACATACTATTTTTCTTATAAATTGCAATATCACTATTTGCATTTTTATGTCGATCATGGCATTGTCATTTTGAATCGTGGTTTTGTGGTTTATGATAAAACCACTACTATCAATTTACTCCTAGTCACAAAGTTGTTATACTACCATGTTTTTATGGTTAACTATCATGTTTATCTAACATTTTAAATCTCACAACTCTCCTGGTCATGGGCTTATATTGTAAGTCACAGTTTTACACTATGTAGTCATACGATTGTAGCCTTTTTGCCTTTAATTTGGTCCTTTTTGAGTGCATTTTAGATTTTTTTTTTGTGAATTTTGCATCACTCCAATCCTCCCATAAATCCCAAATTTCCTTTATTAGTGAGGGTCTCCACCCCCTAACCCCACCCTATACTATGATAGGGAACGCACCTAGGGCACTACCCCCAGACCCTGTAAGGGGTGCTGCCCCTTGACCCTACTAGGGGCTTCTACCCCCAGACCCTTGTATCATGTCCCACTCACTCCAAATAAATTATAGAGCCAATCCATGATATTTTATGGGTGTTTTATTGAGGCATATTTGACCAACATATTGTTTATTGTAAAATTCATTTTTTCTAACACTTTATTTACAAGTCCCTTCAAGATTTTGGCACCCCATCATATATCTAACCTTGCAGGGGGTGCCATTTTTTAATATTATATTACATTTCATTATCTTGATTGTTAATTTTAGTATATCATTATATTTATACTTTCTTGTAAACACTTGTGTGTGTATATATCTTTGATTTCTCTTTATATGAATTGATTTGTCATATCATGCCAAACACACACAGGTAATTAGATTAGTTAATTAATTATATCATGTGATTTTTTTTGTTACCCCCTCCCCTAGGATAACATGTGATATGTAATTAAAACCCATGCATGGGCTTAGTCTATAGGGGTTAGTGTTGTGGATTTCATCACTGCACACTCACTAAACTCTATGTTCTAATAGAGTATAACAATAAGGGATAGTTGTCCATTAAGATAAGTGTTTGACCCCATATAGGTCATTCATGAAAGGGAAGAGTTAACTCTCTAAACTATGAATTAGACAACACCCTATGTAAACTTGGGCCCCAATGTACCATTATGTATATAGGGGACACCCTTAAAGACATTGTTTAGACTAACATAAGACCTTTTTTGGCCATAATAGGTGTTCCACTATCAGCATCAGTAATAGCACCTAAGTGACCACCAAGTGCAATCAAGGTCAAGAGGGTTTGATCAATTCTATAATAGGTCACTAGTCTATAGCCTCACTTATGTAGCCATTAGATGGTATGGACATTAGGTTACACACCCTTAATTTTACTAATTATAGGTTATGGCTTGATTAATTGGGTGTGTTGTGTGTTAAACCTATACTATTTATGAGTCAAGTCAACCTTTACCTATCTAATCCTATCTAGGTCCTTTCCAGATATTACCTTGTATATTCTATACTCATCATTATATCACCTTGTGCATCTCTATCCCATCCTCCCTTTTGTACTTATCCTAATAAACAACTTAGTAATCATATCATTATACATATAATCTGTGTATAGGTCCTACCCCATCATTGAACACATCATCATCACCTATATCATTGTCTTGAACATCCTACATCTCATCATCCCATTATCCTCTTAGATACATCATCTTATCATCTTTCATACCTTAGACATAGTCCATTTATCCTATCCCCTCTCATCTTGTTTTCATCTCATCTTAACTTAGTCATTCTCCCTTCATCCCTCAATCATTATATTATGCATCCTCATCATCATACCATTATATGTATTGTATTTTTATATCATTTTATCATTATCTTATCACATCACCTTATCTTAATCTAGTCATATCCCACTAATTATTTTCACATATGCTAGTCACACCTTGTCACCCATATCTTGTCTTAGGTCCATTACATCCATAAATCTTAATCATCATCTTGATTCATTATCTCATCACCTACATTTCATCTTTTATATCCTTGTCCTATCATATTTTTGTATTTATTTCTTTAGACCCATATTGTATATACTTATCACATCATCTTTTTGTACATATCTTTTTCTTAATCTCTTCCTAGTTTAACCATCACCTCATCTCTCACATATATCTTAGTCATTATATTGTATATTTTATTCTCATCCCCTTGTATATATATTATTATCTTGTAAATCCTAATTTTTATATCCCATTTGAGTTATACTTATCATTCATCTTTCCATCTATCACCTATCCTAATCACATCTTATCTCATTATTCATATCCTATCTTGAGTCTATCTTATCCCTAGTCCTCATCATGTTATCTTGTCTTCATTAGATATTAGTCACACCTCATCATCTTACATATTTTACTAATCATCATCTTGTATATATTTTGTCACCCTTTCCTTTTATATCCTTTTCATTATCCCATATCCTATCTTAGATTAGTCATACCTTGTTATAAGATCATCTCATCCATAATCAATCATACCATAGTCTTGATCATTCCCATATAATTTTATTAACACCACCCTTTTACATATTCAATCATAACCCATAACCTATCCTAATCCCATCTTGTCTCACCATCCACATTCAATCATAATCCCACCTCATTTATAGTCCTAATCATCCCCATACCATATTATCTCATTATCCCATCACCTTGTATATTATTATTTTCCTTATTGTATATAACTCATTCTCTTGTACATCCTTTTAGTCAAATTTTATTAGTAGAATCATATGTTATTAGTCATAAATTATCATCCACATCTTATCTTAAATCCATACACAATCACTCATCTTGGCCCTGCCTTCATCATCCATCTAGTCATCATCTCATCTTATCCTAGTTGGCTTATAGGTCACATACAGGTCTAAACCATCCACCTATTCATTCCCCATTTATCATTTCAACATCAAACTTATCCTTATTCCATTATCTTAATCACCTTCAAGGCATAATCACTTACCATCCCATCTTGAGTAAAATTAGTGTAAGGTCTTGAGTTAATCTTATCATCATATCATCTTGTCCCCATATCATCTTATCACCATATTATTATCATAATCCACTTATTAAAATATCATAAATAATAGCCTATTGGAATCTTGTCACTTTATCAGTCTCAATGTAGAAAATCCATCACCCATCAATCTAATGTAGTCTAATCATCTTTCCTAATTCATAACTGGCACCCATCATATCATCCTCTGGCTAGTTTGAATCTAGGTACCCATCATATCCCCAATACTTTTGCTATCTTGAAAACTAGATATTGATGATAATTTGTTAGCACATATTGCACTATCAATATAACATTTGTTCATAATCTTTAATCCATTAGTCTATCTTATATGCATAACCACCTATCATCCTAGCTAGATCCTTGCAACCTATTTTTTTCAAGAACCTTATACAATCCTTATCTTACCTACACCATATATCATCTATCAACCATTACCATGAAATTAGACCCAACCTTAATTGACCAATACATGCATGAAAATAAGGATGATATCCTTTTACGACTCATTTGATGGGTGTACCACTTCCCAAAGGTGTTGATCCCATATAACTTATTGCACCTATCATCCAAGCCCTATCATGTGAATCATGTACCAATCCTACATCTTCTATCCATAAACCATCACCTACCCATTCCCATATTATAAAATGGAATCTAATTTTGGCCACCTCAAATCCATCCACCTAGTCATATCCATAACCATCTGATCATAATTCTAATGGTTCTATGTCTAAGTCACAAAGAGAAGTAGGTCATTATACTCCCCTTCCTATTTCTTTAAAATCCCTTTTCAAATAACTAGTCATCACAAAAATGATGGTCTATCTACCTATCCAACATCTTGATCCCACTAAGCCCAAACCAGCTGGATATGATGCATATCAATTTTTTACATATGACTAAAGTTGGGGGCATACCAGTAATTGATGTTAGGACTTTCAAGACTATGTACAAAACCTTATTGACCATGGTGACATAGTAATTGAGGACAAACTAAATGATTTTCCATCCCTAGTTACACAAGAAGAGGAATGACAAGATTCCATTCCCAATCATGATCAATCCTTTCCCCCTTCCCCTTCTAATCTAAGGTCAAGACATTTTATCTATCTTCTATGATTTCCCCATCTTTGATCACCTTGTTATCTCCCTGGAATGCACCTTGATTGAAGATGTTAAAGTACAACCTCACTCCAACTGATAAAATTAGAAATTCTTAGAGTGTGGATGAATTTATGATGAGAAAAACTTTTAGAGAGAGTTACTTCCCTTAAAAGTTGTCAGTAAAAACTAAACTACTATTATCTTTTTTTGGAGTGAAAAGGGAAAGGAAAATAAAAAGAATTACTAATTATAGGGGTGATGCACCTAAATTTTACATATTATCTAAATTTAATGAAATTATTGCACACATATAAGCAATAATTTTTTTGTTTTTGTCCTTAATCATAAATATTTCAGTCCTTAAGCATAAATATTTTAGATGAAGGGTTGAAAACCTTTTCAAATTACCAGTAGAAGGTGAGACAAAGAGAGATAGGCGAGGAAGGGACATAATAAAAAGAGATAAATCTCACTTATATGATAATTGAAAATTAAATACACACTATTATTCTATCAAAACTTAGATACAAAATAAAATCTTCTTTATTGATGTATGATCCAAATTAAAATTTATCTTCAACTCTAATAATTCTTGCAATAATGGCTTGAAAAGACAATATATATGTTTAAAAATAACATAAATCCAAATTGGAGTTTAGTTTAGAGAATTATTAGTCTTGTTTAGTTAACTCAAGACCTAATCCTTTTATAATACTAAAATAAATCATCAAAATCCCCAAACTTTATAAAAATTTACATAATATTCAAATTTTGGCATGGAAGGAAAGTCGTGGGGTCCATGGATAATTAAAAAAAATTCATGCATGAAAATTCACACCAAAATACAAAATTTAACTCCAATTTAGTGTTTTAACATGCTTTATAACATAACAAAGTCCATCCTTGCATGCAAAGCATGATCTAGTCAAAAGTCAACTGAAGAGATTTGACCCTTAAGGACTAGTTAACTCAACTTGCATGAATTAAAAGTTTTGGATTGAATTTAGAATTATATATCCACTTAAAAAACATATATTACATGTGAAAAATCCAAAATTAATTCATTTGATAGATTTTTAACACCATTCTTTACTTAGTTGATTGATCAATTAAGCCGATTAGACCAAATAGGCCTAAAATCCAATCTGTGCATTTGGACTCCATTAAACCTACAACAAGAAGCCATGAAACTTAAGAAAAAAAAAATTACACTTTAAAAAAAATTATTCATCACCAAAAATGTGACTTTGATGCGAAAACCTTCACCATTTAGTCAACAGGGTTGACTAGGCCCATTTTGTGCCATTTTCCTATAGACTGACCATTTTGATCAAGCTAATTGGGACACTTATGGGATGATTTATGAAAAAATTAAAATTTATGATGATTAAAGTCTTATAATTTTATTTACATTTATTGGATTTCATTTAAGTGTCATGTACTTCATTTTACATGCACTTTTCACAAAAACCATGATTTATGCGCTCATCCATACATATCCATGCATAAAATTGAAATTTATGTAATAATTTATTATTTTACATAACATTTTAAAATGATTTATGTTTATAAAAGATGATTTGGTGTCAATAAAATCAATTTTTTTCAAAACTAGTTTTTTGAGGGTTTAGGCGAGTTTTGAAGCAAAATTTTCAAAATAATGGTTCATGAAGTACATATCTCCAAATCCAAAAATATTTAAATTTATTTGTATAAAAATAACCCACATAAAAAACTTGAAAATATTGGGTTCCCATTCTAAATATATGAAAATTTATCACGTGGAGAAATTTGCACGTGGGGTTCTGACTGCATTCTAAATTGCCTACACTCTTAACAACTTTTAATAAATCAATTTCCATAAAATGGTATCAATTTTTTATGAATTATAATTAAATATGGGTACTATAAAAATAATAATATATTTATACCAAAATCCACACATGGTGAAAGATATGAACATCTGAGCAGGAGGCTTGAAAGGGTGCCTAAAACTATAGAAAATGAAAAATTCACGAAAATGAAAATAAATATTTACCTAATTAAAAATTCCTAAAATAATCATCATGGGGTTTGTAAATGCTATTAAAACACTTTGAAATCACATTTTTCTTGAATTTTTTTTAATAAAAAAAACCCTTTTTCGCCTATACGCATGTTTGGTTTCAAAAGCCTATATAAGCATGGTTTGCTTAAAACTTAGAGTTTTGAAACTATTTAAAGGAATTATAATGATTTATCAACATCATATCATGATTTTAAAACTTTTACCTGGACTTAGAAACCTCTATAGCACTCCAGAATGATGCCTACTCCAATGTTGATCTCCAACAAACATGCTAAGGATTGTTACAAAATAGAGGGTATATGCACTCATGAAATGGAAATTAAAACTTTTCATAAGGTTTATCAAGTCATGATAACCATGTATACAAACTTTGAGGTCCTAAAACCACCTGTAGCTCCCAAAAAGTTTAACTTTCTCTCAAAATTGACCCTTATGCATGGATTATCTACATATTTGAACTTGACAATATTATTTTGAAAATATAATGACCCATTTACAATCCATTTTTGATGTTTTTTTACCAAAATTAATGATTTTATGCTATAATTGATCAGTTTTACTTGCTACAAAGGGATATTGGTGAGATTTAGCAAAAAATGGAATGATAGGGGTAGTCATTTGGCCTTGACAGGTCAAATTACTAACAATTTTGGTGACTTTCATGGGTTGACCAGCCTGATGGTCAAATAACTTAGAAACATTGGCTAAATTTGACTTGGATAATCACTAATTTTTAGAATATCTTTTGCAGACAAAGAATAAGACAACTGACACAAACAACAACAAACACATGCATGTATGCACTTAGAGGAATGGACAACAACAACTTAGAAATGGAAAAACAACACTAAAAGCATGTGAAAATATGCACTTACATAAATTAAACACAAAGTGTCTATTATGTACAAACTAACCTTCAACTTACTGGTCCACCTGGATCAAAAGGAAAATTTGACAATTCACTTCTATGATAAGATCAATAATGATGTACTACATGTTCCCTTGCAAGCTTGGTGGTTGAGAAATCAAGTATATTCTTTGCTATCTCCATTGGCATGATCATATGCAAAATAGTAGGAGAAAAGTAACATTGAATGTAAACATACTCATTTGGTGCTTCTTCTACTTTGTCAAGCTTCATTTCTTCACAATCTGGTTGACTAATCTGAACACAAAATATATTTGTAATACCTTTTGGAAGCATATCCATGTATGTAAGCTCATTGAGAAGATGATAGCCCATTTTGAAGATCTAAAACAAGTCCATGTCAATAATGAACTCTTGAGGTGGTAGAATTAAAATGATGCCCACTCTTTTCTCTTTGATTTGCTTGACAAGGCTACTCTCTTTGGCTGCAATTAGACCATAGTCCCCATAGAGATGAGTATATTATGCTCCCAAAACTTCAAACAAGTCCTCCAATGAGCTTTTTAGTTGATTGGTAATCTTTGATTGCTCCATAAATTCATCAATTTGATTATTTATTACATTAATTTCTTCATTCTCTTCATAATATGGCAGCTTTGCTTCCTCAACCTCTTCATGAACACTTGCATTCTCCTCAGCACACTCTTCTTGAAACTCATTTGAATCTATAATTTACTCTTCTAGTTCCCACATGACATGCTCCTTTTCTTTCTTTTTCATGTTGATTTGGATGGATTTCCATGATGGAAATGAGTTAGATTCTTGAGGAGGGAGGGAAAGTACCTGACTATCTTTGGATTGAATTGATTGCATGATTTGGTTCCAAGGTGGGAAAGATAGAGGCTCTTTCTTGTCTTTTTCATTCCAATTCTCTTCCTCTTTCCTTGTCTTCAACTCCAACTCTCTGATTTGCTTATCAATATTCTCTTGGAATATCTTCTCTTTAAACTGTCAATGATCTCAATTGTAGTCTATTCCATAATAATCTCTTTCTTTCCTTGATAGTTCTCTTAGATTGATCTCCAAGAAGGGAAGGTTTGAGAAATACATGAAGAATTTGGCAACTCCAAGAGGCTCTTGGAATGGTCTATTGAGAAGGAATGAATGGAATATAAGAAGGATGTGATTGAACCTATTGTTCTTTGAGGCCTTTCAATTTGTCTTCAATACTTTGAATGTAAGCACCTACATCCATCATCTCACCAATAAGATTGCCCTAATTTTCCCTCTCAATAGGTGCCCATTCTTGTTTTATTTGTTGAAATTCCTCCCTCACATAATGGATCTAGTGAGTAGGGGTATCTTGGCCATAATAACTATGTGAATACATCTCTAGTGCATGATTTTCAAGGCTCACTAAAGTTTATTTAAGTGCTGGTATGGATTGGGTAGCTGTAAAATGGCCATGATTAGGCTGGATAGATGTGTAGGATGGCTCATGCTAGGGCTAGTAAGGGACAATATTATGATGGAATGGTTGTTCATAAGGAGGATCTGGGTAGTACTCTTGCATATATGCTTGATATAAATCCTCAAACTTCTGTTAAGGATCATAGTGTGGCTGGTCATATTGATCATAGTGAGGATTATATGGATCCATAATAAAATAAGCCATATGAGACCATTGGTAAACCAAGTGCTAAAAGTATTCAATATTTAAAATGATACCTAATCTTCTGAACTAGCTCCAAAGGCTAGTGTGTATGATGAGGGTCCCACCAAGCATACTAACAACTATTATCACTCTGGAGTGCACCCTGCTTGAAGATGTATAAGCACACCCTCATTCCATTTGATACAATTGGAACTTCTCAGAGTGTGGGTGACTCTATGATGAGAAGAATTTCTAGAGAGGGATAGTTCCCTTAAGATTTATCAATAAAAATAGAACTACTGTTATCTTGTTTTGGGGTGAAAAGGGAAGATAAAATGAAAAAAAATCCTAATTATAGGGATGATGCACGTGAATTTTTCATATTATCTAAAGTTACTAAAATTAATGCACACATATAAGCAATAAAAATCTCTATTTTTGTCCTTAAGCATAAATATTTCAGATGAACGGTTGAAAACCCCTTCAAATGACCTATAAAAGGTGATATAGAGAGAGATAGGTGAGGAAGGGACCTAATAAAAGGAGATAAATATCACTTATATGACGATGCACAATCAAATACACACTATTCTTCTTTTAAAACTTACATACAAATAAAATCTTCTTTATTGATGCATGGTCCAAATTATAATTTCTCTTCAACGTCAAGAATTCTTGAAATAATGGCTTGAAAAGCAAATATATATGTTTAAAACTAACCTAAAGCCAAATTGGATTTTATTTTACAAAGTGATTACTCTTGTTTAGTTAACTCAAGACCTAATCCTTTTATAATACTAAAATAAATCATCAAAATCCCCAAACTTTATAAAAATTTGCATAATCTTCAAATTTTGGCATGGAAGGAAAGTGGTGGGGCCCATGGATAATTCAAAAATGTTTCATGCATGAAAATCAATTCCAAAATACAAAAAAAAACTCCACTTGAGTTTTTGAACATTTTTTGGAACATAAGAAAGTCTATCCTTGCATGCAAAGCATGATCTAGTCAAAAGTCAACTGAAGAGGTTTGATCCTTAAGGACTAGTTAACTCAACTTGAGCTCAACTTACACGAATTGAAACTTGTGGATTGAATTATAATTATATATCCACTTAAAAAACATATATTACAGGTGATAACTCCAAAATTTATTCATTTAATAGATTTTCAACACCATTCTTTACTTGCTTAATCGACCAATTAGGCCTATTAGACCAAATAGGCCTAAAAGCCAATCTATGCATTTGGAATCTAGTAAACCTAAGAAAATAAGCTATGAAACCTGAAAAAACAAAAAATTACACTTGAAAAATAATTATTCATCACCAAAAATGTGATTTTGATGTGAAAACCTACACCATTTAGTCAATAGGGTTGACTATGCCCATTTTGTGCCATTTTCCTGCAGATTGGCCATTTTGATCAAGCTAATTGGGACACTTCTAGGATGATTTATGACCAAATTAAAATTTTAGGATAAATAAAAATTTGTATTATTTTATATCAATTAATTGGATTTCATTGAAGTGTCATGTACTTCATTTTACATTCTTTTTTCCACAAATAACATTTTTTATGCCCTCATCTATACATCTCCATGCATAAAATTAAAATTTATGGAATAATCTCTAAGTTTAGATGATATTTTAAAAAAATTTAGGTTTATCCAAGATAATTTTATGTCAATAAAATAATTTTTTTTTCAAAACAAGTTTTTTGAGGGTTAAGGTGGACTTTGAAGTTGAATTTTAAAATTATGGTTCATGAAGTATGAACCTCAAAATCCCAAAATATTTAAATATATATTTATATAACTAACACCCATAACATCCATAAAAATATTGGATTTCCATTTTGAATATATGAAAAGTTATCATGTGGATAAATTTGCCTATGGTGTTCTAACTGCATTCTAAACTACCTACACTCTTAACAATTTTTAATAAAGACCATTCCATAAAATAGTCTCAATTTTTAATAAATTATAATTAAATATGGGTAATAAAAACATACTAAGAGTGTTTATCTAAACTCCACATGTGGTGAAAGATATGAGCATCTGAACAGGAGGCTTGGAAGAGTGCCTAAAACTGCAAAAAATAAAAAATTCACCAAAATGAAAATAAATATTAACGTACTTCCCAATTCCTAAAAAAACTATCATGTATTATTTAAAATTATATTAAAACACTCTAAAATCACATGTTTCTTGAAAATTAAAAAAAAAAACCTTTTTTGGCCTATATGCCTGTTTGCTTGCAAAAGCCATTATAAGCATGGTTTTCTTAAAATTTAGAGTTTTAAAACTATTTAAAGTATTATTATTATGTAAAAACATCATCCAATTATTTTAAAACTTTTTTCTAGACTTAGAAACCTCTATAGCACTCCAAAATGATGCCTACTCTAATGCTCATCTCCAACAGACATGGTAAGGACTATTACAAAATAGTAGGTATCTCCACTAATAAATTGTACATGAAAATTTTAAAAAAAATTTAATTAATTCATGATAATATTGTGTAAAAAATTTGAGGTCTTGAAACCACTTGTGGCTCCCAAAAAGTTTAACTTTCTCTCAAAACTGACCCCTATGCATGGATTGTCTTCATATTTGAACTTGACAATGCTCTTTTGAAAATATAATGACCCATTTAAAATCCATTTTTTATGTTTTTACCATAATTAATTATTTTAGGCCACAATTTATTGGTTTGACTTGCTGCAAAGGGATATTGGCGAGATTTAGGAAAGTTTTGAATGATAAGGGTAGTCATTTGGCCTTGACAGGTCAAATTACTAACACACCTAGCAATTCAAAATAGGTCTATTCCAAATAAATCTAGTCCTCCCATATCCCATTATGCATTTCATGGACCTATCTTTACTTAATCCATTATTCCTCCATCATCTCCCTCTCACCCATCACATCAACTACCCCATGTTGAGAGGTCATGTGCAAAAAATCACTCCCCTACTAGTAAGATAACATCATGCACATCAAATTCAACATCAGAGATAATACACGGATCATGTATAGCACTAAGCTCTACATCAGATTCCTCATCAAAAACATCATCCCCCATATATATTTCAGTAGATGTTGATAATACCCATCTTTTTTAGGATCCCTCTAATCTAGATATCTCCAATCCATCACTAGGCATACCTTTGGATCCCAATCAGGATGATGAAGTCATAATATAATTATCTATTGAATATTTTACAATTGAATATAATCCTATTCTTGATGCCTCTACTACAACTAGTCTTAGTGATCCTTTTGTTGATCTTGAAGAATTTTTATCAGATGTCAAAACTGGGTCTCCTAGGAATCCCTATGAAGATTATGCTACCCCATCACCACTCATTGACCTCATCATATCATCTCCCTCACTTTAATTCACCATATATCCTTTATTTTATATCAATATCACTTAATCACCTCCCTCCATAAGGATGAACATGAACATGCATCGTTGGACCCTCCCTTAAACAATATAATGGGTGCCACAAATACAAAGGTTTAAGGCAATATTTCAAAAGTTAATCATAATAATCAAGTCATCTTTGATCCCATCTTTCAAAATAAAGAAATTTCAAATAATCAATTGAATCCAAACATGTCTTCCCCTAGTGAAGCCTAATATTAGGCACTAGAGGAATGCCAAAGTCAAAATAATCATTTATCAAGTCAAAAATCAATCTCTCATGGTGAAGCTCAAAATCAGGCACCAGGGGGAAGTCAAAATATAAATAATGTCAAAAGCAAAGATAATCATCCATCAAGAGATCTCATCAAAGATGAATCACAAATCAAAGTGTCTCGGATCTCTAATAGTCTTTTGTCAATTGGTACTAATCAAATGAAGCATACCCCATATTTTTAATGATGTATGCGACTGCTAGTTTTAATCCTCCATCACCCATCACCCCATCCTTTCATGATCCTATCATTAATAATCCTCCATCATACATCACACTATCATACCCCAATGCTATCATCCATTCAATTTCCATACATCCCCATGAAAATATAATTCACTCCATACTTCACATCACTAACTCGAGCAACATTGTCTCTCCTAGGGGTAATGAAGATACCTGGTCTAGATGTCTAGAGGGGTCACCATCACGAATCACTAAAGGCCACCACGACATCTATACATATAACATCTATAAAAAAATAAGTTTTGTTAATGTATCCATCTAACATAAACATCCTACATCTCACCCATCACTAATAAATAGAGATGCCTAATTAAAAGAAATTAGTCCAATGGTGAAAACTAGTCTTCTGGCACCTTGGGCAAGTACCATGATGAAAATTGGTTTCTAGCATCATGGTAAAATAATCCATTGTCTATGGTATTCCTCAACACTTTGGGGTAAATCTATCCATTTCATATACTTATCCATTCATCGCACTTATCAGATCCCTTATCCACCTTGTCTATATTATCCATCATCTTATCTCTTGTTCCATTGTCTATTGATCCATTGTCTACCATCATACCATGCATCTTGTCTCCTCTTCCCTCCTATCTCAAAATTTTTAAGGGGAATATGTCTTAATAATTGTCTCTACACCATCTTGGCATATCCTCCAATGGACACTCTAGCACATAACCATCTGGTTCTTTCACGATGTGGTCATTGGCTATCACTAGTCCATTTATCCTTGTTCCCCATAATTGTCATCCTTTATCATCCCATTCATCATCCCTCCATCCTTCTCTTAGTTTGTAGGATTATTATTCCATTTTATAGTAACCCCATTTGTATAGTGCATAAACATATCCTAAAAATCACTAAAAATAAAAAGTGCCAAAAACCCTAAAAATCATAAAATTTGAAAAAGCCAAAATAATATATTGTGTCTTGTCTTATGCCTAATCCCCTAGTCACATCCATCTCCATCCATCCCCTATATTCCTATATATCCCATCTTTGGATACCATATTTAGTATTTAAACTTTATCTAAAGTGGTCACCCATCATTTCATAATCTTTTTGGCTAAGTATTATTGGCACACATCACCTTTTCAATATTTTAATATGTCACCCATCACTTCTCTACCAATGCCTTTTCATACCTAGCACCCATCAATCATCACTTTACTAGTGTTAAAGGTACTTGATCCCATCACTATCCTTATCATTGCCTCTTCATGGTTAGCACCCATCTGATCACTTTTTATGGAATGAAAGGTATTTGATCCCATCATCATCTCCTAGTCTCCTTGCTAGATTGGATCCTTATAGGGCCTAGTCTATTGGTAATCCTTGTTTATCACTTGTTTAATCACCATCCTTGGCCACTTTTTGATTGGTTTTTATGACCAAATCAATATTTAAATACCCTTATCATATCATCCATCTTTTAAACTAGGGGAAATACCTCATCTTCATCCTAATCATCATCATCCTATACAAATTTAAGTCTATCCTCCATCACCGTCACATCATGATTATCCTAATCCAACTCATCATCCAATCACTCATCTTATTATTTGGCAAGGCATTGGGATACTACATGTATATACGTGTATGTGTTACATGTTTGTTATTTATCTTATTTGTATGAGAATATATATATCTTATTTATTTTATATTTTGATTGCATTATGTCTCTTTTTTTCTATTGGGCAATGAACAAGGATTCTATGAGGACACCACAAATGCCCTCTAGGATTCAAAGTTCACTTATTGCCCATGAAATTTGGCACAATGTAATCTTGGTCATGTCTATATCATGGTGCATACTACCAAGTGTTATATTTTTTGTTTACTTAGACTATGATGAGCTTTATGACATTTGTGATTGCTTTATCATCTAATCATAATTATTCCCATCACTAATCCACTCCTCTCAACTCATCCAACTAACATCCCATCTTTTTATTCTTATCATCTTCCTCTCATCATCTGAATCATATCCTTAAATTAGTAACAAACCTAATCATACTCATCATTATAACTTTTTAATCATTAATCATCATCATCATCATCATCATCATCATCATCATCATCATCATCATCATCATCATCTCCTAGTCAAAACTACATTAACCTAAGGTCTTTAAAGACTGTAGGTAGTACTTGGCCACTTTTCAGTATCCAAGGATAGCTCAACGATTATGTCTATCATCCATCATCATCACCTAATCTTGTATCAATAAAATAATTTGTTCACTTAATCATATCGATTCTTCTCTATCATCACCTAAATCATCTTTATTGATTTATCTTTGAGATATACTTATCCTTAACATTAATCCTATCATCAGTATTATCCTAGCCAATAACTCTCCCTTGCATGCATCCTTACTTGGGATATGTCTAAATATTGTGGACTTTTAATCCTATCATCACCTTGTTGTGGTTGATTCCCCCTTGGGATGTGTTGACAACCATAACACACATCATCATTATTCCTTGTGCATGTGTCCTTGCCAAGGGCATCGTTATCAATTTGTAGCTCATTTGTCATGTCAAATTCATATTATTCATCTTTTATCCCACATCTGTTATCCCATCCTCTCATCTATCCATCTCACCCCACCCATCATTTCTTATTTTGAGTGACCATCTAGCTCATTCTTCCTCACATGTCCCCTTGAGGGGGCATCATATACCCTATCATCATCTACTATCGTTCATCCATGACATGGTTTTTCTTTGAAAGACCATTACTCCTTCCACTTCATCCTCTCATAATTCCATTTCAAAGAAGGGTAAAATTTATGCATCTAAAATTTCTTGCTTTATTATAGTTGACTAATATTCCTATTAGTCAACACTAATTTCACTTAACCCATTTTATCCTGTTAATTTATCCTATTTATAGCCATACATCTAATATCCCCTTCTTATATTATCATTCATCCACTATCCTTAGTCTAATCCCATTTTATCATTAATTCTTCTTAAATATCCCATTATCCTAATTTAATCCTACTTATCTATTATATGAGAATTTAAAATTCCCATAACCTCAACTACCTACCTACTAACCTACACCCTAGCCTTTCCTACATCCATATGACCTTAATCCTATCCTAATCCCCACCTAATCCTCCATTATATCTAAGATAATGGATATGTCTCTAGAATTGGATAATTCCCTCCAAGTCTCTAGAAATATCTATTTATAGAGGTTTCCCAAGGAATTTAATATTCCTTGGAAAATTACTAACCATTGATCTGATTCTTCTAAATTAAAATCTAAGCCCTTGATTTCCCCTACTTTCCTCTATAAAACCAACTTCTCCCTCCACTCTCAATCCATGTAGAAAATTTTTAGGGAAACCATGCCAAAATAATTCTAAAAATCTTATAGCCAAGTCCATGATCAATCATGAAGCATACAATCCATCATCCAAAATCTAACATCAAGCATCACAGTGTCAAATCTAAGTCTAAGGATCAATCAGGAATCTTAGAAGGAGGTAACATAAAGCAAATGAATTGGTAATCTTGTTTATCATTCTGATTTTGTTTTATAAATCCTTCTTATTAAGGAGTTTATGTTTTGAGTTTGATTTAATATTGTTTAAATTCATATAAAGCTCAAAATCTTGCTACAATTACTAATATTGATTATTCATTAACCATGGATATTTTGTTTCATGTTATTAATGCCTCAATCCCAAATAAAATATCTATTACCTATAACCATTAATTAGACTCATTAGGGAGAGCAAGATACTTACATAGGGTTAAATACCCTTAGATGATCCTATCAGGAAGACAACTTGGTGGTATAGAGTTTAAAGTTTATCTGTATAGACTTGTAAAATGATGTACCCTAAATTATATGCTTCTAATGGAAACATTTACTTCAATATATAACCCTCTAATGGTGTTTATCTCCAGTTAAAAATCTATAGTGACCTAATCTAATTATTAGATACTTGCATATTGGTGTACAAAATAGAAAAGACACATTTACATATCAAGAAGTGTGCAATCGGCCTTACATGTAGTTTCTTTCATACTCTAAATACAATTAATTACAATAATAATAATAATATTTTAATTATTTGGGGTTGCTTCACCTAGTATTAGAGTAGGGATATTACTGTAAGGGACATATAGGATATGGTTTCCTAAATCTATACTCTAGCTAAGCCATAGTTTTGTGTGTTCTCTACAATATGGTTAGAACTATATCTTGTAGTGTGAATGTTGGAAATGATCAAGTTAATGATATAATAGTAAAATTAATAGGTAAAAGAAGATACCAGGGCTATGGTGCTAGAAATATCAATTGAATAATGGCTTAACCTCCTCTCAATAATGTTGATAACATCAATTAGGTACAAAATCTTAATGCATATATAGATAACTCTATCGATAAGTAGGATAAATTCCTTATTGGGATCCTAATATCATTTAATGTTCTCCAGGGCAATATGTGAAATTAGGAATTCATATTAAATAAGATATAAGGTGTTCCTAATGAATAAGTTCCCCATTTGGAGATTGGTCAAGTAGAAGAGTAGGTGTTCTAAGAGGTACCTTTGATTGTGGTTGATATAATCATCAAGGAACTAAAAAGTCTTCTATTTTATCCAACACACCCCATCTTTCCTTATTGATGGAAAAATGGAGACCTATTTGTTTTTAGAAAGCTTGTTCATTATAGGGTTGTGTATGCATGTTTAGCCTATTTCTTATCTTTGTAAATTTTGTAGGTTTTAGCATTAAATCACCTGTGTTGCATTTATTTTCCTCTTGAAACCCATTTTCATTGGAATGAATTATTTTTACTAATCTATTAATGAAAAATTTGGGAAGCTTACTATGTATGATAGGTCTTCAACATTATCAATATTCAGATTTACTTATTTAGAATTATCAGCATTTTAGAACCTAATATTTTAGTATCTGGGATTTTGGTCTTCTAGAGAATCATTTCGGAACTTTTGTTGACAAATTTAGTTAGAATATTGTCTTTGAAAATTTCTATTCAAGACTTTATTATCAGTAAATTATTTTTCAAATCTTCTTATTTGGGATCTTTTTGTTTGCGATTTCTATCTTCGACAACTTTCTCTTTGAAAAATTTCTCTTTGGTAAATTTTTGTTCAAATTTTTCATCTTTGAAATATTTCTCTAACAAATCTTATCCTTTGGAAAAAGTGTATAGATTTTTGAATTTCTAAAAAGGTTTCAAAAACCTCCCCAAAAAATAATTTGGTTTTTGGGGTCTTTCATTCACAACCCTTGGCTTGTGATAATCAAATGGTTTAGCTTGAATGCAAATGTTGACACTTGACTAAACCACACATTAATAGGTGTCAAAAAGGGTAGCATCATGGCACCCATACAAATGAGTAAGAATCCTACATGGCATGTCCACTAGGACAAGGTGGTCAAGTTTGAATTAAATAAACACAATAATCTTGGAAACATTGGTGATTAATGGTGCAAAAATTGAGAATGAATTATACAAGGCTTTAAAATTGAGATGATAACCAAATTCACATTCATTTATTGTTAATGATCTCAATTGAATATTTCCATTTGAGAATTCGAGCCCTATTCATATTAAATTAAGTTATAATTTGCATATAAGAGTGATAAATCACCATTAAAATGAGACAAAATGATACCAACACTAAGAACTAACAATGGTATCTTCATCCAAAATATACAAAGGATCCCAAACACCATCTATATTTTTTTATCAAATATTTAATAGAGTATATGGACACAATATTTTATACCTTTGTGATCTATGGCATCTATTCTAACTACTCAACTTTGTGGGAGGGTTTAGAAGGCATTAATACATTAACCTATGAGGAAGATGTCTCTTTAGAATAATGATAGGTAGTATCTTACCTACTTCCATTCAAGTTTTAAACACTTCACTATGTTGCTACTAAACTTGAGGTCATGCCATGCATTGACCTATTACATGAATTAATTTTCAAATGAAATATTATTGCTAGTAGTTTCCTCCACCATGTCAATCAAAAAACTATATTCACCTCCATATCAAAGGAAGTGTTCTAAAGGTATTTATGCTTGCCAATCTCAGATACCACATTTTATTTACATAGTGTAATCTCTTAGAATAAAATAAATAATACATAAAAGACAATGAGAAAATGAAATAAACCCCAGAAAAACCTTTTTCACTCAAGGATAATAACCCCACACACATGACCATATTTTTAATGGGAATTCATATTGGTATGCACTATTGAATGACTTATATGGTCACCATAGCATCTACTTCCATCACTTGGAATGGGTACCATCACTTGACCTATTACTAACCTTATAACACACCTAAAAATTAGGGGAGATCATCAATGCCTAGTTACATGAGATAATAATACATAACGATAAGAGGATTAAAGGATGTAATTTATACATTATGTCCTACCTTTTTGATGCAATAATGGGTATTGTGTACATACACAATGGGTCTCTCTGGGACCTAAATCCTACTTATATCAAAAACAAGATTTGTTATTTCTATTCATTTGTTTATATTTTTGTATATACTAGAAACATATTAAGGATTGTAGAGGACTTGCATCCCCAAGTTTGAATGGAAATTAATTAAGAAACCATTCTCATAGTATCTAAAATTATTACCAATTCACTCATGTCAAAGGGTGACTATTGGTTATAGCTATATTACACCATGATAATGGTTACTGGACACAAGGTTGATCCTTTGTGCCTTCCAAAATATATTCCTAATAAAATGGTTGAGAATGAAATTGCTTACCAATTATGGAAATGGATTGATGAGGATCTGACCTAGAGAAATAAAAGCACATTTCATGGCTATCATCTGATGATTGGGAGGATGTGTTACACCTTCCATAAACATTTGAGGAAGATGGCAAGGCCATGAGATCGTATTCATTATATACCTTTACCCATAGAGATTAGGAACCCCATGATAAGTTATATAACACATTCATAATCTGGGCATTTAGTATAGTCATGATCCCTATGATAATTAGTTCTTATTTATCAATATAAAGGATGATGCCCAAGTCTTGTAAAGGGTTATTATGACTATAGTAAATAAGTATTTACTCACTTTAATCCAATATTTTACAAATATCATAATTGAGAAAGCACAATATAGGATCCCCCCACTAGGAGGATGGACTGATTCGGACTTTTAGAATAACAAACCTCTTCAATAACTGAAAGATCAAAGTTAAGACCCAAAAAATACACCCACCATGATGATGAATATAAAGCAAGTGTAGGGTGAAGGGGAAACTTTAGTTTCTACAAAACAAATAGAAGAGGATACTTCTTAATTTCAAGCACCCACATTTGAATTGGTGGAAATAAATATAGAACATAGAGAAGAGATAGTTCAAGGTAATAATATCTCTCTTGGGAAGGAAGAAGAACCTATTCATATATAATCCTCTAAATCAAATGACCTCACACACACACTAATATACATTTGACAACTATAACATCTAATGTGGGAGTCCCTATTTCTACCCAACAAGTAGCTGCTCCTCTAACTAGAAAAAAACTATATGTTAAAAGACGAAGTCCAAGGAAGGAAGGACTCAAGTGCAGTCTATGGAGGAACCAAGTGAGAATACACAACCCTAAATTGAATGTGATCTAGTGGATTAATTATAAGAATATTAACTACATTAGGCCAAAGTCATGATCTTACAAGAACTTAAATGAAAGGCACCCTGCAAGAGTGACAAATTAGGTAAGGCTTTACTTCCTACTACTCCCTTAGGCCACTCTCTTGTTATAAAATTGAATTTTGTCACTTATTTTCCTATTGAGTCCCTAACATCATCTGGAACCTTATTCCTACCCATTAATTCAACCATTCCTTTGGTTTTTACCTTGGTTACTACTATGACTAGCCAACCCAACACTCAATTACCACTATCCTCTACTTAGTTGAATTCAAGAATGAATTCCTAAGGATTAATTAAGATCAAGATAAATGTATCCACTAAGAAAAATACAAGGAAGAAGGTTATTTACACTATCCACCCAATGCCACATTTGGGGAATGTAGATCGGTCGAAGATAATATGGATGTTCATGCCAAATCTGTCTCCTAAGACTAAGCCTTCAAAGGATACCTAGATAGAGGCATAAACCAATAAAACTAGCATAATTGATACTTATTTAATGGGATAAATAACTAGGATCTTTAGATTTTATAAGCTTAGGATTAAATATTACTGAGCTACCCACTGTGAGCTCATTGTTTGATAAGTTTACTAGCTCTATGCAAAAGGTGAAGAAAATAAAAATAAAGGACAAAATTGGATTAATATTGATTCTAGCGGGAAAGAGAAGAATTATTTTCTCTTACCAAGAGATAAAATATAATAATAGGTTAGTCCTATTACATTGAAGACTTTAGGTCATATTCAGAGACCCATACTAGAGCTTTGTTATAAATCAACAAGTGTAATGAGTAGGTGATGAAGGAATTGGAGTAAGAATTAGAGAATATCAATGAAAAATAATAGGTCATCCATAATCCCTCTAAGATTGAGTAGGATGTTCAAAATGTAGCCTTAAGGTTTTATGGTATACTGGACACTATTGGCTCTTTGAGGACACAATTGTCCTCTCATTTCAATTAAATGGCCAAATTAACTTTGAAAGAATACAAGACCAGATTCATTTTTGTGGTTTTATATACCCTAAATAAGTCTTTTAGCCATCTTAACTTAATTCCACCCTTATAATCATCAAATTCATTAAATTTAGTGGTTATATAGACCCAAGAAGTAATGGAGTGGATAAAATCTATTGATTCCTTAGTCTCTAAAATTATTAAATATGAGAAATAGGCAGGACACATTTTTAATAAATTAGAGTTGGTGGGTGTATGGGATGGTACTAGAAAGTTGGTGGTGAGGTCCATTTTTGATCAAATTATTAAAAAAACCTTAGTCATATTAATTATAGTATACAAGGGTTAAATTTAGAATATAATTATGCTAATTTGAGGTTTGTGAGGAAGAAGGTCACATAAGTGGAGATCTTTTTGATAGGTTTCAGAGACATAAAAGTTGAATATGCAAGATTAATAACACAAGTTAATAGGGTAAATAAACCATCTATTTTTGATATGACCATAATAAGAGCATAACATTTTTTTTGGTATAAACATTACCAAGATCTAGAGGTAAAGAGTAAGTCTAGCTCCACCCCATCTACTAGTCTAGCCATGTGTTAGTTTCAACACTACCTCCTTCTACTAGTTCAACAACACAGACTCCAATTGTGAGAAAATCTTATTTATTTTAATATAAATTTTGTATGAAATTTTGCATGTAATATTTATTTAAACTAAAAATATATAATTATTATTCATGCATACATTTTATATTGAACTAAAGTGTTTTTACAACAAGCACATAGTTAATGATTATATAAAACTAGAACTATTATAATTTATGAGTTGTAACATGCAATTTTTGCATTAAATTAGAACTTAAGTTCTACTTATTCTAATGTAATTTAAAGATTTACAACACTTGAAGGATGTGGAAAAACGTTTCTTAGTTATTTAAATAAATGTAAAACCCTCATTCAAAAGGTTGGATTTTTTATCAATACAAGAAGAAATCAAGTTATTTATTCTCATGCAACTACATTGGTTCTTTATCTTCTCTTTTATGTGTTAAGATTTTAGATGCTTTGTTTATGTTAATTATATAATTTTGAAGTGTGAAACAACTATGTATAATGCTAGTTATTATCATTGATGTCTATTAATCATAAATGTGCAAAATCTATTAAAAATTAGTAAATTTCACTGATTCTAAGTAATCAATTTAGAATACATTGATATTCTAAGGTGTGCAAGAGTGTCTCCCTCTAGTATAGTTTTATAGGTGTGTGTTGTGGCTACTATATATACCTTCCTAGTCCAAGTTTTCATCTCTAAACTAAGGGTGTGTAATATCAACTCTAAATACAACAACCTTCAATTAAGACCATTAAGTTTCCTATACCTACTTTCCCTAGACAACTTAAAAGTGTGTAATATCTACAAATAGAAAACATTAGTTTTTTAAATATTTTTACACTAAAAAAATAAGATTGGAAGTGAAATTTTTATAACACAAGACCTTATTTTATGCTTTACCTTCCCCTCCTTTTTTTTAGTTTCTTTTGAAATCTACCCATCATAGAGTAATTATCTACCCAACAAACTCACCTAGTGTTTACTTAGTTTAGGTTTCACACATCCATACATTTACCTAGTTAAATGGCCTACATGCTTAACCTACTATTCCACCAATTGGTTATTTTAATTACATACCTAAAACTCATGGCTTGGAGTAGAGCATCATTTCTAAAGAGATCCTAAAATATTAGAGGTTACCTCAATCAATTTATGTAGTGTGCATAAAATACACAAACATTTTCCACCACCCACTTTTTCAAGTAAAAAATATTGAGATGAAACTAATGCATGTCTTATAAATTTGTATAAGTATTTCAATCTACATAAAATTCCATCTAATGTAAAAGTTTGGGTGGTAACTTACCAACTAGTTGGACCTAGTACTTTATGGTAGATAATTCCACCATTAAGATTCAAAGGTTGGTAATTAAGTACCTTTTTCAAAATTAGATTTCAAATGTTGTGGGACAAGATTTAAAAATGAATAGGTAGCAAAATAGGTCCAAAAATCTCTCTCCTATACCTAAGAATTTAAGAAAATAATATTTGAATCATAAGTTTTAAGGAAATAACATAAAATTTAATAGAATTCAAGATCAAAATATAAATTTCAAGTCCTAAGGCTCCTAAAAAATGAGTTCTTACAATAATGATCAGAATCAAAATAGCCAAATTAGACCAACCACATGGAAAAATATTATTCCTATAGTTCTAAAAAGGAATATTATATGATGGGATTGTATTTATAACCACTAATTTAATGGTTAACCCAAGCTAAAACTAGGACAACCAACATACCATTAAGTGTATGCAATTGTAGATAATAAGAAGGGAGATTTTAGCTACCCTAACTAAAATAAAATGTATTATAAATGGTAGTTTTATATCTATTTTTATTGATTTCTATGTAATAGACAATTTAATTTCACCAATTATCAAAATTCAATGAAAATTAGAACCTATTTAGATAAGATAAGGATGGGAAGTTGAGTTTGGTACTGGTAAGAGGGTGTCTATCCATGAATATTTGGAATAAGATGAGCTTGAATTTTTTTAATTTTTAGAACCAAATTAAATCTATTTTTAACATTATTGGGGTCTTATGATGTCATCTTGGGCATGGAATAGATAGATTAACACCCAAAAACACTTGATTGTTTTAGAAAAAATGTGATGCATTGATGACTTGGGAAAACATGTATAAATAGAAGGTATCCAAGGAGAAAAAACATTAAAAATAATTTTAGCTATATAGTTAAAATGAATATGAAAAAGGGTTGTAATCTCTATACAATTTAGTTGTAAGAGTTACCCAAGGAAAAGAATAGCCCTACCAAGATTTTCCTATTTTAAGGGAACTTATTCATGTTTTTCTTGAAAAACTACCTAGTCTTCCACTTAAGCACAAGTTTGACTTATTTATATATATTGTGCTAAGGGATACCCTTGTATTAAAGGTCACTTATCAAATAAATGTTGTATATTTGAAAGAGATAAAGGTTTAATTATAAGAACTTATAGACAATGGGAGCATTAGACTAAGTATTTCTCCTTGGGGTACTCATGTGGTCTTTATGAAGAAGAAATATGGAACACTAAGGCTATGCATTGATTACCACATGTTTAATAAGATAACAATTAAAGAATAAATATCCATTATTAAAGATTGATGATTTTTTTCACCAAATGAAAGATGAAATATACTTTTGGAAAATTAATTTAAGATCAAGATATCATCAGTTGAGAATCAAGGATGAAGACATTAATAAAAGAACATCTGAACTTGGTATGACCACTATAAGCTTACTATTTTTCCATTTAGATTAACCAATGCAATAAATGCATTTCTAAACCTAATGAACAACATATGTAAGGATTTTATAGAAAATTTTATATTTATATTATTGGATGACATCCGTATTTATTCAAAGGATGAGGTTGAACATGATTAGAATTTAAGGCTAGTCCTATAAAGGTTAAGGCAACATAAAATATATGTAAATATGTCCAAATGTGATTTTTACCAATCTAAAATATACTATTTGGGTCATGTTATTTTTTAAAAATGAATTATTGTATATCCAATAAATATTTAAGATTTTCAAGAGTGGCCTAAACTTATTAATGTGCTCCAAGTACATAGTTTTATGGGGCTAACTAGGTAATATCACTGATTTGTATAATATTTATCTTTCTTAGATAATCCTATCAATTATTTGTAGTGCGATGGAAATAATTTTTTTTAGATGCCTCAATGTGAAGAGGCTTTTGATAACCTTAAAATTTTTTTGACAACAACTCTAATTTTAATTATTCCTAAAATAAAAGGTAATATTGAGATTTGGGTTGATGCTTCTAAGGAGAGATTCGGTGGTATCTTGAATCAAGATGGTAAGGTGGTGGCCTACGAGTCATGAAAGCTCAAGGAACATGAAAATAATTATCCTACCCATGATTTATAGCTTTCTACCATAGTCCACACTTTGAAACATTGGAAACATTTCCTATTAGGAAAGCATTTTAATTTGAAGTCTAATCACTGTAGCTTGGAACACTTATTTTATTGAAATAATTTGAAGGCATGCCAAAAAAAATGGCTAGAATTTGTTTATAATTTTGACATAGACAAATATTATGTTAGGATCAGGGAGAATTATGTTACTAATGTACTCAACCCATGCATGTACATTACTACCCTTTCTATTTTATGTGGAAATTTTATAAATGCTATCCTAAAACAAATTATTGATAAATATTAATAAGAAGTGTAAGACTAGCTAATGAGAATTTAGTAAAAAAATTTCTTGATTTTTATATTGAGGTAGATGGATTTTTGAGGCATAAAAATAGAATTTGTGTACCCAAGTCATGCAACTTATAGAGTCTTGTATTGAAAAAAGTACATACAACTTCCCATTTTTCTCATCTGAGTGTCATCAAAATGACACATGATATGAAAAGGTATTACTAATTTTATGGTAAGATGCTTAAAATGTCTACATGTCAAGTCTAAACATTATCATCTCAGTGGTTTGTTATATCTCCATGATATGCCCAATGCACAGTGGGCTGTAATCTCCCTCTATTTTATTGTTAGGCTACCTACGTATCATAGAAATCACAACATTATTTTACTGGTAATTGATAAAACCATTAAGTTTAGACACTTCATCATTACAAATTTAATAGATGATGCTTCCATGTTTATGGAGCATTTTGTAAAAGAGGTGGTCTAATTTCACCAAATGCTTGAAGTCATCATTTTTAATCAAGACAAGTTGATGACACCAAAGTTTTGGTGAACCTTGACTATAAAATTTGACACTCAATTTAAATTTAGTTCCCCATTCCAGCTATAAATGGATGGTCAAACCAAAAGACTCAATCAAGTGGTTGAGGACATATTATAAATTTATGTTATAAGTCAACAAGCTAAGTGGGAGGATTATATCCATTTAGTTGAGTTATCTTATAATAACTCATACCTTTTTGTGCTAAAAATGGATCCTTTTGAGGATATGTATGGGTGAAAATATATGACTCCACTTAGTTGGGATAGTTTAGAAATTAGAGCTATTCCTATCCCTAAGGTACTGTATGATAAACAAATGGCTTTAATATAATAGAATTTAAAAGTGTTTATTGGAAAAAGAATTATTCTAATTAAAAGGGAACACCTCATGAATTTTTTGTTTGAAATAAGGTTTTTATGCATTTTATACATCAAAAAAGTTTAATTAAGTTTTTAAAAACTTCCAAACTAACTCTATGCTTTATTAGACCCTTCAACATTGTAGATAAGATTAGCTTGATTGCCTATCATACGGATTTGCCCTCTTATCTATGTAGAATCCATGTTGTTTTTAATATTAATTTATTAAGGAAATATATCCCTAAATTTTCTCATGTCTTGGATTGGAAAATTATCTAAGTTATAAATAAGGAAAAGATGTAGATGAAACTAGTGAAAAATCTAGACCATCATAGTGTTAAGTTGAGAAATAAAGACATTTAGCAAGTTTTGGCACAATGGGACTAGTTGAGTGAAATAAGTGCCACTTGGGAAGATGTAAAACTATTCATTAAAAACTGTCATTGGCTATTTTTAGTAGTCATGAATATGGATCTTCTTTAAGGGGAAGAGGTTGTCATAACCTAAATGATACATTTGGTTACTAGTTATGTGACTTTTATAGTATATCATTCTTGATTTTGATGTTTATTCATATTATGTGTTGCATATATGGTTAAAATTATAATAATATGTTTGAATTCATAGTTTACTATTATAAATTTGACTAATCCCATAGTAGATGATTATATAAAATTTTATATATCATGTTTACATTCTATATAATTCAGATTATATTATTTAATAAAATACCATGTTTTGATACTATTGATGTATGTTTTCATGACTGTATAAATACATTGTATGATTTAGTCTTAGTGGTAGACTTCAATATCTTTGGTGATAAGGAAAGGGTATTGAGTTGACAATAATAGTTAGAATAATGGAAATGAAATATTAAACCATTTAATTACCTCTCAAATTTTGTTGGATTCTTGACTTGATGATTTTTAGTTTTTTTTTTGGATGTCTTATGCTTTAAGTTTTTTTTATTACATGAATGAATTTACACATTTGATATTCTGATCATTGGTTCATTTGTATCATCTACTTCATGCTTAGTAGTGTTCATTTTTTTAGTCGTGCATGCTTGTATAAGTTGTGCCTTGTGTGGGTTCAGTGTCATTATGGACTATTTATCATAGTGCATACTTAAATTATTATAATTATAGGATTGATAAAACATGGGTAATTTAAATATTGTTAACCCCTTAGGGGATCATGATATTAGACCCATGCATTGACTTGGGAGAGTGCCATGATCTTGTTTTGTTAGGATGACATGGTGGTCATGATGGCTATGAGACTCATGGGGTATTTTTAATCTACCCCCTTAGCATAATGAAAAATCTTAGTTGATGTGATTTTATGTTTTTTCTAAGATAATTACTTTTTATTAGTTTTGGTTTCTCAAATTAACTCTTGAGCTGGGGCATGGAGTGTTGGAGAAGAAAATTTAAATTGAACACCCTATTTGGGACATAACCCTAGGACCAAAATGGATATGTAAGAGTGAGTAATGGTAGATTTAATTGCAAAGGCCATTCATGGAATTAAGGAGAAAATGGGGTCCATGTGGAGAAGGAAATATGGGGTTGGTTTTTCTTGTGGTGGATGGAATTATAAGGATAGACATTCACTATTTTTATTCTCTACAGGAATGGCATTAACTCCAAGTAAGTAATGCTTTAGAATCTAACATGTTTGAAGGAAAAAATTTTCATTTTTATTTTGGGTAAACATATTGAGACTATAAATGACTATCATTTCACCATGAAGTCATAAGAATTCATTGAGAAACCACATTTATCTTGTAATTATATTTAAGTATTATTAATGTTGTGTGGGTTGAAGAATGAATATTGGGTGTTTGGGTTGATTATTATATTTATTTTCTTGTTTCTACCTTTTTGGGATTGAATTATAGTACCATTGTAAGTTATTTTGATTAAAACCCTAGATAGGTAAGGTATATTTAATACTATTTTATTTATTGTTTACTTTATGCATAAGAGGTATTTGGTCTCGTTGCATTGAAACCCTGCCAGGTCTTGAAGACCATTTTATAGTAGATCTTGGTGTTTGAGATATATTTATTGATGTGGTGTTTTATTCAATTGTTGTTGTTATTGGAATGGGGTATGATATTTTTGTGAAAATATTATTTTTATCTATAATTTGTCATTTCACTATAATATAACAACTATGTTCTTTTATAATCATTATTGAGAACATGTATGGGTAATAAATGTGGTTGGTGTCTTTGATAATGTTTCTTTTCCTTGGGTAAGGAATTCACTCCTTTACAAGGGTTATAGAGGATGTTTTAGTTTTAATAATTCTTGACTCTTTTTGATGTTGTTAATATTCTATTGAGTTACTTTTGGTATTTTCATGCAAGTTAGAAGATCATCTTGTTTAACTTAGCTATCAGATTATTTCATTTATAAATATATTATTTAGGTTAAATTCTAGTGAAATCCTTGAGTGAGGCATCTTTGAATTTATTGAATGGATTGGTTTAATTTGGTGACAACCAGATCTTATAAGATGATAGTTGGTTGATTGGCATCCATGTATACTCTAATGGAATGTTTTGACTATTTTTAGTGTCCTTTTTCTTTGAAATGATTCATTGATAACTGGTTTCCTAGTGTTATCCATTTATAGTTTGTGATTGTTTCTCCCATTTTCATCCATGGATTCAATGTCATAAAACATGATCATGCTCTTTCTCCAAGATGAGATGTTTTTTTCCACCATTAAGTCAATGGTTTGGGTGGTTAGGGCCACCAATGGTTAGAGTCATATGATTGGGCATGAGTATTTTATCTGCTAGAAGTACTCTTCATATATAGTTAGATTTGAGTTGGTGATATGTTTCTAATTTTGATGTGGATGATCTTATGATTCACTTGTATTTTTTGAAGTTGTTTAAACAAGTGAAGATTTATATTTAGTCATTCTTTACTTTCTTATATTATAAATTGTTCTTTCATTACATGTTTACATTTTGAGTTAATTCAATAATTCTTGGAGTTTAGTGTTAATTTGAATTTCTTAGTTTAGGATCATTATTGTGTTTAATTACTTAGTGATATTGATTAATGTACATTATGTAGTCTTTTAATTTTAAAATGGAAGTCCTTAGTAATATACTTACAATAATACTATGTCTAGATTAACCATTGAAATGTGCAAATTGGTGTATCCGTTTAATCATGTTTTATTTTTAATTGATTAGGCTATAATGGTTAAGGGATTATGAATTATGTTCTAATTGTCCTAAGAAGTATGTAGAGTTAAGTTAGTGAATGACTATTCACATATTATATATTCCTATTTTTATATGGATTAATCAAAATTTAGCTTGGCAATGGTAACCCATGCTATTTCAAATAGTTTAATGAAGGATTTTATGATAGTATATATTTTTTATTGACTGAAGCAATTCATATAGATATTGGTTTACATTTAAATTTTAATACTCTAAATCAATTTATTAGAAGTTAAAGCTATTAATATTATTTGTGTATTATTATTCTTATAGTATTTGTTAGCCATAGTGGTATGGATCTTGATATTTGATCAAATTACTAAATTTGTATAAGGATATTTTGGTTATACTATTATTTTTTATTCTTGCCTCTCATATGATAATTGTATTACGGTTGTGCTTGATTTCCAAAACTATAACATGGAATAGAAGGCAAGATGCAAGTTTAATTATTATTTAGTTATTGATTTATTATGTTAATTGATTATATAAGGATTATAGTTGGATTCAAGGCATTGGAATATATGATTTACTTGAATGTTGGTTTGGATGTTGATTTTGTTTAGATGTAATAATTATATTTCAATACAATGTCTCCATTTCAATTAGATGACTAGCATTTTATCCAAATGACTAATTATATGATAACATTAACATTGATGTTATGTTGTTTATAAATTCAATAGTTTTAATATTATTTGATGTTTAAGCTGTAACTAGTTTATGAACATAAATATTTTACATTAAGTATAATAATAAAAATTTAATGTCTCATTTTAAACATATATTATTATTACTACATTATTTGGGGACTATGATAGCCTAACAAGTAGACAAGGGTTGGAAGCTTTTCCTTCCTTATGTCATTTGATCAAGAGGCTTACTATTTAATTCTTTTATTATGAAGTCATTAAATGGTAATATTACCTTAGGTTTATGTAAAGAGTTATATTGTATCTTTTAGGAAAATAAAATTATGGATATGGTGTATCAATATCTATTTGTATGTGGTGAAGAATATAGAAGATATTAATGTGTAATTATGCATATAGGATGATTATTCAACTTAATCCATGTTAATATAACAAAATAATTGGAAATATCTAAATATTTAATATAGAATATAAGCATGGTTTTTGAGACATTTGCTTTCAATTTTGATTAACCCTAATATTTTCATACTTAATAAACATGAAATCACAAAGAAACCATGGTGTAGTGATTCCTAAGTAATGGTCATGGTAAAATGACCTAAAGGGATAGAATAGACACATGACTTCTACTTTCACAAAGATTAAAAGAATTAGATTGTTTTAAAAGATTATATTTTATTACTTTTTGAAATAGTCCTATAATTCTTACTCAATGATTTTATAGTATTTATCTAAGAAAATCTTGGTGTAATGATTATTTTGTTGAAAATATATAACCCTGTATTCAAAATATTATGTTTTTTATAGTTTTTAGATGTGTATATTTAACTGTGTGATTAGCTAGATAATCTTGGATCTTATTAAATACTCTTTAAAATTACTAACCAAGAACTATGTGGACTAGCTTGGGATATTTATTGTCATGTTATCAATGCCACAATCTTAAATAAACTATTTATCACCCCTAACCATTAATTACGCTCATTAAGGAGAGTAGGATGATCTTATTAGAAAGACAAGCCAATGCCATGGAGTTAAGAGTTTGTCAATCTAGACTTGCACACTAATTTACCATGAACTGTATGCTTCTAATGATAAAATTTTATTCCATATATAAACCTCTAATGGTGTTTATCCCTAGTTAAGAATCTATAGTGACTTAATCTAGTTATTGGTTACTTGCAAATTGATGTGCAAAATAGAAAAGATGCATTTACACATCAAGAAGTGTGTAACAAGATTTACACATAGTTTAATTCATAATTTGAATATAATTAATTCCAATAATAATTTATTAATTAATTAATTATATGGGGTTGCTTCACCAAGTCATGAAATAGTGTATAATGTAGAGAACGAGAATTAGGAAGATAGTTTCACAAATTATGGGGCATGAAAGGTGAAGATTTGGCCAAACCAATAAGAGTGAGTTGGCTAGAAATATAATGACCAAACCAAATGTGAGAATATAATGCATTATGGTGAAGATATAACATTGTGTATAAGTCAAACATCAATTATTTTGTAATAATGGATTATAATTATGTTTAAATAGTTTTTCCAAGCATGGGCACCCATTTATTTTGTTGTAATTATAAAAGTGTGGTATGGTGATGATAAATTACCTTTTATTTAGACATAAAAGGTTGTTTATAGTCGTAATAGTTTTTATTCCTTAGATAGAAGATGAGGCTACTACTATTATTTTTGTTTCTTATGTGGATGTTGACATTGTGATTGCTATTGTTATTATTCATGTTATTATTATCATGTTGTTGTCATGATCCTAGAATCTTATTTGTATTTCTATGATTCATGAATATGTTTAGATTTGTGTTATATCACGTATTTATCTTGCACTGGGTTCTAAGTCATATTACATTCATGTAAATTTGTGTTTAAATAAATATTGATTATTCAAGTGAAATTATCCATTAGTTATTAACTTAACCAACATGAAATACCTAGGTTTTACCCCATTGCCACTAACTTGAAAGAGGCCTAGTGATATCTCTCTAAACCTCAAGTGAGCATACAAAGGCTTGCCTTGCATGAAATGTTAGTGTACTCAAGCTTAATGTCTAGGGTTTGAGTGTGTGTGGAAATGACTAGGGTGAAAGATCATGATAGGTTAAAGTGGAAAACAAACCTGAAAATTCCTAAATGTTTTTGAAAATTTGAAAAAATTATGGAAAATATAAAAAACTTATGAATTTTCACTTTAATTTTTTTTTTTTGAATATTTTAAAAATTTCATGTAAATACAAATATTTATGCTAGAGGATTATACTCCATAATTTGTATATGAATTCATACATCCTCCACACCAACTTAGATCCCAAGGATTTATTCATTCTATCTATCTTTATTAAGCCTAAAGCTTCCTAATAATTTGGTGTATATATTTAATTCTAGGAAACTAAAGTAGTCTTTTTTTTACCTTTCAGTCCATTCTAGAGGAAATTTTGTTGAATCTTATTTATGTCATCTCAGACCTTCTTAGGAATTTTAAATACAAAAATAAAATGGATCAACATTTATTATAAGCCTAATTAGATCAACTAAATACTTCCTACTGAATATAGCCACTTCCCATTCCATCCTTCCAACTTATAAATTGTATCAATCATTAGGTGCCATAAAGCTACATTAATTCTCCCTAAAAATAGAGGCATATCAAGATGAGATTATGGAAGTGATATCTCCCCAAATTATAGTATATTAACAATTTTATCTTTAATGTTCCTTCAAATATTTGTAAAAAATATTTTGGATTTGTCAATATTGACTTTTTGTACAACTACTTTATAGAGATTTAAGATATTTTTTAATTCTTAGGCTTCATGCTCCATGGGACTAGTCATCAAAAAGGTATCATCCAAAAATTCAAGGTGGGTGATGCTTTCCAGATTTGCACTTAGAATAAGACCTATGAACCTCTAATCCTATCTTGACTTTGAAAAGGCCCTGTTGACTAATTTCATCCCAAGTTGAATTAGGTCAACCCCTTACATAGTCAAATTTTTCATAGGGTCTCTTAGGCTATAAATTATGTACCATGGTCTTAATGAGATCAAACATTATGTTTTCACCTTTTGCATATTTGTCTAAGTTAGTCCTATGCCATTTTAGGCCACCTTTTGAGTTGTGTAATAAACTTGTACAATTTCTATGAGGAGAGAAGTGTTTCAAAATAATAAATATTGTGTCTAATATTAGGAAACTATTAGAAACCATTTTGATACTAAAATTATGTAGGACTAAACATTGAAATCAAGAATATCAGTTGAAAAAGTGGGAGTTTCAATCTTTATATGGACTATATAATAGTTATGGAATGTGTGGCTACTTTAGTAGTGTCTCTTAAGATAACCAAGGTTCATATTCATGCTTGATAAACTTTCATAGACTTAAAACTAATAAAAATTGATTCTCTGTTCTCATCACTCTCTTGGACAAGGTCAAACAAGTAACCAATTTCCACTGGGTACGAATAGGAGGAGAAGAGTGCAAAAAAGTGCACTTAGTGGGTGAAATTAGTCTCTATGTACTCCAATTTCATGGTCATGGTTCTAAGTTTGGTTATTAGTGCTTCATGAATCATCACTAAGAATATTGGTGAATCTAAACTTCGTACACATCTCTAATGGCTCTTGGTTTCTTCTATATTTGAACTAATCTGAGCAAACCAGGTGGTCTACGTGATATTTAAGAGTATGACCTTCCTTCTCATAAGGTTTTTCATATTTTTTTCATGTGTGGATATCAATAAATAAGAAATAATACATCATACTTATATTATAAGACTCCATTGAAGTCTATAGACATTGTTTTCACAATTACACTTGTCTTCCTATTTTGGTCTTAAGAACAAAGGTAATGCATTGGTGTTCAATCTATCATTACATGGAAATCAGATTCTCCTTTGAAATTAGAAGGTTATGGTATGAGAACCAATTCAACATACATATTCCTATATCATATTGACCTATAGACAATGTTCAACAATGGTCTGAGGGTAGTCCAAATGAGATAGAGGAGTGTTGAGATAGAGGTGTTTGAACTCAATTCAGAACTTCAATCAAGTTTGAGACTATGGAGAAGATAATGGTGATAATGACAAGGCCATTATATGTAGACATACCTAGAACCATGTATACGAATTGATAAAGTTGAAAATGAGAAGTCTTACATTAAATTCTCTGAATGAGGGTTTTTCCCATACTCAGTACCATTTCATGATGAAGAATTTGAGGTTTATATTAGTCTAAACGTATTCTTTCTTGTAGCCTAAGTATAGAGGTTAATTTTTACAATGAGAAGGTGTTTTTTTGGTCATGATAAGATAGGGTAATTAAGTTTACATTTCAATCAAGTTTTCACTATAGACTTTTAATAAGTTATAGTACTTTTGAAGCCAAAATTACTTACAACACAAAAGTGACACAATGGTTGTATGACTCAAGATAAGGTAACTATATTTGAGTGGAATATGACACTAATAACCTCAATATCAACCAAAGGATATGAGGTATAGGTATTTTACATAGGTAATCACCTATAAGAGTCCTTATTTGTCCTAAATTGTCACCTATAGTGTAACTATAGACCCATAATACCTTGGTAATAGTGAGAGATGATAAACACAACCCGAAGGTAGGAATGAGTTCAACGTAGTGTGGAATGGTTTTAGTGAATTCAAGAGGAACTTAGGGAATAAAGTAAAATTTTATAATATATATCATTACCTATAGGGGCCCTTTAAATTCTCATTGATTATCACCTATAGGTGACATAGTCAACATAGTCTGTGGACTAGGCCAGGAAAATAGAGAGGTAATTTGAAAGGTTGGAAAAGGTGTATGCTGGGTAAACACTTTTAAAACATATTAAAATTGGTAAAACACATATTCATGAGATATTAATATAAAAATATAGATCAAAGAAAATTTTCAAATCTGAATCTATAGTCAGTTCAAAGTCTATGCACAGTCATCAATCTTATAAGCCTATCTTGAAGAATTTGTGATGTTGAGAGGTTTATGGGTGTGATACAACTCTAAAAATTTTAACATAAGCCCAACAAGACCTAATTTAGACTCACACATATTTATTTTATCCAATAAAATAGGGGAAGTTCCCTCTATTTTGTATTAGATAGAGGTAACTCCCATTCAAGACAAGCCTATAGGTTTGGTACATGAAGATTGAAAGGAGGGATATATATTTGGATAATTATTTGGAATTATCTAGATATTTTCTTAATGTGAAAAATGATGGAGAGAAACCTATAATAATCATGAATATTTAGTGGTGGTCATATAGATAAAAGTACAATCTAGGCCTATTAGGCCTAAAACTAGGCTTAAACCCTCATGGCCTCAAAATTGATCTAGATGACTAAATGATCTTTCCAAATAATTTAATGACCTTAAGGGGAAAGTTTAGGATGTAAAAAAACCATTTATCTATAGAGGGAATCACAAGAATGGTTAATTTGGCCTAAGATTGTATTATACCTACTCACAATGCATAGAAGGAGCTTGAGAGGCCATATTCAAGTGCTCATATCTATAGGAAAAAAATTCATGGTAGATCAAAGATATAGGAATAGTTGAAGAAGATCATGAACTCAAGATTTATGGAATTGGTTTAGGGGTTAAATGTCTTAAAACCCTCATAAAACCCTATCAATAACCTAATGGATAAAATATCATTAGAGATATATTTAGGAGGGGTCAGATAACCATGAGAATGTTTGGGACATGTCTAGCACTCCCCTAGGCTACATGCCATCTATTTTATGCATACTATCACTTGTACAAATAGACCAAAACCTAAGTTTCTTATAGGTTTTAATATATTTTATAGGTACAAAGGAGAATTGGTGGATGAATTACATTAGGTAGGTATTTATGGAATTTTTATAACTATATATACTCATATCTCACCCAATTGAATCATAGAAAGTCCTCTACTACATTGTTGTCTACATGTAATATTGGATAAATAGTGAAAATGACAAGTGACTACTTAGTTAGAAGATAAGAGGGTAGATATTGGATTTTTCAAAAGTCTAATTTCTGGATTAAAATAAAAAAGTAATTTGAAAATATGTACTAATACCTCTTCCAAATATTTCCTTGAGAATTTTAAAGTAACTTAGGTGACAAGTGTGAAGATAGACCTAGAGGGCTAGTGATGAATGACTACAGATAATGAACACAAGTTTCAAGAGGAAGGGTATCAATTAGAGGGGAATTTTATGAATATCACATATTGTTTATAACCTTAATAATATAGTGCACAAGTTTTCAATATTCCTAAGTTAGTTTAGAGTAGTCAAGTGAACTCATCACTAAGAGGCAATTTCGATGAAGACTATGAAGAGTCTTTACACCAAATTGAATATTTTATCATGATTTAGATGGAATTTTTTCTAAGAAGACATTAATGGTTTATTATATACCTCATTACATTAAATTTTAATTGGTTTTCAAGTCTTAAGACTTAAATTTGTGACCTTTCCACTTCCCTTCTTATTGTTCCTCTCATATGCTTTATATATGCAAGAATTTTTGGCATTTATATCTAATCCATGTCTAGTATGATGAATCCCTAATAGTTTAAAAATTTATGTTTTCCTTTGAATAAATATTTGAAGTTAATTTTTAATCTATAATTCCTTGTCTAAGTGTGTGTAGTATTGCAAAGCTTAATGATAAGTGATAATCACCTATCCTTGTAATCATCTTACTTTATCATGTTATGTTCATTATCTAATAAGTCACATGGAGTGTAGTTGGTTTCCTTATTTATATCTATGTGTAAAGAGTATAATTAGTGTTTAGTGTTATGACTTTAATTGAATCACCTTGAGTAGTGCATTACATATCACCTTCATGTTTTAAATACTTATGTTGGAGTAACTTATAAGTTTGAAGCCAACCTTGTGAACAATATTTCATAGTACAGTCATGGTAGTCTAGTGGATATAAATTTGGTGTATGAAATTTTTATAATAGCATATTTTCATGATAATTTCTATCTTTTTTCATACAAATAAAACAAGTATTGTAGGTGATAATCTATCAAAGACTAATCTATAGAGCTAACCCTTTAAACTTAGAGGTTTACCTCAACTATAAGTAATCCAAAGACCTAGAGGTAATATAATTTTTCACTCAATCTAGAGAAGTATTAAAAAACATCTCTAGGGTGAAATATTGAGTGAAAATAATTCTATCACATCTGATGGGACTATTGTCTCAATTACATCTTGTTAAGGTGAATGCTTGTCTTGACAATATCATAACTGCATATGATGTTATACTCAGCGTTTAGTGACTTCACTCAAGGTAATATCTAGTTTTAGACCAATTTTTATCATTTATTTATTCATACTTCATGGTCCTTACTAGGTCAAATACTAGTAGAAGAAACTATTATATATATCCACTCCTTCAACCTAAACTTCCTCTTGAAGTTCAACATCCTTAACCTATCTTGATAGTTGAAGAGCAAGACTTTGTAAGCTAGGAAGATCAAGATAATGAAGAGGAAATTAAGGAAAACATGGATAGATAGCATACATTCTTGGTCTATAACACTAAAAATCCTATACATCTCAATGTGTATGATGATATACCTCCTAATCCTACCAAGAGTGTTTTCACTTTCAATGAGGAATGTCTAATCACCCCAAGTGAGACTATTACAAACATCTCTAACTTTTGCAACTTTCTTAATGTTACTAAAGTCAACATTAAAATTATAATACTTACCATTTACCTTAGAAAAAAATCTCTTGACTGGTATAGGACATTTATAGGAGGATGTATGACCACTTGAGATGAGTTTAGAGAGTTTTTGACCCAAAGGTAAGAGGACAAAAGTGATCACACATCACTCATTCATTAACTGAATGTAATTCAAAGAGGTCCTAGGGAAACTATATATGAATTCAATGAGATATTTCAAAGAACTTGGTATAGGTTGTCTCCTCCCATAATACCCCATACAAGCTTTATTTTCCATATATACCTAAGGGATATTGGAACTAACATAGCCATCATGTTGTAGTCCATGGGTGGTTACACCTTTTTTAATGCTTATAACATAGCCATTGAAGCTAATAATGGCCTAATACAAGATATCAAAATCCCTTTAAAATTATATGTGCCTATTATGCCCAACATTTTTTCTACTACTCTAAGTATTTCTCCAATCCAAAATGAAAAAACCAAGTCTAGAGCTTCCCTAAATAAGGTAAAAGATACCATTGATTAGGAGGCAAGGTCTAAAGCCCTAGAGGCTCAAATATGGCAACTAAACCTAAAATATGGAGTTAAATAATACCCTTATCCATATCCTCAATAAGTAAATAGGTTCCCACCTTAGAAATATGGTCAAGGAAGGGGACAAGGATAACCTAACTTCAATAGGCCACCCAATGCATATAACCCAACCTCTACTCCTAACACAAGATATATGGTTCCAATCCATTGTAACCTAGTCCAAGGAGAGGAATGGAAGTCTTAAGGATAGTATATGGATGATAATTAAGTTGAGGGATAAGATTTAGTAGCTCAAGGAGGAATTAATCTTTAATTGATAGGAGAATATGATAACTTCATGCAATCGGAAACAAATGAAGGATGGAAGCCTCAAAGAGTGAGCTTGATAAAATTTCTAGTGGAAGATATGTTTGTCCTAAACTAAGGTACCTTAGTTTAAAATAATATAATATCAAAGAGGAAGGATTATTTAGATGTTCATGGTGTTAACACAATTCCATGTAACCCTCATACAAGGTAATAAATTGTGTGTGTAAATGCAGAATCCCCTACAACTTATGCACCTATTCAAAATCAAAATGTAGGAAGGGTGACTCATATTACTCCATTGAATCAAAATAAAGGCACTTATCTACCTTAAAAAATTAAATAAAAGGTGAGTGTTACTAGTTTTAATATTATTTAATCTTTGAAGAGAGATAAGACATCTATATCTCTTTGGGAAGTGCTTCACATTCCTGATTAAAAGGAAATTCTCCAAGTTAAGATGTCCTAAATCAAAATTAGTCATCAAACATCAATACATGAAGGTGTTTCACTAAATAATGTTCTAACTCACATTTTATAATAATCTATCAAATCTAAAAATCCTATACCCTTCTACCTCACTCTCATTGTGGGAGACAAGCTTGTTCACAATTGTATTATGGATAATGGAGATAGTACCCAAGTTATGCCCAAGATTATGGTAGATAAATTAGGATTGAAATATGATACATATAACAAGGGATTATTACAAATTAATGGGATACCATATATGTTAGTGGGAATCATCAAAGGTATGAGAGTTTTCTTACATGACTATCTAAGCTTCCCAATCCTTTAAGATATAGTGGTGGTTGATCTACCTACTCACTTTACTATCTACCCATCAATGTATTTTACCACCAAGATAGGACACTATCTAATAGATAATTTTTCCTTATTTTCACTCAAAACAAGGTATGGAGTGAAGGTAACCATTAGGACATAGCCATTGGCTAAGTTTCATATTGAGCCATATATGTAAGTAATCTCTAATCTCAATTATACAATCAATGATCAATAAGATTATGTTTTAGATGATAGGTAATACTCCAATATTGAGGTACATATAAAATTTTACTAGATGATTATGTTTTTGAAACTTAAGGACATGATCCATACACCTTCATTGAATAGACTAAACTTGTCACATACATCATCCATGAGGAAGGTGATGGATAATCTAAGGTAAGCATTGATAATTATTTTCCATGAACTGATGAGGGTAATTATTTTATTCATAAGCATGATGATGATGGTATTCAAATATTTGTTTATCAATATAATGAATAAGATAATGATATTTTACCTACACAAGATGGATTCCATAAAGGTGATAGCCATGAAGAGGAAGATGATCTATGGTAGAAGTTTCATGCCATAGTTCAAGAGTTTTAATAGCTAAGTAAGTCAACCCCCCTTCCTAAGAAACATGAATATGATAGTAAGGTTGTTGATTAATCTCTTAATAATGAAGGGGAGTGTCTTATAAATCATGAAGGAGAGTGTTTTGTTAATCATGAGAATGGATGTCAAACTACTGTCAAGAAAGTTATAGTCATGGAGTCCTATGAAGCCAAAGTAGAAATATGTGTATTTGAGGAGCAATATAGAACTCAATTTGATGTTGAACCACCTTAAAGTATGTTTGATAAAGAATAATATGAACTTGAAATTTTTATAGATCAAGTACATCATGTAATATAAGAGAGTAAAGTTAAGATAACTTTGATGACTCCCAAGATTTAGTTTGAGAAGTGTCAATTGAACATGACAAAAGTCAAGAAAGTTGTAAATCCAAACAAGACTCTTTGAAATCAAGAAAGATAATTCATGATATCTCCAAGTGACACACTTTTAATTAGTATAAGATCTAAATATGGTGAATCATTTGAATATATACATAATCAAGTGTTCATTGATAAATATGCATCAAATGAAGGCATGTTTTTATAGAGAAATAATTATATAAGAGGCATTGTATTTAATCCTAGTTGAATCAATGGTGAATTTTTGTTCACCTTAAGTGTTTTAGGTCTTGTACATATTAGGATAGGTGTTATTTTCTCATGTTATGTGTTTTTTCCCTAAGTGTTCTTGAGAACATAGGTGTCTTATCTTGTGTGTTTGTTTCCTATTGTTTGGTGTGGTTTGGTGTCCTTTCAAAGGTATTTTAGTGTTAATTAAAGTGTATAGGTGACTCCATGGTCCAATGGATAGTAGAAAGATACTAGTCTTTAGTATAGCTAGCTTGATACCCCTAGGAAATTGCCAAATTATTGACTAGTTTGACCCCAAGTCAAATTAGGTCAACCCCCTACATAGTCAAATTTGTCATAGGGTCTCCTAGGTTAAAAAATATGTACCATGGTCTTAATTATGTCAAACATTATATTTTCACCATTGTAATATTTATCTAAATTAGTCCTATGTCATTATAGGCCACCTTTTGAGTCATTTAATGAACTTTTATGGTTTCCATGAGTAGACAAGTTTTTCAAAAGAAGATCGAATGTGTTTTATTTCAATTAAGTGTCATGAACCATTTTGAAATTGGCATTCTATAAGAATCAACATTAAAATCAAGAAGATCAATTGAAAAAGTGGGAGTTTCAATTATTGTATAGACTATATAGTAGTTATGACACATGTGGCTACTTTATTAATGTCTCTTAATATCCTCACAATTAACTTTCATGCTTGGGAAGCTTTGACACACCTAAAACTTATCATCCTTTCTCATCACTCTCTTGGATAAGGTCAAACATGTAACTAGTTTCCACTTGGTATGGATAGGAAGAGTAGAGTTTAAACAAGTGCACTTGGTGGGTGAAATTAATATTTATGTATTCCAAATTCATGGTCATGGTTATAAGTTTGGTTATTGGTTCTTCATGGATCATCACTAATAACATTGGTGATTATAAACTACCTGCACATTCCACATGGCTTCAGATTTCTTCTCTATTTGCATTGATCTGAGCAAACCAAGTGGTGCATGTGATGTTAATGAGTATGACCTTACTTCTCATAAGGATTAAGTATTTTTTACATGTGTGGATATCAATAAATAAGTAGGACTACCTCATATTTGTAATAGAAGACTCTATTAAAATTTGTAGACATTATTTTCACAATTGCAAAGCTTGTCTTCCTATTTTGGTCATTAGAACAAAGGTAATGCATTGGTGTTAGATATATGATCGAATAGTGATTACATTATAATTTGAAATTTTGGTCCTAAGAAGGTCATGGTATGAGAAACAATTCAAAATATATAGTCTTATATCATATTGACCTATAAATAGTCTTCATCAGTTGTTTGAGGGTAGTCCAAATGAGATAGAAGAGTGTCGAGATGGGAGGTGTTTGAACTCAATTGAGACATTTAATCAGGTCTGATAGTATAGATAATATCATGGTGATAATGGTGAGGCCATTATATGCAGATAGACCTAGAACCATTTCCACAAATTGAGAAAGTTGTAACTCAAAATTTTTACCTTAACTTCTCTAAATGAGGGTTTTGCCCATACTCAGTGCCATCTTATGATGAAGAATTTGAGGTCTATGTTAGTCTAAATGTATTCTTTCCTATAGCCCAAGTCTAGAGGTTACATTTAACCATGAGAAGGTGGATGTTTTGTCATGATAAGATAGGGTAAGTAAGCTTCCATTTCAAGCAAGTTTTCACTATAGACTTTTAGTAAGTTATATTACTCTTGAAGCCAAAATGATCTTATAACACAATAATGACACAATAGTTATATGGCTCAAGACTAGGTATCCATATTTGAGTGGAATATGACACTAATGACCTTAGGATAAACTAAAGGAGTTAAGGTATAGTAATTTGATAGAGGTCATCACCTATAGGAGTCATTTTTTCTCCTAAATTATCACCTACACTCTGACTACAGACCCAAAGTACTTTGCTAGTAGTTAGATATGATAAGCACAACCCTAAGGAAGAAATGAGTTAAACTAAGTGTGGAATGGTATTATGACATCAAGAGGAAATTAGGGTATAAATTACAAATTTATAATATCTATCACTACATATAAGGACCATTTGAATTCTCCCTGATTGTCCCCTATAGGTTACATAGTCAACATAGTCTATGGACTAACCTAGGGAAATGGAGAGGTAGTTTGAATAGTTGGAAAAGGTGTAATATGGGTGAAACACTTTGAAACTATATTCACATTTATCTAACACATATTAGTGAGATCCAAATATACAATGATAGAGAAAAGATGACTTTCAAACCTCAATCTATAGTTAGTTTAAAAATTATTCATAGGCTTCAATCTTATAAGATTGTCTTGAAGAGTTTATGATGTTTAGAGGTTTATGGATGTGATCTAGATCTAAAAATTTACAAATAAGGCCACAAAGACCTAATTAAGACTTTCATAGCCTCAATTTGGCCAATTAAATAGGGGAAGTTCCCTCTATTTTATCTCAAATAGAAGATACTCCCTATTACGACAAGCTTGTAGGTTTGGTACATAGAGATTAAAAGGAGGAAAGACAAAGCTTTAGATGATTATTGGATTTTTAGACACCTAAAAATGGCCATTGATAACCTTCGATTAGGGTTTTGGGAAATTTCTACCCAAAATGCACAATTTGGTCTAAAAATACTAAAACACACTAAATGATGTGAAAATAACATATTCAAGTGCCAATTTTGGCTAGAGTATCCCTAAATGGGGAAATGCAATTTATGGGCCAGCCAACTTTGATTAGTTCATTTTGAGTCAAAATTCCAAATTTGCACCTGGGTGCTCTGGATTGTTATTGCCCTATCAAATCTTTCACACAAGACTTGTGCCTTTGTTTTTTATTGTTGTTAACATCCTAAATGGGATAATGGTTCTAATGCATCTGATAGTGACTTCCAATTCCAATCTAGTCAAATTTTGGACCAATAACAAGGTATTCTGATCAATTTGAGTAATTTATACATAAAGTGTTTAATCATGCTTAAGAGCTAATTAACCCAAATCAAGGCCTAATCAAAAATTCCATGGAAAATTGTTGTATACTTGTTTTTAGAAATGAATATTGAATAGTGGCATCATCAAGTGATCTCATTTCTTTGGAAGAAATCCCTAAGCTATAAATGCCACAAATATTAGGATTCATGCCTCCCATGCCTCATCAATGCCTTCCATGATGCCCTCCATGCCTCTTAATTACCCCTTCTTCTAATGTCATGATGAGGATAATGACAAACTTATTTCCAAAAGTTGAATTAATCCTCAACCACACATCTCAATCTTGAGATGGATGGTTCAGGTTGATTCTAATAAAATCCTAAAATCTATAAATAAGAGGCCTCAAAACATCATTTATAAGCTATTTTGGTGTAAATTTATAATGCAAAAATATCTTCAAGGAGTCATTGCACCTAGTGTTACCATGCCAAATTGATTCCAAGCCAAGCCACAAGCCAAAGGTGACAAGTAGAGATATAGGTGGCCAAGCTTCCATTGTCAAGGACTTCATAAGCATAAGCTGAGCAAGCCACTACTACAAAGGCATTTGGAGAATCCAAGGAAGGAAAAGGAAATCTTTTATTTGATTCCTTGATTTTTAGTTGTGCTTGTCATTTTATCTTGTTAACTAAGCTCTCTCTAGTGTCTAGGCCTAGAGATGTTATGTTATTAGTGTGTTTATTTCATTTTTTTCATTTTAAAACTAACACCATACTAACCATCCTCTCTTGAGTCAAATTCCTAAATCACATATGGCATGCTCGATGGGACAAGATGCATCATACACATGAAAGAGATTCTTTTGTAATTTAAAAATATTTATTTGAGCTCTTAAAAGTCTTGCAAATTGATTTTCTATCTTTATTTTACCATTTTTGGTTGTTATATTTTTTACACAATAATCAACAACGATATAAATAATGACATCTATTACCTGACTTAATCGATGTTGGTTAGCAAATTGGCATTGGCTAGATCTTGGTTGGATGTAATTGATGTCGACGGTAATAATCGATGTCGATCACTATATTTTTCCAAAAACATATACTTGAGACCTAGTTTTTCAAAGTTTGTTGTTTCAAAATCAAAAGAGCTTCAAAGCTAAATGACATGCTAATAATTTTACTATAGGACCAAGCAGGATATTTTCTCAAAACATGTTTAAATCACTTTTACATGATTAAAATTTGATTAAGAACTTTGTTTTAATGTTTAATAAAGAATTTAAATAATTTTGGTAAATGGTTTTCAAAGTTTTCAACTAAAACCAAGGGGTCAAATGAAAACCACCAAACAATTTATTTGGGTTTAAAATTGAGCACACTTATCAGTTCTTGCTTATAATAGTTGTTTAGTTGAATCTTGTTTGGCAAAAAGAGGTATGTTGTGTGTATGCTCTTCCATTTATCCCCTATAGGGAACCCTTGGAATCAAAAGCACCATTCCTATTAGAAATATCCTAGTCCAAGGCTTAGAAATAAATCCATCTAAAGCACTCCCCAAAAACTAATCAAAGTTTGGGTAACCTTAAAAATGACCCTAAAGTCTTTCTACTTTCATATTTTATTTATTTTTATGCATCTTGGCTTTTGAGGGGGACTTCATCACCTCCCACAAGTTATTTAGGGAAGCTTTGACCTGGGGTTTCACCTCTTGTCATTAACTTCATTGGATCATTTGAAGTTGCACATGGGATATAGTGGCACTTTGGACATCACACTACATTAAGTGAATAGTATGATGTAATGGTTGCAAAAAGGACTCAACCTTTTCGAAACAAGCCAAGTGATACAAACCCAAAATCCATGCTTATATTTTTCATTGTTTGGCATGAAAGTCATTATGTAATTGATTCCCTTAGATCGTCCAAAAACTTGTTAGATTTTAGACAAATCCCCACTTGCTACAAAAGTATTATTGGTGTAAGGTATGCCTCACATTCCATGTCATAGTACTATCATTTTAGAGAAGGGGGGTGTAAAAACCCTAATATATAATGCACATTTACTTTTGGATGAACACTTAAAATCCTCTCAAATGATGTATATTGATAGATTCTAACAATACCAAGCAACCTTGTCAGTTTAAGATCTAATAATGGTTAATTAGTTGGTCTTATCCTAGATTAAAGTTTTATTTTGGAGTTAAAACTTGGTGTAAACAAATAATCCAAAACTAAAAACATAGTCCAAATTGTCCTTTGAATAAAGATGCATTATGCTATTCACATGAAGTCATTAATTTAATTTATTCAAAGTTCATCAAAAGCTTGAGATTCATATCATACACTTTGGTATAATTATGCTGCACAATTGAGTCTAAACCTTTAATAATGTTGTCTAAGTCCTTCACTTATAAATCGAAATTCAAAATTACACCTTTATAAGTTCATAGGGTTAATGTGTTAAGTGGGTTCACCATTTGCACTAAACTTGAGGGAACTTAGGTTTAATTTCCAATTTAGGTTGAAGGCCATTTAAGACTTATACTCATTATCATTTCTTGATAGGCTTAAGCCATTTTGTGCTAAACACTTACACTTTGAGTCTATACACCACCACATTTTGAGTTAAGAAAGGTAGTGTTCTGCTGTCAAAATTATGGAAAAATGTCTTTACCTTAGATAGTTTTTGTAAAAAAAATTTAACACACCTTTTGGGTAGTATAGCATCATTATGTTGCCCAAATCATTTTGAACATTGTTTCATAGACCTTGCATATAGTTCCAAATTTTTTCCTACATTTTTTAGACCAATTCAAATGTACTTTTGTGATATTTTGTCTAAAATAGTTATACTATTCACCTTTGTCTAGCCTATTTGTCAAAAGAACCAAGTTTTATACCATTATTTATGAGAAAATAAACTATTTCTAAAAGTGCCTTTGTTTCATACCTTATACCTAGTTGATCAAATTCATGACCAGGAATCAAATGCCTAGTGTTTGTTAGAAGTGTCTCAAATCTATTAGATTAAAATTTTCATCTATTTTTGAAGTCTAGTTTTTTATGCCATTTGGCCAAGAGTATTAGCACATGCCTTGTTTAAGCCTAGATTTTGATGTCGCATTTGGCCAAAAGACCTAGTAACTTTTAAATTCCTAGATTAGATTGATTTGAAACACTTAAACCTTAGATTTTGGCATTTTGATTTTTCAATCCATTAACTTTCTTATCTTTGTGTGAATAGTGAAACATTAGTTACTTCAGACTAGCTTGTTTCCTCACAAATATTTTCATAAACCTTTTGATCCTTCTAACAAATCTAGACCAAGTTTAAGGTATCATTTGTTTTAGATTCTATCTTTTGTAAAGTTTGTAGAAATTTTTGACCTTTTATCACAAAGCATGTACTATGGATCCCAACATGTATTTATACACTTATAGTAGACTCATGTAAAATTCAAGGATTATTAATTTATTTATGTAGGAAGAAATGGGACAAGACCCCTATGTGGATCACATTGATTATGAAATGGATTCTTATCCCTCTTATAATACTCAATCAAGGGTACAAAGCTAAGATCCATTAGCTTACTATCTAGTTAACACATTACCTTATTCAGTATAGGACCAAAAAAAACCCACATAATACCTAGCTATAATACCCATAGTGGATGAGCCAGTTCTTCAACAATAATATTCTACTAATACGGCTTCCATGTATGATCCATTTTTTTTTGAATGACATTTTTTAGATAAAAAGGATGAGATTTTGGTTAGAGCCATAGAGGTAGGGGCCAATTTTCTAAAAATCTTCCCCCATGAAAATTTACCAAGTCTAGTAAGAGTGCCCCACAATATCATTTATGATCAATAGGGTTCTTCTAGAAATCCTATGGCTCTAGTCTAAACAACGTATCAAGACCCCAATATATCTGATCGAGGCAAAAACAACATTGAAGATCACTTTAACCAAATGTAAATAGCATACCAAACCTACTTGAATTTATCATGCAATTTTAATTATGTGAACATGGCAAGTGAGCCCCTCATTGACCTAGTACCTTCAATAGGAGTGTTGAAGGAATTAACTAAGCAAAAAAATCCAAGTTTTGACCCATTTATACAAACTGATTTGATAGATAACTTGGTGCGTATGCTCGTTATTGAAGTGTCTTCACCTTCTACACTGAATAGTGAGTTAAATGTAGTGGAAAATATACAAATAATGTCCAATCTTGATAAAATTGGTACTAATGCACAAATAACTAGCCAACAACATGTGCCTATAGTTAATCCCATGCATAGATCATCATACTAAGGATTAGGAGTTTATACATCCTAGCCTTAATCAACTACTTCCTCAAGTGTATAACCTATGGGATTAGGTAGTCAAAAAATGGCTAATGTTATGCATTAATGATAGAATGTGATTAATCCTACTCCTCCTCAACAAGTAGCGAGTAGTATTCCACAATAATAGACACAATATAATGTATCAATTTAACAAAGGATGAATACATTGCCACCTCAATTAGGGGTAACTAATTTTCCTCCTAGCTAGGTAATAACAAACATACCTCTTCAATCATAGACTAATATTCCAATTCAAAACCAAGCAATGAGTAGTCAATAGCATGCAAATATTAGACAATGATAGATGTTGAATATATAACTTGTTTTCACTTTTTCACAGGGATTCATGCAATAAGGAGGTCCCTAGGTTTCTTAAGTACCTACTAGACTATCATTGGTTTAGAAAGTGCCAAAAATATATAGATAAGGTCTTGGTCCACAAGTTCCCACTCAATAGCAAGGTTTGATTAGTTGGTAGCATGTCCCTTTTCAACCACAAAAGGCACAATATAGTTATGTCCCTCCATCCCAACCATAAAATCCACCAAGTCAAAACTTTATCTCCAACCCAAACCAGAACATCCCACAACCAAGTGTGCAATTTCAAGTACATCTTAATCCATGTATGCATGTTCTTGGTCTATTCCCCAACCAAGATAATATACCTCAATAGGTTTCTCGATTATACCCTGGTCAAAGTGTCCCACTTATGACCTCTTAACCATTTACTCAAACCGACATTCTCCCTCAAACCAATATCCCTTCTAGTTTCCTCTCCCAAGAATTAAAACAAATGACATATGCAATTGCTACTATTTATGTGAGGAAGTAAACTAAATTTTTTAATTTAGATGATTAATGTTCCTATCTATTCAACATGGAGCATTTGTAGATACCATTTCCTCCAAGACATAAACCACCAAAATTTGATAAATATAAAGAAAAAGGTGATCCTAAGGCTCATTTGATTAAGTCTTTTGTCGCATGTCAACTAGTGGTAGATAACAACATATACCTTTTATTGTTGTTTCCAAAGAGCTTAGATAGACAAGCCTTGGAATGGTTTTTGAAGTTTCCTAAGAATTCAATAATAGACTTTGATGATATTTTTGATAAATTTATGCAACACTTTTTCAATAATCTCGAGCATGGGATTTCATTAGTAGACTTGACATAAGTAAAATAGAAATCTGGAAAGAGTTTCATAAGTTATTTATAGTGATGGAGAGATCTTGTAAGCCATTTCACCCATAGTTTACCAGATGAACAATTGGCCATTATGTTTACTAAAAATTTGCATAGTGAGATAGTCTATCATCTAGAACTACAAAGTACCCATATGTTCAAAGAGATAATTGATAAACGTTTGTTGATTGAGAGGGTACTCATCAATAAGGGATTTATAAAGCTCAATTCAACTAATCAAAATAAAGGTACCAATTATGGAAGTGACCAACACACTAATCAAATGTAAGCATCATAACTAACACATGCTAATAACCAAGAAAGGTCTAAGTAATTCAACCAAAATAAGAATGTTGTAGGCAATGGAGTAACTAAATCCTATCATGTGAAAACTATGAAAACCTCATCTACACCACCTTTTCAACTTGAGCCTACCCAACAACCTCTCTAACTAATGCTACAAGCACAACAACCAAAACCTATATAGTAGCCTTTACCATTCCAAACCTCTCCTCTTAAGAGAACCATGCCTCCAAGTCGTGTCTTTAGTGACCTAGGAGAACTTATTGAATTTGTATTTTGCAAGCTTGTTATCGCTAATCTAATTATTTGGTCTATACCAAAGCATTATTTAAAAGGTATTACTCACCTTGATTGGTACCATGAAAATGAATTTTGTGACTATCATTGGGTTAATAGACATAATCTACAAAGATGTGTCCAAATCAAGCATTTAATTGAGAATATGCTAGAGAATGGGGACATAACATTGGATAATTATGCTTCCACTTCTAATCAAACTCTTGGGATTTATTAAAACCCTTTTCCCTAAAATAAAAATCAATAATAGTAGAACCTTAAACAACAACAAAAATGTCTAGTGTAGTAACAAAATCAATAGTATCAAAATCAAAGGCTGAACTAGCAAACTCGACAAAATCAGTAATAGAATCCATAATTTTAAAACAATAAAAAAACCAAGGTTAGAATGGTAAAAACCAACAAACCTATGATGTATTTTCACATGACTAAAATAGGGTTGTAAGCCATATTGTAGGGGGTAGGATTAATACCATCTCTATTAATCCTAGACTAAGTACTACTCAATCTAGACCATTGTTAAACAATACTATCCAGCTAAATTACATGGATAATCCTTCTTTGACTTGGGAGTGCATACAAGCAAACCAACAAACTAGTATTTACTCTTTTAGATCTTATAGAAACAACTTGTTCTTGTCACATGACCACATGCAAGTGCACTGAAAACTAAGACTTATCTTGTTTGGTCCCACACCATTCACAACATTAGTTAGTAACAATGGTTTAGTATTTAATCCCAATTGTGAGATCACAAATTAGAGGTCAAATATTACTATCCCGAGCCCATAATCATCCACCAATTTTCCTATCATTCAACCAACCATTAAACCTCAGAATAAACCATTCATTACTGACCAAGATAAGAAGTTTGATATTATAAAACAATTATAGAAGACACTAGCACAAATTTTTATCCTAGATTTGATGTGAACATCAATAATCCACAAGAACATCTTGAATGAGTTATTGACCCCATCCACTATTTCTAGTGACATATCCCTTGGTAAATTTCAAGCTTTGGTTGGACACCTAGCTCTACCCCAATAAGTCACATTCAATTAAAGCGATATATCTTCCCTAGGCCCACTCCATAATAATCCATTATACATACAAGTTTATATAAGATGGAATAAAGTGAAATGTGTCCTTATAGACAATGGATCCAACCTCAAAATAGTGTCTCTCAAGCTAATTAAGCTTCTTGGGTACATAATGACTGATCTCTAGGCAAAAATAATAACTATCAAAGCCTATGATAATCAAGAAAGAGAATCCCAAGGCACCATTAGTTTGTTAATTATCATTGGGCCTTTGACCCATGATATACTTTTCCATGTTAGTGATTTTGAGTTATCATACAATATGATTTTAGGAAAGCCATGGTTATGTGAGACTCAAGTATTCTCATCAACATTGTACCAATGTATCAAGTTTTCCCACTCAGGGATGGAGGTAAATATTCTAGGAAATTTACACCCATATGAACACTACAAGCATCTTAAGGCCCAGTTTCAAAGCTATAATTATTATTATGGTATGAATCCATGTTTCAAGTAGGATAAATAAAATGCTATACTTATTGATCTTTCACTAGATAGTTGCATAGATCTTAATACCTTGGATTATCTTTCCCACATACCACCTCTTAAAGTTTATAATCATTTCACCATTTCAAATAATGGATCGAAAGAGTATGCGACTCATGATACATTTCATATCACCAATCTTCCTCAAAATCTAAAAACCTTTGGGTGACCTAAATACATCCCATATATGCATTGAAAACAAAACAAAGATAAGGGACCTATCACATTTATACTAGCATCTGGCCTAGGACTTGACCCTCTCGAAGGGAATGAATCATGGTTATATAATGATGACCAGGCTAAATATTATAAAAACTCAAAATATCCTATTCCCAATAGGATCATGGAGCATCATAATTATGAAGTAAGAGGCCTCAAATTGAATTAACAAGGAACCATAAAGCCAATTTCCATGACTAAGTATGAAATACCTTATGGACTTAGATTTAAACTACCTAAGGGTGACCCCACATATCTTATTCAAACTCCATCACCAATGACTAGTTATGATGATTTTGACAATGAAGTAGAGTTTGATCATAGCCTCACTTTTGATGACCTAGCTGAAACCAACCTATTTGATAACAATGCCATTTTTACCCTTACCATTGCTATTCATCACAACACATTACCATTATATTATCCCCAACTAATAGATTGGGACCAATAAGAATCTAGTCTGATGATTGATGAGTTCCAAAATGATGAGTCATTTTATGATTTCTTAGCCTTAGAGATGATGTTCCATTGGGAGATCACAAATCAGGGTTCGTAATCACATTAAATCTTGTAGCTTATTTTGGAGAGTGAGTGAACACCCTTAGCCAAAAAAATAATTAAAACATTGAGGTCCCAAAGTGAAAACCTCTTTGAGCTGCTTTTGACCAGGGAAAAAATAAAGATAAAGGCCAATCTAGTGGCAAAAACCTATTTCAAGTGATATTAGATAGGGGTGTTCATTCTTATTCAAATTTAGACTAAGAGACTACCAATGATGCACTTACCTATGGATTTGAGTTCAGATTTGACAAACAATAAGTATTTGATCAAATACTTTAAGAATTTTTGACTTAATTTGTCACATGGCTAGATCTCCCATTGGGGGACTCAGATTCATCATGCCTAGGAGAAGTTAAAGAGAAAACCCTAACATAAGACCCTAACATAATCCAATAGTTCAAGTCATTACCTGCTATCATAGAAGATGATTCAAACCTTCTAGTCAAAGATATAATAGAGGTAAACATTAGGACTCCATTAGACCTGAAATGGATAAAATTAGGAGCATCCATCACTGAGGAGCAACATGATGTCTTTATAGCTTTATTGAGAGAATTTGTAGATATCTTTGCATAGGTGTACTCTAACATGCTAGGTTTAGACCTACCTTGGTTTTACATCATCTTGTGGTTAATCATGATGCTAAACTAGTAAAACAAAAGCTATGTAATATGCATCCTCACATTGTTGTATTAGTAAAGAAAGAGTTGGAAAAAATCTTAGAAGCAGGATGTATTCGATCCATTGACTACTTAGAATGGATCTCTAATGTTATACCTATTAGTAAAAAGCTTAAAAGAATAAAAATTTGTAATGATTTTTGAGACATCAATAAATCTTGTCCTAAATATGATTTTATATTGCCTAATATTGATATGATCATTTAATCCATGATAGGTTATTAAATGCTTTCACTCATGGATAGCTTTTCAAGATATAATTAAATCAGAATAGTGCTAGAAGATCAACATAAAATAATGCTCACCACTCCATGGGGGACATTTTTCTATCAAGTGATGCCATTTGGCCTTAAAAATGTAGGAACTACATGTCAAAGATCCATGCCTATCATATTCCATGATATGATGCATGATATTTTTTAAGACTATGTCGATGACATATTAGGAAAATTGAAGACCAGGGCTGACCATCCAATAGTGATACATAAATTATTTTAAAGACTATTAGAGTACAAAGTTAGACTCAATATGAAGAAATGTGTTTGGTATAACTTTAGAAAAATTACTTGGCTTCATCGTATCTCATCAAGGTAATGAAGTCAATCTAGCTAAAGTCTATACTATAATTGCGATGCCATCACCAACAAATTTAAACTAACTCCATAGTTTGTAGGGTTAGATCCAGTCAATTCGATGCTTCATCTCTTAGTTAGCAGATAATTACCATCCATTTACACACCTTTTGAAGAATGGATTTGTATTTTACTAAGATAATCATTACCAAACAAATTTTCAATAGATCAAAGACTACCTTGTCTATCTTCTTGTTTTATTACCTCCTATACTAGGAAAGCCATTCTTGTTATACCTATCAACTATTGATCATGCCGTGGGGGCACTCTTGGCTCAACATGATGACAATGGAAAGGAGCATGCTTTATATTATTTAAGTTGTACCTTGGTTATATATGAGCATAATTATGCACCTATTGAAAAAGCTTATCTAGCCATGATTTTCATAGATAAAAACTACGTCATTACATGTTGAATAATAAACCCATGGTCATTTCAAAGGTAAATCCACTCAAGTATCTACTATCTAAAACAACTTTGCAAGATAGAATGGCTAAATGGATCATTCTCTTCAGTGAGTTTTACATAGAGTATGTCAATCAAAAAGTAATCAAGGGACAAGTTCTTATAGATCAACTTGTTGAAGCACCTCTCATGGACACACACCCACTCAAGTTTCAATTTCTTGATGAATCCATCATGATCATTATTGATACACCCCTTGAGGGGTAGCCCAAAAATTTATACTTTCATGGTTCTTTCACTACATATGGATCAAGGGTAGACCTATTATTTATTACACCACAGTGGTATCTAATCCCTAAATCCTTCAGAATCAACTTTCCTTGTATAAATAACATAGCCAAGTATGAAGCACTTATTTCAAGACTTCAACAAGTAGTGTTGTGGAATATGTATCATCTCTAAGTTTATGGTGATTCTCAGTTAATCATCAATCAGGTCATAGATCAATTTTAGACCAAAGATGACAAGTTGGTTCCATATAAAGACATGGTCAACACTCTTAAATAACAAATTTCAAACATTTAGTTTGAGCATATACCAAGGGCAAGTAACAAAACTATAGATTCCATGGTTACTATTGGTTCTCTGATTCAATAGATAGATAAAGCTAGATAGTATTAGTTCTTAGTCAATAATTTGTCATCACCAGCTCATAAACCTTCAACCATTTCCATGATTTGTGATATTGTTGGTCCTAATTCTATCTACTACTCAAACCTTTAAAAATACCTTCATGACCAATTTTTACCATGTAAACTATCTCAAAAACAAACCAAAGCCTTCATTCATCATTCCACTCATTATACTCTACTTGGATCCACCCTTTACCATCATAGTTTTGATGGAACATTGAATCATTTTTTAATTTCAATAGATTCTACATTAGAATTAAGATAAGTTCACAAAGGAGTATGTGGAGCCCATTTTAGTGAGGCAATCCTATCCAAAAATCTCTTGTGTATTTGTTATTATTAGCTCATAATGGATGTAGATTCCACTGCATATGTAACTAAGTGTGAGAAATGTCAATGACATGCTAATCTGATTCATGCCCTAGAAAAAACTATGAAACTAATTTTGACACCATGTACATTTTATACATGGGGCCTTGACCTCATTGTGAAGTTTAACCCCACTTCATTTGACAGCCATAAACATATCCATATCACCACCTAATATTTCACTAAGTTGGTTGAAGCTATACGCCTCACTTACGTGACTGGAAAGCATATTTTCAAATTCATCTTCGACTACCTCATTTACCACTATGGTATTCCCTCTGACATATATTTGATAATGGATGATTGTTCAAAAATAAAGATGTAAACCAGTTATGTACTGAATACAACATCACCTAATATTTTTCTACAACATATTACCCTCAAGGTAATGGCCAGGATAAGACATCCAACAAAACCATTGTCAACATTCTCAAAAATATTTTTAATGATGTCAATCATGATTGACACCTCTATATATTCCATTCCATTTGGGCATATCATACCAATCATCAGACCCCCACAGGATCCACTCCATACTCACTTATTTATGGTACTAAAGGCATCCTTCCTATTGAGGTCAAGTTACCTTCACTATGAATCTCTTTCAAGCTTATCCTAGATGATCATGACTATCATGTATCTCACTTTCAAGAGATAAACCTACTAGATGAGAAACACATGATGATGCTCAACAATCTTCAAGCATATTAGAATAGACTCAAAGTCCACTATAATCGGTGTGTTAAGTATAAAACATTTAAACTTGGTGATCTTTTTCTTAAATAAAACTAAAAGAATACCATGACCAAGAAGAAAGATAAAGGGAAATTCAAACCAAATTGGATAGGGCATTTCATCATCACTATAGATTATAGATTAGGGGCATATAGGCTTGTCACACCAAATGGTGACAAACTTCTAGAGCTAATGAATATTATTCATCTCAATTGGTACTATGCTTGACTGCTAAGGTGTATTATTTGTAAGGACTGTTTCTATTATGCCTTTTTGTCACTATTATTCTTTATACACATACCATTCTTATCCATCCTATTTGTCATATCCACTTTCCACTTCTATCCTATCAACCCAGTGTGTTTTAAAGCCTAACCCATTTAACCTTGGTTTTTGTCATCGTTTCTACATTTTTACCATCAAGGTATTTGATCAGTTTCACCATTTGATTCAAGTACTTCAGAAAGAGATAAGGGACAGTGTGATAGAAGTTTTGATATTTTCATCCTTCATTTATTATTCTTTCTTACCATTGGTCTTAATGCTAATTATAACTACATTTAGGAAAATTAGTACCTTTGATCCATGCTATTGTGTCCTAATTATAACTACCTATGGGCAAACTAGGGGAAACATTAAACCTTGAACTACCAACTTTCCACTTCCTATGTCGTGCTATGCCTTTTTATCAACTATGCCTATTTTATTTGAATTGACTGCTACCCTTGTCAAATTCCTCCATTATAACGGTGGAACTATGGTGACTTGAGGTCCTACTTTGGGACTATGTGGGAAGTACTCAATACTTGTTAAGGTTAGCTCAATCACCCTTTCCCCCATGCTCTCACCATTTTTCAAGCAACCTAAACCATGATATCACCATTTTGTGGCCAACCTAAGCCATGCTCTCACCATTTTATGAGCAACCTTAGCCATGCTCTCACCATTTTATGAGAAACCTTAGCTATGCTCTCACCATTTTGTGAGTAACCTTAGTTTAAACTAGCTCACCATTTTGTGATCTTGAACCATTTAGTGTCTCATCAATCTTGATTGAGTTGAGACACTCCAAAACACTTCCAAAAACATTTGAAAAGTTGTTAGAAAAGAACAAAAACATTGAACAATTCTTTGCCTTAAGGATGCTAGGAACCCTTACTAAGTTACAATAAAATCACTTGTCATTTAGTTTTTCCATCTTTTTTGGCCTTTTCTCTCATGCACTTTCCATTTTGAAAGACCGTTCCTTTTCTTCTATTACATCCATTCTATTTATTTCCATCAGTTATCACATTTTTCCCATTCCCTGGGAGAACTACATTTGGCCTAAAGTTTTTTATTAGATATTGCATCTATGGAACTAAGTACATAGCATCCAATTGCCTAGTACATATGGATACAACTCAATCATCACCTTTCCTTTTTTTATATTCTTCTATTTTTTTCATTTGTTAAGTTGTCACCTATTGTCTAGGGGCAATGTCATAGGTTTTTTTTTGCATTATTTGTTTATTTAGCTCTACTTATTTTATTTGTTTGTCTACCTATTAGTTTTATTTCAATAGTATTTCCTTGACTTAATTTATGTTTGTTCATTGGGTGATTCCTTGCCCACACTTATACTTTAATCTATCCCTATTAATATGTTTACATTGTCATCAGGTTTCTATCATTGGTGCATTCATTTCTATTGAGTATTGGATTAATGGAGTCAGCCCTCATGCATATTTTGGCCAAATCCTCATGATGTTATATCATGATGCCTACCAACACATGCTAAAACAAACCTTAGCTTCAAGAAGTATATTTAGAAATGGTGGCATCTCTTTGGCATCAACATCTTGATTCTATCCTAATCATATCCCAAATAGAGTAATTAACCATGAAAGAATTTCAACCTTTATTAGTTTAGATGAGCATCTCCCTACTAGGAGGTTTTTACAATTCATCATTATCCTTTATATTAATTTATCATCATCCTTTGCCAAGTTTATCATGTTTTCCATAATTAGCATCTAATGATTATAACTTCCTATGGGTAAATCATTGCACACTATCCCACCTACATTTTTCAATGATTATAACCACCTTTAGTCAATATAATTATGTTTTCACCATTTTAATTTTTTTCCCATATAGGGGCATGTTATTATCTTGTTTTTCTATTCTAACTGGGGAAACTCCATCTTCTCAATGATTATAACCACCTTTGGGCAAACCATCGTGCACCATCCTACTTGAATTATCAATTATTTTGGCTACTTTTTTAGTATCATTGAGTTTTCACCCCATCATCTTTCCTTTCTTTAGTCCCCTCGCATTGCTTCTTTCTTTTTGAGGGATAGTTTGTCAACCTTCTTGTGCCAACTATTCTCTCAATGGGGCATCATACAATTAGTTTATCATCATTTTAGTTTTAGGAATATAGGACCTTTTCATTCTTTGAGAATATGTTACTGTGCTTATATCTTGAAATGCCTTCCCAAATAGGGGAAAACTATAGACACCTAAACCTACCCACTAATAACCTCCAATCTGGCTTTTGGCCAATTTCCACCCAAAATGCACAATTTGGTCTAAAAACACTAAAATTTTCTAAATTATGTGAAACTAACATATTAAAGTGCCAATTTTGGCTAGGGTATCCTTAAATGGGGCATTGTAATTTATGGGCTAGCTAACTTTGATCAGTTCATTTGGAGTCAAAATGCCAAATTTGTAGTTGGGTGTTTTGGATTACTCTTCCCTATCAAATATTTCACACAAGACTTGTGCATTTGTTATTTTTTGTTAGAAACATCCTAAATTGGATAATGGTTCTAATGCATTTGATAGTTACGTCCAATTCCAATCCAGTCAAATTTTAGACCAATAATAAGGTATTCTAATCAATCTAAGTAATTTGTGCACCAAGTGCTTAATCATAATTAAGAGATAATTAATCCAAATCAAGGTTTAATAAAAAATTCCATGGAAACTTGTTGAATACTTCGTTTTAGAAATGATTATCAAATATCTACATCATCAAGTGGCCTCATTTCTTCGAAAGACATCCCTAGGCCATAAATGCCATAAATATCAAGATTCATGCCTCTCATGCCTCATCAATGCCTTCCATGATGCACTCCATGCCTCTTAATTTCCCCTTCTTCTAATGTCATTATGAGGATAATTAAAAACTTAATTAAAAAAATTTAATTAATCCTCAACTACACATCTCAATCTTGAGATGGGTAGTTCAGGTTGATTCTAATCAAATTTAAAAATCTATAAATGGGAGGCCTCACAACATCATTTATAAGATATTTTGGTTCAATGTTATAATGTACAAATATCTTCAAGGAGTCATTTAAACTAGTGTTATGATGCCAAATTGATTACAATCCAATCCACAAGCCAAAGGTGCCAAGGAGAGATGGAGGTAGCCAAGCTTCCATTGCCAAGGACTTCATGAGCACAAGCTGAGTAAGCCACTCTTACAAAGGCATTTGGAGCATCCAAGGAAGGTGAAGGAACTCTTTTATTTTGTTCCTTTATTTTTAGTTGTGCTTGTAATTTTCTCTTGTTAACTAAGCTCTCCCTAATGTCTAGGCCTAGAGATGTTATGTTATTAGTGTGTTTATTTCATTTTGTTTTCATTTTGGAACTAACACCATACTAACCATCCTCTCTTGAGTAAAATTCCTAGATCATAAGATTTGTCTAGAGATATTTTGAAGGTGAAAAAGGATGGAGAATAACCTACAATCAACATGAATACTCAGTTTTGGTCACATGGACAAAATTATAGGTTTGGCCTATTTATCCTAAAACTAAGCCTAAATCCTCATGGCCTAAAAATTGATCCATGTGACTACATGATCCTTATCAATAATTTTATGACATTAAATTGAAATTTTAAGATGGATAAAATCCATTTATCTATAAAAAGGAAATAAAAAAATGGTCGATTTGGCCTAAGACTATATCAGACATATTGATAACACATAGAAAGAGCTCGAGAGGCCATCTTCAAGTGCTCATATATGTATGGAAAGAATGAATGGTGAATAAAGGAGATAGGAATAGTTTAAGAGGGTTATGAACTAAATATATGTGTAATTTTTTTAGGGGTTGGACATAAAACCTTTATGAATAAATGTTAAGAAATAAAACCTCCTAAAACCCTCTTAAAACCATATCAAGAACCTGATGGAGATAATATCATTAGAGATACATTAAAGAGGGGTAAAATGTCCATGATAATGTTTGTAAAATGTATATCACCCACCCAAGCTCCATGAACTCTATTTATCCATATTGTCACTTGTATGGATAGACCAAAACTTGAGTTTCTTACAAGTTTTGATGAGTTTTAAAGTTAAAAGGAGAATTGGTGGATGAAGAAAATTGAGGGATGTCTATAAGGACTTATTATAACTCCCTATACTCATATCTTACCTAATTGAAGCATATAAACTCTTCTGATACATTTTCACTATAGGTAATGTCGAACATATAGTGGAAATGACAAGTGAGTACCTAGTGAGAAGATGAGAGATTAGATATTAGATATTTTAAAAGTCTAACTAATGAAGTAGAAGATAAATGGAATTTGAATATATATACTAATACTTCTTCCATGATTTTAATTGAGTATTTATTAGTCACTTAGGTGATATGTGTGAAGATAGAGCTAGAGGGCTAGTGATGAATGACTACAGATAATGAACACAAGTGTCCAAAGGAAGGCTATCAGTTAGAGGGGTATCTGATGACTGTCATATCTTTTTTCCAACCTTCTTAATATTTTCTATAAGTTTCAAATATTCCAATGGTATTTTAGATTATTCAAGTGAAATCATCACTAACATGTAGTTTCAAAGAATAATATGAAGAGTCTCTATGCCATCTTGAAGAATTTTTCATACTTCAGATGGACATTTGTCTAAGAAGATCTTCATGGTATATTATCCAATTAATTACCTCAAATTTTAACTATTCTCCAAGTCTTGACACTTGGATTTGTGACCTTTCCACTTCCCTTCTTCTCTTTCCTCTCCTATGCTCTATATATGGAAGCCTTTTTGGCATTTGTATCTAATCCATGTCTAGTATGGAGAATCCCTACTAGTTTGAATACTAATTTTTACATTTAAATAAATATTTGAAGCTATTTTTGATTCTATACTTCCTTTTTTAAGTGTGTTGAGTAGTGCAAAGCTGAATGATAAGTGATAATCACCTATCGTTGCATTCATCTTACTTTCTCATGTTGTGTGGAAGTTATTGAAACTCTAATAAGTCATATGGTGTGTATTCAGTGTCCTTGTCTATCTATAAATGGAAGGAGTGACATTAGTTTCTATTATTAGGCCTTTTTTACATTCACCTTGAGAATTATAGTACATATCACATTCATGTTTGAAATACTTATGTTAGAGAAACCTAGAAGTTTGAAGCCAACCTTATGAATAATCTTTCATAGTGCAAGTCATCATAGTATAGTGGATATAAATTTGTTGTATTTCCTTGTTACAATAGGTTATTTTCATGTTAATTTCTATCTATTTTCATCAAAATTAAATAATTATTGTAGGTGATAAGCTTATAAATACTAATCTAGGGAGCCAACCCTTTAAACCTAGAGGTTTACCTCTACTATAGAAAACCCACAAACTTAGAGGTAATCTAATGCTTCAATCAATATAGATAAAGCTTTAACAACATCTCTAGGGTGCAAGATTGAGTGACAACAAACCCTTCCAATTGCCTCAACTATAATAATACAAATATAAGTGTAGATTGGGTTACCTTTCCTGATCCTTCTTGAGGATTCAAAGAAGACAATAGTGGTGCCATTAATAAGAATTGAGAAAGAAGCTAAATAAATATAGTTATAAATCCAAAATGTATAATGCTCACTGAATCTAAATATTTGAAACATCTTGTCAATAATTTTCCAATTAATCCTATCATAAGCTTTACCCATATCAAGCTTGATATACATCTCAAGTTTCTTTGCATGCTGAAGTGAGTGAAGAGTTTCATGAGACACAATAATACCATCCAAAATCTAAAACCCCTTAATAAATCCACCATGTGATTTTAAGATAAGCATCTCAAGGTAACCCTTTTCCCTACAATCCATTACTTTTAACACCACCTTATACACCATATTAAATAGAGAAATAGGATGAAAGGAGTCAAAATACAAGTTTTCTTCCTTTTTGGTTATTAGTTCGAAGAAAGCTTAATTCCATTCATTAAATCTTTATTACTTTTTTTATTTCCTTAATATCCACTGATACATCTTTGGAAATAACTTCTTATGATTGTTGAAAAATATATATTAAAGCCATTCGGGCCATGGGCTTTGTTATCCCCTAAGTTGAAGACAACTTTGTTGACTTCTTCTAAATAAATTGGATCCATGAGCTTGAATTTCATATCTTTTGTGACCAACTTCGACACATTATATAAAAACCTCTCATGAGGAAACTCCCTATCCAAATCTTCTTGCTAAAAATATGGTGAAAAAAAGGAGACTAATTCCTTATTAATATCCTTGAGATCTTCCAAGGATCATCCAGAAGGGTCATTATTTTATCAATCATGCTCTTGTTTCTTCTAATTTTAGTGGAGATATGATTTTTTTTGTATTTTAGTCTCCTTGTTTGAGCCAAACATCCCTATACTTTTGTTTCTAATAATTCTCCTCCAAATAAAGGATCTTTTGATACTTTAATATTAAACTATGATCCAAGATTAACAAATATTTTTTCCAATCACTTATATAATTTTGAAGGACACCCAATTCTACTTCCACTCCCCCTTTTCTCTCAAAACCATTCCCAAATTTCTTCTTATTTAAATCAATGGAAACTTTTTTCACATATTTACCTTTTAAACACAAAATATGACATTTTGATCCCATGACTTTTTCTTCCAATAGTGCTTGACATGTTCATCAAAGGTGGGATTGTAGAGACAAATAAATTTAATCTTGAAAGGAATAATTATGGGCATAACATCATCATCATTTTTTATAATAATAGGGCAATGATTGAAATTAGCAAAATCAAGAACTTCAACCATAAAATTAAACTTTTTATACAATATTTCAAATTTTAATAGAAATCTATCAAGTTTTTTTAGAATTAACTAATCACCTTACCTCTGATTAATCCAAGTGAAATTTGGACCCTAAAGATCCAAATCCACCAGTCCTACTTCTTGACAAAATTTGTTAAAGTCCATCGTTGATTGAGATAATTTGACAATACCCCCTCTTTTTTTATAACCTCTAGACTAAATTGAAATCACCTCTAAGAATCAAATTAGTTAGAGAAAAACCCAAAATAAGCACAAAGAACATAACGCACTAAGCCTACTCCCTCATGGGGTTTTGAAAATGAATTATAAGAGTTATTGAAATAAGGAATACTACCATACAAATTTCCCAAGAGCATACCTCCTTTCAAAAGTGGCTAAGAAGTGTGATTGTCCTCAGATTTGTTGCTCCAAGTCTTTGTCAATGATGAGTAGCTTGTTCCTCCATCATATCTCAATGCACTAATCTCTTAGGCTCATGAATTTGATCAATATGTGAAAATGGTTTAAGCTTGTCTATTGCAATTTATACATAATAAGTTTTGATGAATAAAACTTAAAAATTGTGGTCTTGACCCTCTTAGTTATAGCTTTTTAAAAATGATAAAAATCAACCATGATCATACATCTTGAGATTAAGATGTGTGGCCATGAATCAGTTCAATTTTTGAGGCTCAAGACATAAAAATACCCATTAATATTTAGAGGAATGAGGAATTAATGATGCATGGGAGGGATTAAACCTGATATTTTTTCTATGTATGGCTTATAAATGCCATCCCATTAATGATGTCATTAGATGATGCAGATATTATAAATGAATTTATAATTAATATATCTTCAATAACTTATAGGGAATTTTCACATATTCTCTTAATTTGGTTTAATTTGATTAAGTGGATTTAATTATTTTTTGTAATTCTTTGGAAATTGGTTGTTCACTTAATCAAACTGGTTGAAATGTCAATTTACCAAGTCATAATTTATTAGTTGCATATAGATCGATACCCGAATTAGAGTATTGTGTATGTGAAATAACACATGCATGTGATGTGTACTATAAAATTAGAATAATTTATTGGTTTAGATAATTATTTTATGTGCTCACAATTTCAATCAATGTGACTTAAGAAAATATAATAATCACATAAAATGTGTTTCCCCATTCGAGGATACATTAGCCTAAATTAACACCTATAAATGACAAGTTCAAACCATTTAGTGTGTTTTAGTGATTTTGGCCCATATTGTGCATTGTCACCATATGTTGTTTTATATTGAAAATTTCAATGTAATAGTGATAGGAATTAGATGTTCCATGTTTTAGAAGGTATGGTTAGACATTCAGTCAAAGCAACATCTTTTTAAAGAATTAAAGAGTTGTCAAGGAGAATTTGGAAGGTAATGATTGGATAAATGACCTATTATTCCCCCTTGAGAGTACATAAAAGGATTAGATTTATGAACTCTCAAAAAAAGAGTAAGAGTGAAACTAACCCACATGTAAGAGTATATCTATATGAGATAATGCTTACATGCATTGAATCCTAATGATAAAAAATAAAATAGAATATAATGGGCCCAAAGGTAGGGGGAAGTGAGAAGAATTTTATCCCAAAATATAAGTGACACACTTTAACACACCCAAAATAGGGTGAAATCTATAGGCTTAGGGAATGTCATTCTTAAGACAAGTTACACACTTTAAATTGATAGAACAAGGGTGAAAGCCATAGAGATGGGAATTAAAAAAATGAGAGCATTGATCTAGACAAAGGAGGTCAATGAATTAATAATACTCCCTAGTAAAATGGATTCGATCAGTTGATAAAATGATTTTTCCCCAATAGGGCTGATTTTGATCACCAATTTTTTATTTTTCCTAACATGGCTGATTAGATAAGTGGTTGGTCTAAACATTTTCCCTAGTAGGATAAACTAACAAGCATAGCTCAAGTATATAACCTAATTAATATATTAAATATGAGTGTGTGAAAACATATATGTGAGGGTCTAATGACTAAATAAGCCACAAAAAAAACTAGGCATACAAGTATGCAAAAAATGATGAAAGAAATGATTGGAAGAATGAGGGTGGTCAAGCTGACCTGAGATAATCATGTATCCAAGTGCTTACTATGTAGTCCATATGAACCTTAGGCTAATTTAGCTCACACAAGATGTGGGATAAAATGGAATGAGGAAATAAGAATAGAATAAAAATGGACCAATGTTCAATTTAGGAGATGAACAACCCAAACTTGTCATAGAAATAGCCAGTTAGACTCACAGTGTATGTCAAGAGATGCACATCTTTCCTAGAGTCTCATGTTAGGTATGGTGCATCCAAAAATTATCTTTGGAGATTTATTAACTTTTTTACTTGGAACACTTGGTTTTTAATATAATAAAATGAAATTTATACATAATAATCATGAATGACCTATAATGACATTGTATTCCAATTGTGATTGGCTGGTTCAAATGTGAATATCTATAAATAAGGATAATGATAAAAATTACCAATATTAGAGTTAAAAATATTTACATTTAAACACAAACAAACAAAAAAAATAAAAAAAATACATAAATGTAATCTAGCTTAAAATCAAGATATGAACAATTAGGATTTACGTGGGAATAATAATGCATAAAATCAAAGCAAGAACAACTTAATAAATAACATGAAATAAAAATATGAATAATCCAAATCATTTTTTAGTAATAATACATACTTGGAAAACAAAAGAAAAGAATAAGTTAAATAATACGTACTTGGAAAACAAAATAATAAGTTAAATACAAGTCTAAACAAATCAATCCTAAGTGAAAACTAGACCAAAAGTGGTTGTAGAATGTATTTAAATTCAAAAGAACAAAACAACACAAATAACAAAACCAAATAGTAAAAAAAGATAAAAAGAGAGGCACAACAAAACACCAAGAAACAAAGAAGAAAATAAACAACACAAATTAAGTACAAATGAACAATAGAACACCAAAAAAAAATGAAAAGTTAATAATGCACAACCAAACAACAATCAAATAAATACACACAAATAAGAGGTAGTCATAATGTTAGTGGAAAAATAAAATAATTATTCATGCATGTGTAATAGAGGTGTTACTCTCTATGACATGGTGACCCCTAATCTAAGAAATAATGAGAGTGGCATCACAACTCAAAAACAAAAGAAACAAAGTTACCCCCAAGTGGTGGGGAAAAAACACAAAATAAAATGGGGGGAGAAGGAAGAAAAGGAAGGGGTGGATGAGCTAACTCCAGTTGTATGAGACAAGCACATGTTGCCTACATATTTCCATGGATGTAATATCCAACATAAAATTCAAACCAAATATAGTTATCCCAGGAATGGGATAGAGGAAAAATGATGATAATAAAACACGATGAATGTTGTAGAGGAAATAAGGAAATGGGCTCATTAAATGGTGAGAGTGTTCAATTTATTACTTTAAAAATTGCAAGAGAGTTCAACTAATTTCTAAAAAAATGGAAAGAGTGTTCAAACTTGGAAATTTTTCATAAAATGGATAGAGCATGCAAACTTAGAAATTACTCACATAATGGTGAGAGCATGCAAACTTGGAAGTTGGTCATAAAATGGTGAGAGCATGGGATTAGGATAAATAAAAGTATAAGGCAATGATTTTGTTCTTTTTGTCAATCATTTTTTAATGTTTTTGTGTTTTTGGGATAAGTGATAAACAAAACATTAACAAAAGGCCTAGGAAATTATCTAATTGAGGAGACATGTTTCTACAGGAAAGAGTTCAAATAATAACTAAACTGACTACAATGGGGATCATGGATATGAACAATGGCATAAGGAATCAACTAATCATTGAGATTCACATCCAAGAGTAGAAGCTATAATAACATCTAAATCTAGATGCAATGGACCATGTGATCCTGTTCAGGCAACAATGCCCACCAAAGAATAACAAAATGATAATAAAATAGTATGTAGTGTGAGATAAATCTAAAAAATCTTTCAGCAAGAAAAAATCATTTTCTGATATATCCTTGATCACTTTTCTATAAGAAACAACTATAAAATATTATTTAGACTAAACTGATTTGTAGAACTAGCATTGAGTGTGTCTAGAATGCCTATGAGTCATGATCAGGATCATAATTTCTTTTAAGGATTTTTTAGATCATTTGAAAATGTTTTGGAATTTTCTAAGTATCTCAACTTAATGGATGATGACAAGACACTTAAATGGTCCAACTCACAAAATGAAAAGAGTGTTTAAACTTAAAATTGCTCACAAAATGGTGAGAGTTTATAGAAAAGGGGGATTGAGTTGACTGTAATGTGAATCAAATGTGGCCTATGTAGTCCCATTAGGACTTCAAGATAAAGTATTTATACCAATACAAAAGTTAGGGAAATCCAACAAAGTAATAAAAAATTCAAAAATTGAGGTAAACTACAAGGCAAATGATAATAGTAATCATAAGGTGATGCATTAATGCATGATAAAAGGTGTTGTTCCTAATTTTCCCATAAATGGTTATAATTAGGAAACATCAGAATAAGGGTTAGGTGGCACTAATTTATCCATAGGAATTTATAATTAGTGACACTAGGTGAAATATTGATTTTCCCAAAGGTGGTTATAATCAATAACACCATTAAAATGTAAATGAAAGATAAATTTTAAAATCCACTATCACACTACTTTCATAGGCTGACATTTAAACATGGAATTCTAAAACTATTGAAATTGGATTAAAATTCCCTTGCAAATGGTGTTGAAAGAAAAAATATAACCAAGGTCAAAGAGGTTGGGTAGGGTGGCTAAAAATAAGCTTAGGTCAAATAGAGATGGTAACGTATAATGGTTTAGGTTGTGTCATAAATAAGATGATAAGACAGAAATTAGATATAATAGTAATAGGGTTGCCCATAAATGATAAGGTAAGATATATGGAAGGGTAAATGGCAAATGGAAAATGATTCTACTACTCCTACTAATGTGGAGATGCACATCCTAGTCAACATATGATATAACTAGAATAATCAATCATAAAAATTGCTAGCCCACACCCTTTCTCAATAGCTTTTGTATGAAGAAATTGATATAGATTTGAAATCCAAAAATGTTAATATGACCGTCATTGGTCATTGATTCTATTTTCTTCAAATGTTGAGACAAGATATCTGTGTAGACTTTACAAAGGAAAGTGTATCCAGGGATGGTAAATAATGTTAAGCATAGGATAAATGATATAAGTTGGAAATGTAAAGGTGGATGATAATAAAATGTATACTGGTTGGGAAACAAATGAATATTGAGATTTTCAGGCACACACAATGTTACTGATTCTAGATTTGACATAATTTTAGTTGTGTCAAGGTTGAAGACTTCTAAATATGCTCTCGATAGGACCACCATATTTTTCTATTATTTGGGCCTAAGAGGAGATACCATTTGATTAGGCAATAAATTAGAAGTTGTATTTATTTTATCTTTGATAATGTCTTCATTAAGTAGTGAATAACTATTGTGCTCAATTATTGGCACCTTAAATAAGTTTTCACCAATGAAGTTGTCTTTATTTTCCCATACCACCTTCAAAAAGGTTTCAATAATAAACATTGAATTTTGACTTTGATTATCTTCTAGCACCTCAAAAAAGGTTTCAATAGAATGTGATCGGGTTGTACTTTCATTACATCCTAGCACCTTTGAGATGGATTCACTATGAATTTGTCCTTATATTGAGTGAATGTGGTCTTAAACTCCCTAATATTCTTCAATTTATATGTCACCATGGATTTAATTCTATAAGGTGTGATTCTATTAGTCCCAATCAATGTTTGTGAGAGGTGAAATGTCAATATAATGGCTATGTTGGGTGGTGATAATGGAATAGTGAAACACAACACAATATTTATAGAACATACTAGGAGAACTTGTGCTTATACTGAAGTAATCATCCTCAAAAATTGTAGAAGGATCGCAAATGTATTTAAATTGATCCACAAGGCAAGTGTAAATTATATTGTAACAACCATGACTATAGTCTTATTTTGAAGTTTATTATAACTCAAAGGATTATAAATCCAATGTTTATATTGATTTTGATTCTACTTCTAATGCTAAATCTGATATCATTTCAAAAATAGAAGCTAACTTTAATGTTATTTCTTCATCTAGTGTGGATGCTACTACAATGATATCTTGTTTAATGATGGCATAATGGGATATGTAAAAATAAATTCATCCAAGAAGGGTTCTATTTTACCCAACATCTTCATTTTCTTCTTAAAGAAATGAGGACCCACTTTTTTCATATTTTGGCCTTCTTTGTTGAGCCTTTCTTCTACTTGTTTGTGAAAAGTATTGAATGAATTGATCCTTAACATTTACATTTATAAAAATCAAGCATGTTATTATAATTTTTATGGATTGAAACCTATTAATTCTTTTTTCAAGATTTTTTTGAACTATGCAAGTTTTTTGGGACTTTGTCTTATTTGGAGAAACTTATTCGAGTCTTATTCATCAGGGCTTTTGTTCAAGCCTTTTGTTCAAACATTTTTTGATAGATTTTGGTCTTCAAGTTTTTTGTTCAAATTTTTTATGTAGAATACTTATTCAAAATTTGTTCATTAGTATTTTTATTTATAACATATTTGGTATTCATGTTTTTTATATTGAACAAATTGTTTGAAATAGTCATAAGCTTTGTATACACTTTAGAGATTTTTCTATTCAGGCCTTTTGTTTAGGAGTTTTATTTGAATATTTTGTCTAATGGATTTTGGTCTTCAAGATTTTTGTTTAGGCTTTGTGTTTAAAATATTTTTTGGATATTTTGTAAAGATCAGTCTCAACACAAAACCCAACTCTCAATTCCTGACTACTAAAATCCCTCTATACTTAGTCGATAAAGCAAAATACTTACTAATACTTACGAATGCTACTTGCCAACTAAAACCAATAATATTTAAACTATAAAAAAATAAAAAATAGGTGAACATTGGGAATTTAGAGTGCATGAACTAGAGTTAAATTCTAAAAGCTATATACATGATGTGCAACCATTGAAGTATCCATTGCTTGCAAATGAACTCAAGCTCAACTACTATCCTACACGAGAAAAGCCTTAGCTACCTGTAAGATTGTTACAAGTAAACAAATGACTAGCGGATAGGATAATTATTCATAGAACATGTAGAAAAATTAAAATATTATACATAATTTTAATAGCTTCTTCATCTAAGGAATTTAGGGGAACACTTTCGCCATCACCATTTGTTATTAAGGACTTAACAAAATTCACCTACACTACCTTTGATGCCAAAATTTTCAATAACAGATATGCCAACTAATCTTAATTATGGGATGATGTTAATTCTATTGATATATTTTCACTAAACAAAAATCTATCTCCCATAGAATGACTATTCATTATAGACTTGTTATTACTTAAGAGATAAGGACAGCATTCAGCTACGATGATGCCCTATATCGACCTCCTTTGAGAGTTATTATTCATAATAAAAGTTATGCAAGATGATTTTATACACCATATGGATAACCAAATGGTCATAGAAATATCTAGAGCAGATTTTTAGAGGTATTTGTCATTACCAGTACCAAATGCTTATTTTGACAAGCATAGGCTAGTTTTATGGAATAATGATAATTCAATGGTAAAAATGTTGAATTCATGGCTTATCCCTAAGGAAACTATGACATATAATTGTAATAATCCCACTCCTATCAATAAATTTAGGATGGAAGTGTGGATTGGCATGACATTGCTTAATAGGCCATATGACATGCCTAATATTCATTTACTCAAATTAGATTAGGTACTATTTCTATATATGACGATGACCAATGATGCAATATTTGAATTTGGTGAAATTATAAGCTACCAAATGAGAGTATAGGTCATTCATAAGAATAAGTGGCCCAATTTTGGGGGGCACTTCTATATGATGTCTTATTTTTTAGGTGTTGTAATTGGCACAATATATAAAGTCCTTAATGAGCTATGGAGCCCAACCACCAAATGTGTCAAGAATTGCATATATGATTACTTCAAATTTTTTGCACATTTATGATTATACCAAGAACATGGTTAAGATTTCTAAGGATGTTTATCCTTCAGTTTGGCAAGTAATCCATGGATCTCCAATGTCCAGAGTCAAAGCAAGCATTGTGAAGACACTATCTAGAAGAGGGAATTATTTTGTGTTTTTTTAATACACTATTACCATGATCTCCAAACACAAGGTTCGTCCTTAGAGCCTACGAAAGTATGTACTTGATAAATTGGTAGAGCAATAAATTTATTTCTAGCTATGGTGGAGCATTGAAGAGGACTTGACCAAAAATAAGAAAAGCACATTCTATGGGCACCATATGATCATTAGCGGGATATGCTACACAATGATAAAACACTTTAGAGAGGTGAGAGGTAAAATAAAGAGTTATCACTTGCCTACAGTCCCACATAGGACTAAGATCCTCATAGCACAATACAAAGACACAGTCTAGGGCTTGGTATCCCCTACCAACACATCCATTATGATTATGAATTTTTATTCATGAATGCATAGAATGATAATGAGGTCTTGGAGAGGGAAAGGGTTTATGGTTTGAAGGAGGTTAATTTAAGGGTGATTAAATAGAAGCCTTAAATCACTGTGAAAGAATTACATAGTAGATTACCACTCTTTATAGGATGGACATCTTCAAACTTTTGGAAAACCTAGACCATAGAGTATTCAAGGAACAAGGAGATCCTTTATAGGAAATTATTTTTAATTTAAAGGATATAAAAAAGGAACTAGGGGTGAGTGAGCCTAATCCTAGGTGGGATCTAGGGGATCCTATCAATCTATATTCCTTTGATGAGGAAGGACAAAGATAAGAGCACCCAACTACTAGTGTAATTCAAATGCCTATGACTATCCCCCCAGAATAAGAGTCTATATATTTAAGGGTAGATATAAAAGAGAATGTTACACCAAATCAAAAAGGATCCTCCTTACATCCTAAGACTACTATTTATTAGAATAGGAATCATAGGACTTCCCCCACATGCAATCTTATAATTGAATAATCTTAGAGCTTGTTGATAATGTCTCAATAATTAGAAGTGGAAGAAGATATTGATGAAGAAGTAGAATTGGAGAGAGCTAAGGCTCTGAACCTCATAGCTAACATAGTTAAATAGGCTTTAACTTTGGAGACCACCTCTTTGATTTCTTATTATATTCCTATTTTTGTTTATGTGCCAGTTTCATCTATGTTGAAAACTCCTATGGTGTAATTTGTCTCTTCTACCTCTAATGATCCATTAATCACCTCCTCTTTCTTGAATATTACTTTTCTCACCCCAAAATTTGATAAGGACTCTTCCACTATTGCTCCCTCTTTTACCACCATTGATCCATCTTCTACCCCCATGCCATCCACCTCCATCATGGCCACTTATAGTATTCCTTTTATCATTACCATAGTCAAATCCTTGTAGAGGAAAATGGTATCCAAGTAAGTTTAAATGACCATATCCACTCCCTAGCTCCATGTCTCATCCATCCATATCAATCTGACCATGCCATCCACCACTTCATCCTAGGAAACCATTATAATAAGTTTAGGCAAGGGGAAGAAGGAAAAAACACAAGTTATCAACGTCCATCCACTCCCTTAATATGGAGGTTTGGATTGGTCTAAGATCATTTGGCCTTCCCTACTTGACACCATCCTCAAGCCATCAAAGAAGCAACAACCAACTAAGGATCTTGAGGAAGAAGTGGTTAAAACCAAAAAAGAGATAAACCTTAACTATATGAAAATTAATCTCTGAGCAATTGATTTAAGATCTAAGACTTTTGAAATGCTTATCTTCTAGATAAAATAACTCACATCTATTACAAATTTGTTTAACAAACCATCTGGGAGCATTCAAAGAGTAAGAAAGAGGAAGTTGGAAGATGATGTTGGTAGGGAAATAATTTTAGAATAAAGGCAAGAAGTATTTTCTTTGATGAAAATTTGAAATATACAATTTGGGGATCCTCCTATAATGAAGACTTCAAACCTCTAGCCAAAGTAAATAAGAATTCCATGGTGGAAATTCATGAAGGCATAGAGTTAGCAAGATAGGAACTGGAGGCAAAATTGGAGGAAATAAAAGAGAAACAAAATACAATACATAGCCCAAAAATCACTAAAGCTAAGATGTAGGAAGTAGCATCCAAGTGATATAATTCTTTAGAAGTATTATAGTTTATTTAGGTTGAATTAGCCCCCCATGTTATCAATACTCAAATTATTTAATTCTTTAAAATTTGAAAATAATAAATTGAAGATACTAATTATTTACACAACTAGTGTGGCTTATAGCCATTTGGATATGATGAAACCATTAGAGGCATCCAATGCTCTTAACATGGTATCATCAAAATGGAAGAGGCCAAGGCATGGTCAATAGTAATTGGGGCTTTACTCCCCAAATATTAGGAGCATGAGGCACTCATCCTTTGAATTTTGAATAACTTAAAATTTTCAAAAGTCAAATATGCCATGGGAAAGTTTATCAATAATATGAAATTTGATTAAATCATTTAGGAGGCTTCAAAAAAATTTAAGCAAAGTTTACAAGGACTACCATTAGAAGACATAGAATATGAGTTAAACTTTGATAGGAAAAAGGTGACTAAAGTTGAGATCTTCAAAATCAACTTTTAGATGACGAATGTAGAGTATGTAAAACTTTTAGGATAGGTTAATAGTGTGCATAGACCCCCTCTTTTCAAATTCTACATAATTTGTTAGTAGCATGGCATGTCACATAAGTGTTGGCTTGAGATAAAATTAAAGAATAAGTAGACTCAAGCTACCATTTCCATTTCAATGTCAACAACCATAGTTACAATGCCAACTAAAGTCTATATATCCACCCAGATATCAAAATAGCCATAAAGGGCCAATAGTTTTTGCATGTACATTCTATGGTGGTGCATATTTCATATTTATAATTTTATTATAGTTATAACATACTGCAAAGTTGCATGTTTATTCCGTAAAACATGCACACATTGCATGATTTTGTAAAGGCTTACTTAAAGTTATTAACAACTATAGGACAAATTCATATGGTTTTTGACCATAGTTACAACTAAAGTTATAAATATGAAATGTAATGTATTTTACATGTTCTTTTAGGATGAGGCAACCCCTTCCCCAAGTCTATTTAAACACATGTAACCCATAATTTTTATGGGTCAACAAATTTTCAATATACAAGAGCAAAAGTAATTTCAGTTCTTAAATCATGTGTTTGTGTATCTTATTTCCAATGTTTCTATAAATAGTCTTATTTATTTTCATTGTATGATTAAATAACTCTTAGTGTGCAAAAACTATGAATGAGTTATTTACTATCTTGATTGATATGCTAGTCTTAGATGTGTAAAAACTATTGAATTATTGGTAAATTACATTGATTAATGGTAATTAAGTTGATTGATTCATATTATTAAGTGTGTAGAGGTTATTTCATTTGATATTTTTTTTTGTGTATGTTCAAAAACTATCTCAAATACCTCACTAATCCCAAGCCATAAGCTCTTAATTAAGAGTGTGTAACATCTGCTCTAGACTGCTTGACCATGTTTGATTGTGTGATCCAAAACTCAAAATTTCTAGTTGATAAATATTTCAATAACATAGAAATAACACATTAACAATGAATTCTCTGAGAAGAGATGTAGTATTACTCAAGATTGCAATACAATTATATGCTTATCTCTAGGAAGAGATGTCTATTTTCACATTTCAGGTTACCTCTTCATTTATATACATTTTGAAATCATGGGGAGGATGTGAAAGGTCACTAATATTGAGGGAGATTAATTGGTTTGACTTCCAGGATCAAAAACAATATAGAATTAGAGGAATTACTATTTTTAGACTGCACTATTAAAATTGAAATGTGGGGCACTTCCATTGGGTTTTCAAGGGTAAAACATCATTTAGAAAAGCTTAATGCCATATCACAATGTTCACCTCATTCTTATCTTTCCAATAGTTTAAACGGTGAGTCAATTAGAGCTATGGTGCAAAAGTTATGGCTCCCAGAAGTTCCATCATCAATTGGGGTGGAACTGTCACTTGAATTATCACCTAAATTATTGCCCAGACCACTGTGTGTTAGCACTTGTGTGACATGTCATTATATTACCAAATTATGTCCAATTAGAAACCATACTAAGATGTGATTCATCATAGGTTGAATCATCACAAATAGGTGTTTCAATAATAACATCATAGTCTTGGTTTACAATTTGTTACCAAATATCAATTTTAAATACATTACGGTCCTTAAAAGATAGCTCTTGAAGAGGTAATGGTTGTATTTGTTGTGTATAAAAGACTGACATATATTTTATAAATTAGGGAATATTTAGAACTAGATTATTAATGGTTTTTGGTTCAATAATAGGGTCTTTAAAAATTAGACTATTGAAGAAGGGATCAACAAAGACTAGCTCATCAAATTGGCATTCATCAATAATTGGTTTAATAAATACTAATGATGGGCTTATAAAGGTAATGACCAAGAATTGTGAAGTTTGTTTGATAGCACAAGCCAAAGGAGGAGGGCCTAGAATAGTGACCCTTAGGCACTATGGATCTTAGTTTCTCATTCAAACCAAAAGAGGGGAACCTAAAATGATAACCTTTAAGCATTGTAGAGTTTGGTTGTTTGCACAAGTTGAAGGAGGATAACCTAGATTGGTAAACTTTGAGTGTTTTAGATCTTGATTGCTCACAAAAGTTGAAGGATGATAACATACAATGGTAACCTTTGAGTGATATCAAGCTTAGTTTCTTTCACAAACTAAAAGAGGATAACCTATAATGGTAACCTTCGAGTGTTATAGAGATTGGTTGGTCACACAAGTCTAAGGAGGAAGATGAGGTTGGCATATAAAAATTATCATGGATTAGTTTGGAAATTATAAATTATTCCTAAAGAGAGTGATATAATTTTTGTCTCCAAATCTTACACCCTATAAGAGGATGTTTAGGCATCTTCTACACTTGGGAAATGTTGGGGCATTTCCAGGCATGTGGGTGTGCCTATAGAGAAAATGAACCTATAGATTTAAAGGGATAGTTCCTTGAATTTGTCTATAAAAAATAATCTCTATATACACTAGCTTTATTGAAAAGAAAAGGGTTAGAAATTGTATGAGGGAAACCTATTTTAATAATGGTGATGCACCAAGGTTTTTCTTCTAGATGAATGCCATATCTTATTACACAATACAATAAAATGTAAAGACCTTTTTCCAAGTTCTAGAGATTATAACATGAATATTTTAGTAAAGAGGTGAGATGCATGAAACAATAGAATGTGAATTAATTTAAAGGCACATTACACATTCAAGAATTGATAAAATTTTTATAGTAGTTTCATACACTTAAACACACATTAGATGACCTATTAGATCAAGAAAATTGTTAAGACATGAAGGAAAAATGATAGAAGCATGAAACCATCACTTATTTTTTATTTATGTCACTTGCACACTTAGATAATGTGTAGAATTTGAAAGGGAAAAATACTATACTAATGCTAAAAGGCAAGATATCATTCTAGTAAGGCTTCACTATACTCTATATGGATCATTTTTTACTAGCCAAGGGGATATTTATATAAAAAGAAGGAAGAGAGAGAAGAAATCCTTTGGTTCCAAGGAGAGGAATCAATTTATTTGAAGTCACCATATTTTTTTGTAACCATATTTACAAAGGATACTTGTTTGGGCCTTTTGGCTGATCCATGTCATCACAATCTATTACACCTTTAGTCCTACTCTCTCAAAGATGCTTTTCCAAAATTTATGTCAATAGAATAAGGATATTCTTAGCTGAGTCATGGCATCAAAATGGTTGTTACAAGGGAGTTCACCTGTTAAATATTTATCTCTTCTATTATGTTTATCTCTGTCCTTCTTTTTTTATTAGTCCTCAAGTAATGACTTATATTATGGTCGATTAATGGTGATATGGGCTCTCTCCTTGGCTTGATGGATGAAGGATGTGGTCCCTTAGATCTACTTGAATCTTCTTGTGTTAAACACTATCAACTATCTCACTATCTTTAAGTTGACATTTATTTGACTATCATTTTACTTGGGCACTTCATTTAGGCATCCTATTTTGGGATTTTTGTTTATGGCTTGTCGGAAGGATTTTTGTAGACAAAAATTCCACAACAATTCCTTCAGACTTATTGCAAAGATCACTTCCTTTGGGAATGATCCCTTTGATCTTGGAAAGTTTCCCTTCAAAATTTTTTGAAGGGTACTTTAGAGGGAAAGTGACCCTTTGGAACTTTTTAAAGGGCACTTTGGAGGGAAAGTGACCCTTCAGAACTTTTTGAAGGGCACTTTGGAAGGAAAGTGACCCTTTGAAATTTTTTTGAAGGGAACTTTGGAAGAAAAGTGACCCTTAATAAAAGTTCCAAAGGGCACTTGGAAGGGAGAAATACCCTTCAAAACTTTTTGAAGGTCACTTGGAAGGGAAAGTGTCCATTTGAAAAAGTTTCGAAGGGCACTTTGGAGGAAAGTGGCCCTTCAAAAAAGTTTTGAAGGGCTCTTTGGAGAGAGAAAGAAGCCTTTGGAAATTTTTTTGAGGAAAATATAAAGAGAGAGAGACCCTTAAAAAAATTTATGAAGGGAAATATGTTAGGAAATAATAGGCCAAATTCTTTTAGACTTTTTGTCTGAGACAAATAGTTTGAGATAGAAAACTTGAAACAAAGGATTCCTTTAGGAAAGGGCAAAGAGATAATTCTTTTGGAATTTTTGTTTGAGACAAAAAGTTTGAAAGAATTACTAGTCTTAGACAAAAACCTTGAAATAAAGGAAAAGAGATAACACTTAGGCAAAAGGGGTGATAAACACTTGAACAAGGCTAAAATAAAGCTTTTGAAGATTATAAAACAACTAATTTATTCTATTAGTCCTTCATAATTAAACTAAAAATAAATAATATATGTTTAACTTAGCCAAAGGTAATTTCAAAATAAGGTTAAAAAATTTGGCTAACATTCTTGGTGATTCCTAGGGGAGGCATGCCTACTATGCCAAAGACTAGCTGACTAAATCCTTCCATTAGGCATGGAATCACACATATAGACACTTTAAAGAGAACTAAATAAGATTTGGCTCAAAAACACACTAGTTGGATTGATTCACACACACAAGGTAGAGATGTACACTAAAAATAGGAAGGAAAACACACCTGTGCTACAAAGCACTTAGGGAACACAACAACAAACAAAAGGAAACACACACATATAAACTAGTATTTATAAAAGGATGAGCAAGGTATAATAGTAATATTTCAAGTGTATCCCATTCATAGGGATAGACAACTCTTCTGCATTCATTTTGGATAGCTAAAAGGAGTTTCTTTGCTTATACTTGCCGATGATGTAAGGGCCACTCCACAAAGTGTCAAACTTTGTATGCTTTCTTGGTTTTTCTCTATCTTCATCCCATTTCAAAACCAAGTCACCCTCTTTAAACACTCTTTCACTTGTCCTTTTGTCAAATGATCTCTTCATGAAAACTTGATGGTGTTCTATGGCCTTCTAGGCATCATCCCTTACCTCTTGCAGTTGTATTAGTTCTATCAACCTGACTTCCATTGGAGTGTTTTCAAGTAATTCTAGCTGATGTGCAAGTTCCAGGGTAGGGAGTTCTTGGGATATTGTTAACCTAGCTTCCATCCCATAAATAAGTACAAAGGGAGAGTTACCAATTGATTTCTTAAGAGTAATTTTATATACCTATAAAGATGTCTTCAACTTGCTATGCTAGGCTCTATGATTTTTCTACAAGGCTCTCTTGATGATCTTGGTGAGGTTCTTATTGGTAGACTTATCCAATCAATTACCTTGAGGGTAATAATTGGATGAGGTACTCAAATGAACCCCATTCCTTCTTGCCCAATCAAAAGTTTTGGTACTCATGAAAGTAAGTGCATTATAAAAAATGATGATGTGAGGAACTCCAAACCTTGTTATAATGCTATCATAGAACTCCAAGGTAGCATTTTCATTTGACTCTTTTAGTTTAATACCTTCTACCCACCTTGTTAAGTAGTTAGTAGTAGTTAATATCCATTTGTGTCTAGCACTTGATAAAGTGTTGATCATACCAATGAAATCAAGGCCCCATTGTATGAAAGGTTGGTCCACTTGGATAGGATTCAATGGAAGGGATGAAAGTGTCTATTTGCCTACAAATAAGGCACATTAAGGACACACCTTAGCCAAATGATAATATTCCTTAAAAAGACTAGGCTAATATTAACCATCCCTCATTATTTTTGAAGCTGTACTTCTAGGAGAAAAATGACCTCCATCTACACCATTGTGAAAACCTTCCAATAGCATTTCAAACTAATCATTATCAACACATCTTAAAATCACACCATTTATGTCTTTTATAAAGATAAAATTATCAACAAGACAATAGGGAATGGTCTGTAATCTAAAGTGTCACCTTTGAGACTTGCTCAAACCATTGGGACACTCGCCATTTTGAAGAAAATTGATGATGTCTTACATCCAAATCTGAGTTAGAACATGATCATTTGGTTGGGGTTGAAATTGGTTGATTAAGACCTCTTATTTTGGATCCTATAGATCTAAATATAAATACCTACATAATACTAGTCCTCTCACCAAGTTTGTCACCTTGATGTCTACATCATACTCCATTACCTTTGTGATCCAACTAGCTCTTTTTTCATTGAGGTCTTTGCTCAGAAGAAACTCTTTAGTGTTGAGATGAGAAACCATGACATGTATCTTATTGTTTGAGATCATGTGCCTAATTTTCTTCAATCCCCTTATCATTGTCAAAGCTTGCTTCTCAACAAATATATATCTTACCTCATAATCTTCCAATCCTTGGCTAAAGAATGCAATTGGTTGCTCAATCTCTCCATCATTCTTTTGCATCAGCATGACTGAGATTATATCAAGTTTAGAAAAGGTATAGAGTATGAAATCATTGGAAAATTTTGGGTTCAAGAGAGTAGGAGATTTTGTAATTTCTTTCTTGATTGTCTCAAAATTTCTCTTTCCCTCCTTTATCCATGTAAAAACTTGGTTATTTTTTAGCATGGCTATGATAGGCTTTACCATAGCTACAAAGTCTAGAACAAACCTTTTGAAAAAGTTTATTTTCCCCAAGAATATTTACATTCCCTTCTTGTGTTGAGGCAAGGAAAAGCCTAGGATAGCTTCAATATTTTTAGGGTCAATAGACAAGCCTCCTTTTGAAACAATGTGCCCCAAAAGTTTACCTTCATGATTAGAAAAGATCACTTCTTTAGATTAAGGGATGTGCCATACTCCCTACATTTCTCAAACACCTACCTTATATGTTTCATATGATCAATATAATCTTTTGAAAAAATAGTTACATCATCTAGGTACACAAGTAGAAACTTATTGATCAAACCTTTAAAAGCCATGTCCATTGCTCTTTGAAAAGTGGATCCAACATTGGACAAACCAAAATGCATCTTCTTATAGGAAAAGTTTCCCCACTTTGTAGTGAAGTTTATCTTGAACTAATACTCTTCATTTACCAATATTTGGTTGTAACTTGAATTACCATCAAAAAGAGAGAAGCATTAAGAAGCTGAAACAACTTGTAGAATTTATTCTATGGAAGGTAGTGGATAATGATCCTTGAGAGACACTCTATTAAGATCTCAAAAATCTATACACACCCTACTTTTTGCATTCTTGTTTCAAATAGGCACAATATTTTCTTCCCAAGTTGAGTGTTTGATAGGGAAGATAATCATAGACTCAATCAGCTTGGTCAATTCCTTCTTCATGAGTTCTTCTATCTTGGGATTTATAAGCCTTTGCTTTTGCCTGATCGGTTTAGGTCCAGGTTATAACTCAATGGTATGATGAGATATACTTGGATCAAAACCTTTCAAGTCATTATACTCCTAATAAAATATTTCATGAAACTCTTTGCACAATTTAGTAAAAGCCTATCTCTCGGGCATAGAACATACCTTGCCAATTTTCAAAAGTCTATCCTTGAAAATTAGGACTCTTTCATATCTTACTCCTTTGTTTACATGATTACTCTTTATTTATTCTTCTAATCATCCTCATTAAAAACACTCTCTAATGTAATCATCCCCTTAGGTATCTTATTTGTCTTCAGCTAAATGATTTGATCTTCATATTAACTATGTAGTCTCTTTTGGTTTCTTGAGGAGAAACCTACCTCATTTTGTAAGAAGTGTGTAATGTGTTTATAAATTTCAAACACCTAACATGACACTTAATTATCTAGAATATAGGGTCTCATAATGATCTTGATATGAGATTGATCTTTCTCTTATACCACATCAATAATTGTATCAAATCGTGCCCCTATGGTGGCCAATCTATCGGCATGTTTATTGGAATCCCTTGGTATAGGTTATATGTTGAAGGCATCAAAGTATTCAATTAAGTCCCATACCATATGATTTTAGGATTTAATGGATTCTTGGATATAGCCTAAATTCTTACTTGATGGATGACTAGCTCACTATCTCTATAAACCTTCAAATTCTTGATCCCTCTCTTCTTTTCCCATTGGAGATCATGGACTAGGCCTTCATATTTTACCATATTGTAAGTGTAGATTAGGTGGAATATATATGATGAGTAGTATTAATTATTTGATAGAGAAACTAACATAATTCTATCTCTTGCACTAACTTTGCTTCTTGAGCCATCAAAGAACATTTCCCATATCCCATCAAGTTCATGGTCTTCATTAGTGAGTGAAGGGATTGGAACATCCCTTTCACACATAAAATAAAATATTAAATTAGTCTCCTTAATGAAATTACATGGATAAATTCCATGTGTTTAATTTTCATATTTATCAAGGAAGAGATCAAAAATATCTTCAAGGGGGAGGATGCTTCACCATCCATAACACTTTCAGATTATTTGCTAATTAGACAATTCTAATTTGAGTTTGTCTCCATTTATGGCTCAATATGAAACCTTGCTCAAGGTTGAGTCCTTATAGTCACCTTGGTTCCATATATTGTTTTAAAATCTATAAAAGACAAACTAGTAGAAAGGTACCCTCATATATTAGCCATGAAGTCCCTTGACAAGTACATAGCAAAATGGGTTGGAAGGTCTACCACCATAATGTCTTGAAAATTTGGAAAACTTGGACAATCATGTAGGAAGAATTTCATACCTTTGACCAGTCCCAATATCTTAGTTGGAGTCCCATCAAGATACAATATACCATTACTATGTGGATCATATTTTAGTCCTAGCTTATCAGCCACCACTTTAGGCATAATAGTGGTTCTAGCTCCCCTATCCACAATGCAATTATAGACCAAATTGTCTCCCATAATGAGGGTGGGATAGAAGAGTGGAGGATTTTAAAACTTGGTGGAGGGTTCTAAGACATGGCTTGGATTTTTGGTAAGGGATACACTAATGTGATTTAAAGTTTGAGGGTCTACATGAATGTTTTTAAGTTGTTCTTGTAATAGCTCCTTCTGACCAGGCATATGCAAGACTCCTAAAGAGATACGCTTGTCTTATAATTCTTGAAAGAATTAATAATGTTTAGAGAGAGAGATAATTCACCTTTTCTTGGACCTTTGAAGGTAGAAAATGAGTTTGAACTTCTTGTGTTGTAGGTTTGGTAATACTACCTACATTTTGATTTTTTTGAGGAGCATGACTTGTAATAGGTACAACATTAGGATTCACAATTTATGGCCTTGTAGAGGCATCACTTGGAGTTACTCCTAATTCTTGACCTTCTCCCAACACTATCTTCTTGGATATTGTGTTGGATACAATTTATGTGCTTTGATTTAACACATAATCATCTCTTGTTTGGAAGTTCATCATGCCTATACTTTGGCTGGTGCCTTCTCCATGGTTATCCCTTTGCATAAGGTATGCTTCTTCTAAATTTACATAAGGAGTAGATTATTATTTTGACACCAAATATTGGTTATCTCTTCTCCACCATCAATCACAAATTGACCTTGAGGTTATATCCATTGGTCTAAATGATTCTCTCTTTGGACCAAATTAGCATGTACTAGAACAAAAACCTTCATGGAAGGAGTGGGATTGGGACTATAGGCATTGGGATACCTATTGAAACCTTGATGAATGTATCCTCTTCCTTGGTAGTTCTATTTGGGTTCATCTCTATAGCCTTGTTGAAGATAGTATTGATAGTTAGGTGGAGCACTTGTTTGGAACTTAGTTTGCATCATCTAAGCTTGTTAACCAGATTTATTCATATTTTTCCACAATACTATCCAATTTTTTTGGGAAGGATCTTAGATTGACATTGGAATTAAGAATTAGAGATATTATTGGAGATTTAACTAAACCATGAGACAACAATGGCATGGAAACACTTAGAGGGAGTCTTCTAGCTTATATCAAGCTATTTTCAGCTCCAATAGCTATTTCATATGCATCAAGTAGAGTGAATCCTACCATATATTGTAACATCACTACTACATTATTACCAATACCTTTAAGATAGGTGGGGAAAACAAATCTTGAATGAGGTCTCATGATAGGTGGTAACCTATGCCATGTCCATTGAAATATTTCATTAAAATCCCCCATATATTCATTAGGACCTCTCTTTATCACATTCAATAGATGGATCAATGAAGTATGGTCACTCTTATTCTTAAATCTAATCACTAGTAATTCCTCAAATCCATCCCAACCTGTAATGTAACCACCTTCTAAAGTCCTATACTAGTCAAGTGCTTTGCCTTTTAGATACATAAAAAGAAATATAATGGCTATGTTGGCTTGGGTGACATTATGGAAGTTACAAAATTTTGAAATGTCCCTACTATGCTCAAATGGGATAATAGGACCCTCTCCATTAAAACCAGGGAGACTCTTGGTAGTATTAGGAGGAATACGGTTATATGCAGGAAGGTCAATTAAATTTTGCATGTTAAAGGCTAAGAAAGGCTATTGCCTATCCATTTTTCTTCATTCCTCTTGATCTCCTATTTATCCAACCTCATAAACTTATTCTTCTCCAAAACCTCCTTGCCAAGTATCTCTAAGCACTGGGAATGGTTTGGGGAATTATTCTTCAAGAAGAGCTTCAGCTAGAGGGGCTTGATTAGAAGTCTTAGATGACCTAGTGAGGACCACAAAGTATAATGTGGGAAAATTGATCTACAACTAGAGATTCTCACCTTTTGAAATCGTCAAATGCTCTATTAAGATTAAAAACTCAAGTTTGTTAATATAAACATTCACCTTGACATGTAAATAACTAGGAACCGGGGCCCCATTGGGCATGCTAAAACTGTTGTCTCTAAATCTTACACCCTAGAAGAGGATGTTCAATCCTCTTCTAGATTTAGGAAACATTGGGACATTTCTATTCATGTGGGTATGCCTATAATGGAAATGAACCTCTATATTTAAAGGGATAGCTCCCTAAATTTGTCTCTGCAAAATAATATCTATTTAAAATAGCTTGATTGAAAAAAAAGGGTTAGAAATTGCATGAGGGAAACCTATTTTAAGAATGGTGATGCACCAAGGTTTTTATTCCATATTAATGTCATATCTTAGTACACAATACAACAAAATGTAAAGACATTTTTACAATTTCTAGAGATTCTAACATGAATATTTCAATAAGGAGGTGATATGCATGAAACAATAAAATTAAAATGAACTGAAAGTCACATTGCACATTCAAGAATAGTTAAAAGTCTTATATTAGTTCCATAAACTTAAGCATACTCTAGATGACCTATTAGATAAATAAATTTGATTAGACATGAAGGACATGAATGAAAAAGGATAGAAGCATGAAACCATCACTTGTTGTTAATATATGTCACTTGCACACTCAGACAATGTTTAGAACTTGAAAGGGAAGAAGATTGTACTAATGTTAAAAGATAGGATATCATTCTACTAGGGCTTTATCATACTCTGTGTGGATAAATTTTTACTATCAAAATGGCTATATATATATATATAAATAAGGAAGAGAGAGAGGAAACCCTTTGGCACCAAGGAGAGGAATCAATTTGTTTGAAGTCACCATCTTTAGCTGTAATCATGTTTACAAGGGATGCTTACTTGAGCCATTTGGTTGATCCATGTCATCAAAAGTTGTTACACCTTTGGCCCTAATCTCTCAAATATGATTTTCTAATGTTTGAATCAATAGAATAAGGATATTCTTGGCTGAGTCATGAAATCAAAATGGTTGTTATAAGGGAGTCCACTTGTTGTAGATTTATCTCTTCCATTCTATTTGTCTTTGTCCTTCTTTGATTGGTCCTTAAGGAATGACTCAGATCCTGGTCGATCAATGGTGATATGGGATTTCTCCTTGGCTTGATGGATGAAGGACATGGGCCCTTAGATCTACTTTAATCCTCTTATGTTAAACACCAAAAATTATCTCACTATCTTCAAGTTGACATTTATTTGACTATCATTTCACTGGGGCACTACATTCAAGTATCCTATTTTGTGATTTTTATTTATGGCTTGTCAGAAGGATTATTTTGGACAAAAAGTTTTTAACAATTCCTTTGGAATTCTTGAAAATGTCACTTCATTTTGGAATTATCCATATGGGCTTGGAGAGTGTCCCTTTAGAACTTTCCGAAGGGCATTTTGGAGGAAAAGTTACCCTTTGAAACTTTTCGAATGGCACTTTGGAGGGAAAGTGACCCTTTAGAACTTTTTGAAGGGCACTTTGGAAGGAAAGTGACCATTCAAAAAAGTTTTGAAGGGGACTTGGAAGGGATAAAGACCCTTTGGAACTTTCCAAAGGGCACTTGGAAGGGAAAGTGTCCCTTTAAAAAAGTTTTGAAGGGTACCTTTGACGAAATTGGCCCTTCAGAAAAAATTTAAAGGGCACTTTGGAGAGAGAAATAACAATTCAAAAAGGTTTTTAAGGGAAATATAAAGAGAGAGAGACCATATAGAAAAGTTTCAAAGGGAAATATTTTAGGAAAAGATAGGCTAACTTCTTTCATATTTTTTGTTCAAGATAAATAGTCTGAGATAGAAAACCCAAAACAAAGAATTCCTTGAGGAAAAGGTAAAGAGAGAATTATTGAGACAAAAAGTTTGAAAAAATTCCTAGGATTGGACAAAAACCAAAAAAAAAAGGAACCTTTCCAAAATAAATAACACTTAGGTAAAAGGGGTGAGAAACACTTGAACAAGGCTAAAACAAAGAATTTGAATAAGAGAAAATAATTAGTTTCTTTCATGAGTCCTTCAAAATTTAATTTAAAATAGACAAGATATGTTAAACTTAGACAAAGGAAATTTCAAAATAAAGTTAAAATTTTTGGCTAAGAATACTCAAATACAATGGAGTGCTCATGTTTGTAAAAATAATGCTCTTCCTTGTAACGAGGGATATAGTAGACCCCATTGTGAGTATACCTTTATGTCATGTTTATAATATTGTTTTCCTTATGTGTTAAAATGTGAAATGTGTTTTTCAAAAATTAAAAGGTGTGTTTTGGATTTATTTAAACAAATAACATGGTAATATGAGACTATAATAAAAGGAAGTGCCTTATTACCACATAATAAGAAGAAATGGTTATGATAACTTTGGAACCTAAAGTGCAAGCTATCAATTTAAACTTAGGTCAAATATACACCAATAACATAAAATTTAGATACAAATATCATGAGTTGTGAATAAAAAATTAGATTAGGGTCTTTCTAATTAGGAAGCTAACAATGCAAACTAAGAATAACAAAATGTGAATTAACACAAGAACTCCTAAGTATAAAGCTAAAACCAAACAAGCAACACAACACCACTACATGGTAATAGGATGTAGACTGGTCTAAGAACTTAGATCATGAGCAAATTCAAGATAACCTATGTTCATAATGATAATAAAAATGATGATTAATCTAGGTAACAGACTTTAATATAAATAGGAAATTGTACCCAGGTTTACTCAAACCAAGTGTAAATAGTGAACTAATAACACCTTGGCCTAGAACTTAGAAAGGCAAGATTTCAAATTTAGATTAAAAATGAAGGATACTAAGATTTTCCAAAGTGGTAAAATGGTCTAGACTCAAATGGACAACATAATAATGTTTAAAAAAATTAAAAACACAATATTCTAAATGATGATTTGAATAAGGAAAGAAATGTTTTTGATTTGCTCAGTGTAATACCTCTTTGATCAAATAGAATGGTGTATAGCAAAAGTATTTGGTTATCTTCAACCCTTATTAGACTCTAAAAACCAAGAAACTAAAGGATAAAATTATAAAACACCTAAGTGTAACATCCAAAGTCCTAAAACTAATAAGGTTTCATGATACTATTGAATTCCATCTATATAGTATTGAGTTATATTCTTATTGTTGTTGTTGAAGCATTATTATTGTCATTGATGTCAAAGTCAAGACAAATATTACTAATTTCAAGGTCAAAATTGAGTCCATGCATGGTAAGATGATATGTGTCAAAGAATTCTTATAAAAAGAGAGAATTTGAAGGCAACTTGGTAGTCCTTTTGAGGTTGATGGCATTCCAAATTCAAGATCATGGTACAAGGTAAGCTATTGTTATCTATTAGTTATCTTGAGAAGCCTAGTCTAGCCTTGAGAGAAGGTGTATGCATGAAACATAGTAAATATTGGTGAGTTGTGTTAGTATAGACATGAGAGAGTATACAAAACTATCCAAACATGAGAAAGAATGAAAAAATCTTTGAAATGAGTTCCAAGATCAAGTTTTGAGGCTTAGTCCTTAATTGAGAGACCTAGTAAGAAGGCATAAGCTTAGTATCATACTAAGTTGAGTAATATAAGACTTATGTGAAGAAGGTTGATATTATGTGGGCATGGTATGAGTTAATTTGACATGTGGATGAGGTTTTGATAACATTACAAGAAGTTTTTAGGTATGATCAAGGTCTAAGTATGACTAACAATTCATAGCCTAATGTGCAGAGAAACCTAATATGGCTTAATGAGGGGTCAAGATAATTTACCAAGGTACCAAAGATATTTATATCAATTATAAAGGTGTGAGTGTTTATGTTAAGTGTGTTTACCAAGTTTTAGGTCATATCTTAAAGGTGAAAGCATGTAAATTGGTGTTATGGATTTTTGTGTACACAAAATGCAGTGTTGCAGACTCAATAAGGAATTTATTTTACTCTTTGGCATGCAAAACATTTGCATGAGATCTTAAGAAATTTATATAAGTTGGGTAAGGTTAATAGTTTAAATTTCTTGGAATTAGTTTTTAAGTATAGGGGAAATCATTTATGAATGATTACAAACAAGGGAAATAAGTCAAAACCCTTCTAAAACCCTCAAATTGACCCAATAGGAAAAATCTTGTTCATTATGGATCATAATGTTTTTTTGACCCAATTTTGTGTTTGGAACATGTAAATAAATCTTCTAGGTTTCTCTAGGTGGTTTTGGTTTGTCATAAGAGTAGAAGCTATCTAAAACCCCTTATTTGTCGAAATTTTAATGTATCAGACAGGGTTAACCATGTCAAAGCATACAAATGGATGAATGATGATGTGTGAGAATTTTATTTTGTGCCCATGTAATTTTATAATAATTTTAAGACCTAAAATGTGTTAAATCAGTCATGGAATTTGGCCTATCACTAAAAAGGCCTAATGAGCAAGACAATGAGAAAACTAGCCAATTGTGAGAAATGAATTAGGTATTGGCTGTAGAGGATTAGGGATGGATAGAAATGCATGGTTAATTTTTTAATATATATATCTCATATACCCTTTTTTCTAAGTTTTGGTGATGCACACAAGCATGTTAAAAGTTGTTCTCAAAGTGATTTGTCTAACATAGTGAAGTTTGTGTAGGGTGAATATGTGAGATTGGTCTCTAAGACTAATATTGATATTAAACCTTATAATATACTTTTTAAAAGATTATATAAGTATTATTAAAGTTAATTTAAACCCATTTTAATATCATAAAAGTGTTCCCATAGGTGTTTTAATACTTGATCTTATTGACTGTGTTTTTGGTACTATAGGTAGTTTTATGTGTATGAGTGAGAATGTTGTTCTTGAGTCTTTTTTATTATATTTGATGAATAAAATGAACATTAATTTGTTAATTAGGTATAATAGGTTAATTTTAAAACATTTTTATGCATAATAAACTTTTATTATGTTTTGAAAAGTCAAAGGCTTTTGACTAGGTTTTTAAGGCCTATGTGCAGTTCTAAATGAACATATAAAGTTGATCGATTAGAGGTTTTTTTACCTATTTGATGAATTATAATGAACATTATGTTTAAATTTGGGTAATTTATATTATATAAATTTTATTTTTTATCATTTTTATGTGGAATATGATTCATATTTTCAAGATAAACTTTATGACAATAAGAAGGCATAATGGCAAGTAGACCTAATTGTGTGGTTCAAAGAGTGAAATAATATAAATGGTGTTGAGGACATAAGGTGTGATTATCAAGGGTATAATTTAATTTTTTATGAATTTTTTAATTTATTTATGGAGGCTAAAGGTCTTCCAAGGAGGTCTAAGTGAAATGTGTGCTTAGAGAAGGCCTAATTGCATTAGGTCTCTATTAGGCCTAATGGTGGTTTTGGCCCTTAAGGGTAATGACAAACCTATGAATGGTTTTTAGACTTATGAAACGTGTTTTTGATCTATTAAAAATATTATCCAATCATGGTGAGGTTATTTTTTGACCAATATGGGTAATATCAAGAGTCAAGTATAAAGAAAAGGTCTAATAGACCTAATTTGACTAGTTAGAATATTGAGCATATAAGTGAATGATTTAGAGTTTTAGAAACCAGGTAAAGAGATTGAATATAATAAAATAGGTTTGTTTAATATTCCATGAATATATAACTATTTTTATGTTTTCACTTAGATTTTGACCCTTTGAGTAGATGTAAATCTCTCCTCATCCAAGTGGTACAATGGAATCATCTCTAGGCTTGTGGGTAGCCTAAGGAATGAGGTGAGTCTCTAGATAGGGATAACTCCCTTGATATAAAAATTTAATACTAATACTAATAAATTTGGGGGTGAAAAGTGTGAGATATAACTGAAAGCAAAATTAAACTAATGAGATGATACACCAAATCAATTTGATGACTTCTAACCAATTGCATCCTACACTTAAGACCAAAAGACAAACCAAACTTACACTCCTTCAATCTTCATCTTCTCACATCAATGTTAAATTATGAGGTAATGGATGGATGTTAAAATATAGGATAATTATAAAAGAGGCCTTTAATATAACTAATGAAAATACTAACTCACTCAACATTTGACATTTTTTAAAACACTTTACATGCCCTTTGAAAAGATGTTTTCTAGCTGCAAACAAGGTGAGAGAATGAGACCACATGCTAGGAATCCATATTATTCATTAAAAATATTCATAATTAATTTATAACACACTTTTAAATAGTAATGAATAGGTAAAAATTAGTTATTTTATTGATCAAAAGGTATACAAGTGAATAGGGCTTCACCATACTCAGGTGGAGCATCTAATATAATGCCAAAATGGCCAACTCTTATAGAGTTTGAAAGAAAGAGAGAAATATAAGTACAAGGGTCACAAGAAAACTTTTAAACATGATACAAGAATTTAATTTTTAATGTAAGAAGGATATGGAATGAACCATGCAAGGTCTAGAAGTCCAAGTGTCCATATAAGTCATCAAAGTTATGCAAAGTGACCTAAAACTCTTTTTCTTGCATTAAAAAATACCTTCATGATTAGGATTATCTAAACATATTGTAATTGATGAGGATACATAAAAATTATTTCATTTTAAGGAAAGGTTATAAAACATACCTTTCAAACTTTACATGCATTATTTGTATGCTTGGTCTTTTGGAATCACCTAAAGAGAGCCATCATCATCCATTATCCTAAAAACTACCCTTCCATGTACCTTGCACATTTGTCTTAAATTTTCCATTAAAATCCATTTTAGGGAGTGAATGACAAGTTTAAATACCCTCCATGGCCTTGGAAGCATCAGACAAGCTTTAAAATTAGTTCAAGTGAAGCTTTTCAGCCCACTCTCTAGCTTGCCCAATATGATAGATTTGACTGTCTGAGTTGAAGGACCTATTTGAGGAACATATGAAGATTTTTAAGGCATGAAACACACATGAATATTTATATTATTTCTAAATATTTCAGTCCATGTGTCTTCTATCTCTTGGAACTTCCTACACCCTGTAAAAAACACAAAATAGTGATTAAAATCCTATTTTACCTCCATATGTACAATTTCATACATATCCATTTCATGTGTGAGAAAATGAGAGAGTAATCTCCATGATCTAATAGGTTTCCTTTCCAAACTATCCCATTAGGGTGGCTCTCCAAGATCATTTTCCTCGTCGAGTCATAACTAGGGTTTTAGTAGGGTTTTAGGCAATTCTAGATCTTAATATTTATTCGTAAAATTTGAATGTTTAACATGCCTAAAAATTACACAAACTTGATGAAAAGGAACCTTACTAACTTCCATTAATCCCTCTGGTTCCCATACAAATCCTTAGAAAATATACGAGTACTTGGAAACACCCATCAAGCTTAGTTTACTCTCATTTTCCATGCTTAGACTGTGTCAAGGCTAGAAATGTCTCTCCTTTAGGTCTATTTACACTAAAAAATATAAAAAATGTCTATTTAAACTTTATAATCATTTTTAAATAAACCATATATCTTTCTAAGATTTAGACATGGTGGTAGACCTCAAGATGGTTATAGGTCTCTTGAAGGTTTAGTGAGCTTAGCATACCCTCTATAAATTTGGATCATTTGGCCTGATATAACATGATTATGATTGATTATTAAAAAATTTAACACTTAATTTATGCTTAAAAATCCATAACATAACCTCTCCAAAACTCCTTTCATCACTTTTCCTCTCTTTTACCAACTTGGCCTAGTGGAACCCTGCCAAATTTGACTGTATGCATGCAAAATCAAGTCACTTTGAGGGTTTGGAACCTATGTGAGTATTCCTAATAATACTTAAAAATTACATAAACATCATCCAATTTTATTTTAATATCTCAAGGCCTCATATTAGTTCATTCACTCATTTTTCCATCTTTTTCTTGGTAGACCAAAGTTTTAGTTTTCACGAGTGACTTATCTTTGAGATAAAATAGAGAGATATATCCATTATCCCCATGTAAAAATGATAGTTTTAGGAGTTTTATAAGTTCCTAAAGATTATCTATACCAAATTTAAAGGTTAGACTCCCTCATTTAGGTACCTGACCAATTCAAAATGCCTTAAAAAGGGGCTAAAAAACCTTATTTTCTTGCATTTTTATCCAAATCTCCTTATAGGTAACTTTACACACCAATTTCATGTTTATAAGTGTTGATGCTTCGAATTGAGATATTTCCAACTCCAACAATGGGAAGTTTCAGGAATGTGGGACTTGCGACATGAAATGACCTCCAAATTTTAAAGAAGCTGGCTCTTCTTTATCTCAAAAGTATTGTGGGAAAAAGGATAGAAATTAAACAAAAAAACACCAATGCAATGAAAGAAAATCTAACTATGGCGATGCAGCTGAGTTTAATTCAATCCTTAATACTAAGCATAGTGAAGCTATATTTAGGATTCAATTACATTAAAGAGCAAACAATGCATGATCAATGTAAAAGATGAAAACAATAGAATCAAAGGCTCACAACTTAGACTATTTTTGTAGTAACACAGAAAATATCAACAAAGGCATAGAACTCAGTCTTCTTATTAATTTTCTAGTCACATAAAATGCATAGATACATGCACAGTTATACAAACATTCTAAATCAAAAAAATAAAACAAAGGCAAATGATATTACTAGCCACAACAAGAAAGTCTAAAAGTTCTTGATAACAATCTCTCATAGAAAATTATCTCTATCTTCTCCCCTTTTATGATAATCTCTACACCCATATTTATAGCATCATATTTGCTCAAGATTGCTCATATGTTCCCAACCCAATGGTCTAGCTAAACTCTAACTGAACTGGAAGTGTTTAACAAAAGATATCTTTCAGATCTCTAACATTGGCCTCTTTACAAGTTCAAATCCCAATGGCCTAACCGAACTGGAAGTGTTTAACAAAAGATATGTTTTGGATCTAAAATGTTTGGTCTCCCTGTAAGTTCATTGGCTGAATTAGATACACATGATACTTTTCACTATGAAACAAGTGAGGATACTTGGCAACTTCTACTTGCCTCACTTGAAAACCATCTCATTATTCATGAGGCACCATAAAATGACACTTGATAGCTCTTCTTCACTTATAGAAAACACATGGCACTTTCTACTGCATTATACTCTTTACTGTGTCTTTGTATCGGGAGTGCTCCATCTTTGACATTTGTCATATTCTGCTACTCTGAAACTTTATCAACTTAGAGAAAATGAGAACCACAACACTTCTTTCCCGAGCAGCTTCAAAAGGAGAATAATGATAGGTGTCACTTTCCATGTATCTTTAACAAGGGACACATGGTAGCCTCCACTTTTCTATAAAATCTTTTAGATACTTTTTGAGAGTCCTGCAGAAGGTGATACATGACGGTCTCTGTTGAGCTTTAGCTACACTATAGAAACATTCAAGACTTATTTTACATTCACATGGATAGTGACACTTGATAGCTTCCACTGACTTTAGAAACAAAACCTAGGACCCACCATAGTCTTTACTTAACAATGAAACAAATCGAATAAACTGTGGATCTTGACATTTGGTAGCTTCCACTAAACTTTAGCTAGGGAAATGTGGTGGCTTTCGTTGAACTTTACTTAGGGACACATGGCAGCTTCCATTGAACTTTAGCTAGGGACACGTGGAAACTTCTACTACTTTTAGAAAAACATATTGAAACTTTCCACAGTTGCCACTTGGCACCCTCCACATGCACTAAGAAAATCTTATCGAAAGAAGCTATCAAAACTCATAAGAAACTTGGAATGTAGATGCCAATACTTGTTACATTCTACTAGATTATAATGGGACACGTGGCACATTCTGTGCAACTTATAAAAATTATTAAATGTGTCCCAACTAATCAAATTTGGTAGCTTCCACTCGACTTTGATACTTAGACAAATTTTTAGAAAAAAATGAAACTCGTGCCCACGCTCTATGTCAAAAACTTCACTGCCTCGAAACCAAAACACACAGCAACAAAACTTAGAGCACACAACTAAAACTTAAAAAATAAAATGTAGAGTATTTTAATCCACAGTTCTTGGTGACCCTAAGGAATTTTGAGCCTACTCAAAAAGAATCCAAAGAATGTATAAAAAATGGTAAAAATCACAATTTTAGTAAGGTTGTCTGATAAATAGAACACTCAGCATCAAATAATCCCTACTTATTTTGCAATTCGTGGAAAGCTAAATCAAGGTTGTTGATATCCTTTTGTGAAAAACTCTACAAAATATGAACTGTAGCCTTCAATTGAAATTCAAGTTGGGACATGGGGATCAAGATAGATTCCACTTTTGGCACTGATGAATCATCTATTAAACCCTAGGAAATTGACTGATCATTTTGCTTGGCTAACAACAAAGGTTTAATCTCATCAACCATCAACACAGTGTTGCTATCAGGAAAAGGGGAGGGAAAACCCAATTACACCAGATCTTCAATATGTTTCTTCATGTCTTTAATTCCCTCTTTCACCACATCTAGAAGCTCTTTGTAATTGATTGTTATGGAGTTACAATTGAGAACTTCGTTCACCCTTTTTATAGTAATCATTCTATCACTAATCCCTGTTGCTAATAACATTCCATTAGTTGCATCATATAGCTTTTGTAGTAAAATTTGATAATCAAACACTCTCAAAGAGATAGTGGATAGAGTGGCTTCAATTGAAGTCTCCACCTTTTCACATAATTTCTATGCATTTAGCAGAAAGGTTAGAGAGGGTTTAAGCTGAGTAATCTCCTCAAATATTCTTTTCCATATTGATACATAAAGCTCCTTAACCAGATTCAAAACCCCTACATTCTTTGGCCTATTAGCCAACTCAAGTGTCAATTGTTCTATTATTTGTTGCTTGGCTTGAAGTTGGGCCTATATGGTAGTGGTATTATTATGCTCATTCAACATCTATTGGAACTGAGTGACTTATTGTAGGTTTTCTTCACATTTTTCTTGTAATATTTCCTTTTCCCACATTAAGGTTGTCACTACAACTTTCTCCTATGTCAACTCCTCTTTCAAAGAATCATTTTGGGCCTAAATAGCCTAGTGAGTCTGAAAAGAAATAGTATGTTGCAATTGTTTGTTGAGACTCTCTATTTCATTATTCTTGGTTTTGATTTCTATAGTTTGACCATTACATTTTGCTTTCTCTTGAGCAAAATCAGCCTCCACCTTCTATAGCTTCTTTGATACTTTTAAATAATCAGTAGCTACTGCAAAAGTGGATTTCTTCAGTAGCTCAACCCTATCTTGTGGTCTGAAAAGTGACATATTCATAGCTACTAAATTCATTGTATAATCTTTGGGTTGCATCTGCTCATTTGTCTTGACTACATTAGGTGACAAATGGGTCACCGTTAGTTGCTTCTAGATTTGGTCAAATTGTGATATCATATGTGGTGTAGCTAGGGCTTTATTATCTTTCATCTTATTTTTCTCCAGCTAGGCTTCTCTAGCCTTCTTAGCAGTATCTGCTTGAGTTTGGAAGGTAGAAGGAGAGGCAATGTGCCCACCCACAAAAGGATAACCCTATGGCAAGCCATAGGGAATAGCCAAATGTTGGCTAGGGGGAATCTAAGGAGGTACTCTCTTTGGGATAGAGGGGGAAAAATTAGGCAATGATGTGCCTTGAGTATGAATAGGTGGGGTAAAATGAGAAATAGGCGTGGCAGAGGTGGCAGGGGATATCATTTGGCCAGATGGGATTGTCACCCCTATAAAAGAAAAGAGAGACTGAGAAGACGAAGGAGAAACAACATGTACCTGAGGAGAAACTGATGTACTTAGTGGTTGGTGTTGTGAGGGTTCTACCTCCTCCTCTGAATCAGGATAAAGTTTTAGCCTCCTAGCTTTCCTTGGCATTTCTTCTAGCAGTGCTTCTTTCTCTTCAATATTTACCACTACTGCTAGTGGTGTTTGTACAAAACTGGGAACCCCAAAGGCTGACACTGGTGGAGAAGCTGTAGGTGGTGAGGATACCACACTCTTTTATTTTTCAATGGAACTGAGAGATTGGGGCCATACCATTACAGTGACCGTAGATGAGGCATGCACCATATGAGTAGACTCTACTCTAGCTTCTGACTCTCCACTCTGTGTCTGTAATTTGCTTGTGTCAAGGCTAGATATAGGAGACAGATGACATTCATCCCATATTTCCTCCCATCTCTCATCTGAATCTACATTTCCAAAAGAGTGAGTTGTCTCACAAATCTCCTACCTATACTTCCAATAGGCTTCTATTTTCTCAAATTTCTAGTCTTTATTCTTTAATGCCCTTCTTAAACTAGAAGTCATTCTAATTTTAGGATCAAAATCCTTTTGCTTAACATAAAAAGTTTCCCATGGCCTCAATTATTGAAGGGGTAAATCCATCAATTCCACATACCAACTAGGAATATCTTCCTGAGGGTTTCTTCTATTTTCCCAAAAGGGACGGCCCTCATGCATAATTCTAGCAGCAACCTTGTTATTCTTGACCTATGAAGTTATGAAACTGCTTGGGTCATATCCCCATTTATCTTCAACCAGATAGAAACCTAAGAAAGCTAGCTTTCTCAGCAACACGTGCTCAACATCTCTGACTTCTAGGGCCATGTTTTTCGTTACCCATGGAATATCATACATTTTCTTCTTTTTCTTCCAAGTGCCATATTCATTATCCACCACAGACACTTGCCAGGTGATTTCTAAGAATGCTAACCTAAGGGTCAAAATCTTAGGTAGCAACACTGGTTCTCCACTAAAATGATGGACTCTAATAATAGTATGATGGGATCCAAAAAAGTAATCACAAGGAATAGTGCAATTTATCAAAAGGCCTGAGACACTTGGAGTCAATCTATTTTTGATCGGCTCTGGGCTTAGATGGTAAAAAGTAGGGGTGAAAAAAATTTCCCCAAATTTATATGGGTCATTGGTTTTGGACAAGATATGTGTCCATGTAAACACAAGAATGGTCTTATGATGACCAAAACTGGAGTCATACCTATTCAGATGCATGTATTGGGAAAAGATGCCAGAGTTTTGATACAACGTGAGATGAAAAAAATAAGAAGAATACTTGAAAAACCCTTTAGATTTTAAATGGGTGAGTTGGTTAACCATTGAATATGTAATTTTCTCAAATAAATCTAGTCGATACTCTTGAGTCTCGTCTACAGTTTTCAATCTAAAGTGAATGGCCATTTGTTCTTCATAGATGATTATATCTTCTTTCATTCCAAAAATGAATGCCATCATAGATAGTGCCTCTTGACTAGCTTGTGCTATTGCTATTGGTAGTACTGGCACATTGGTATCATCATCCCCTAATTACACTTTTGATTTCAAAAACCTTAATTGATTATTGACATTTTCCCACATTTTCTGCATCTTGGCAATGTTGGGAAATGTTGCTGTCTTATCATGATACAGGGCCAACATGTCCTTGATGGCCTTTGGTGTAATTTGTACAATGAATGGACCCTATTTTATGGTATTAGAGGGTACATGAAACAATTTGACATATATTTCAACCAAGTCAGGCACATATGTACACCTAGGATAATGAATTGTGCTAGTTGGGAAGTCCATATCCTCATTGAAAATGTTTCATATTATCTAGCCTTGGCCCTCTAAATACATCTTTGTTGTGTCCATTATCCTATATATTTGCCATAATTTTGAAGAATTGGGTCCATGATTCCATCTACAAAATATTTCACCTTTGATGGGTCATTTGCATAACCAACTTCGAGAAATCTAGTTCACAGATAGGTCTTTAAGGGTTATGCAGGGGCCAAAGCATATGATTTGCTTGTGAGAAGCTTATCAATAGATTCATAAAACCCAAACCCATATTGTGAATACTGTGCCCCCTCCATATCTAAATCTATACATGGAATCAATGAACTTATGTAACAGGTATGGAGTTTTACAATAGGGAAAGCACTTTCACTAAGTAGGTTTTGCTATGAATTAAATTTTGCAGATAACAAGGATTTTCAAATAAATGCAAGAATGTCTGAGACATTTTAAATCTTTAAATCTTGTTATGGGGTATTTAATGTCCCATTAATTCTCAAAAATGGCATTAAAACTAGATAACCATTACTAAATCTTATTAAATCTTCATGGGACAGCGAGTCAGACACGTCATGAAAGTGGCTGCATAAGGGTACTTTGGGGAATGTTGGAGATTTGAGAGAGATTTAAAGTGTTGAGAGTATTGAAAATTTTGAAAAAGGATCTAAGTTGCGGCCATGTGTTCAAATAACACTTATTTAAAAGAAAGAGCAAGAAAGAAAAATGGGAAAACAAAACAAGGAAAGGGAAACTATCTAACTATAATACATGAGACACACATATTAATTGAAATATTTTAGGTAGATCCATTTCATAGGAATCTCTTTAGGTTCTCCCTCCATTTTTTTGAGCTCAAACTAATTTTTCTATTTACATGCACAAATTTTATAAGGGCCAGTCCACAATGCTTCAAATTTAGTATGTTGACCCGTCTTGGCAACTCTTGCATCCCATTTCAAAACAACTAAGCCTAATTTGAAATGAGGGTTTAAAGTCATTTTATCAAGGAAATATTTGATTATTTTTTGATGCTTTATTAATGAATCATGTGTTGCATCCCTCTTTTCTCAAACTTCCAAGAGTTCAGCAAGTCTGACCTGCATGGGGCCATTTTCCCCAATTTCAATTTGTTTTAATAATTGGAGGGCAGGAATCTCCAAGCTTAGGGGTATTACAGTAGGATTACCATAGACCAATTCATATGGGGACATTTTTTCACCTACTTAGGCATAATTCTGTCAGCCCACAGTGTTATATTAGCACTTTATGCCACTCTTTATGATGATCAGCCCCTATTCTCTTAATAAGTCTAATCAAGTTCTTGTTGGTTGATTTTGCCAAACCATTACCCTGAGGGTAATAACTCGAGGAAGTTTTTAGATAGATTTTGTGTTTTAGTGAAAATTTAGATACTTTATAACCTAAAAATGCTTTAGCATTATCAAAAATTATGGTATGAGGAAGCCCAAAGCGAGTAGTAATACTCCTTAGAAAGTCTAGGATCACATTTTCTATTGCTTCTTTGAGTGGCACTGCCTCACTCCATCTAGAAAAATAATTTGTGGTTGTTAGAATCCATTTGTGTCCCATACTCAACACTTGATTGATCATTCTAATGAAATCAAGACCCCATTGAGCAAAGGGTTCATCAACAATTATAGGACTATGGGGCATTGTTGCATTCCTTCTCATCCCCACATAATATTGACAAGATTGGCACTTTTTTACTAGTAGATAACAGTTTGTAAATAAAGTGGGCCAAAAATAACCTACCTGAGTTATTTTTATAGCTATGATCTTTGCAAAAATATGTCCACCTAAGACTCCATGGTGAATTTCATGTAGTATTTTCTTAGCCTCATCTTTCCCTATGCATCTTAAAAGTATGCCATTAGTATTTATTCTGAAAAGAACTTGGTCAATTAAAACAAAATGGACCCCTTGCTGCCTATAGTATCTCCTCTTGTCATGAGAGAGCTCTTTTAGGAAAATCCCATGTTTCATAAAATGGATCCTATTTGAGACCTAGGAGTTCTGATCAAATTTTTGTATCCTCAATACACTTTCCTTTTCTATTTCTTCAGGCATCACTTTTTCCATATCTTGAGTCATGTATTAGCACAACTCCCTACCTCTGACCAACATAGTGGGTCTGACCTCTACATCATACTCAAGGATATTTGTTATCTAGTTTGCTCTTTTTTTAGTAATTTCACCCTCCATAATGTATTATCTGACACTAGGATGAGCCACAAGTATCAGAATCTTACTTCCTATCACCATATGCCTAAATTTATTGAGGTATTTTACCATAGCATATGCCCATTTCTCCACAAAGTTATATCTGGTTTCATACTCCCTAAGAGTCCTTGAGAAAAAGGCTATTGGGTGTTCTCCCTTTTGTTGATCATCTTTCTATGTTAGGACAACAGTAACACTGAACTCTCCTCCATAAACATACATCATAAAAGACTTAGAAAATTCTAGGTTACTAAGTACTGAGGCTATTGAAATTTCTTTCTTGACCTCCTCAAAGGCTTGTCTTCCTTCTGTAGTCCACTTGAACACCAGGTCTTTCTTTAACAAGAGTGTTACTGGTCTCACTAAGCCTACAAAGTCTGATATGAACTGACTAAAAAAATTAATCTTCCCCAAAAAAGATTGAACTGCTTTCTTATTTACTAGTAGGGGCAAGTTCATTATGGTTGCAACTCTCTCTGGATCTATAGAGACTCCTTCTTTGGATACTATATGTCCTAATAGTTTACCTTGAGGTACTGCAAAGATAAAATTCTTGGGATTTAGGGATATTCCAAATTCTTGACACTTCTTAAAAATAGATTCTAGATGATCAAAATTATCAACAACATTCTTGGAAAAAATAATGAGATCATCAAGATAAATCAGGATGATTTTATTTATGAGTTCCCCAAATGCTACATCCATATCTCTTTGAGAAGTGGCTCCAGCATTTGATAAGCCAAATGACATCTTGGCATATGCAAATGTTCCCCATTTGGTAGTAAATGCAGTCTTGTGTTGGTCTTCATCAGCCAACCAAATATGATTGTATCTAGAGAAACCATCCAGTAAGGAAAATCTCTCTGATCCAACCACAGTTTGTAAAATTTGTTCCATAGAGGGTAGGGGATAGTGATCTTTCAGAGATGCTTTATTTAGGTCTCTAAAATCCACATAGATACTTATGTCACCATTGTTTTTCCTGACTAGTACTAGATTGGATACCCAGGTTGAGTGTTTGATTGGAAAAATTATTTTAGAATCTAAGAGTTTCTACAACTCATCCAACATTAGAGGTTCAACCCTTGGATTCACTAGCCTCTGCTTCTGTCTGATTGGATTATATCCTTCAGTTAGTTCTATTATGTGCTGAATGATGTCTCTGTTATATCCATGAAGGTCTTCATAGGTTCAGGCTATTACTCTATCATACCTTTTACACAAGTCAATTAGTCTTTCCCTTTCCTCTTGAATTACAAAATTTCCAATCTTTAGCTTTCTCCCTCTACTCACTTCTATCTCAGAATAATCTACTTTATTTGCTTGAAACCTTTTATTCTCTAGGCTTACATCTTGTAGATCAAATAGGTTTTCTAAAGTGATCAAGCCTTTGGGAAGATTATTGGTCTTTAATTGAATAACTTGGTCTCCATATGCTTCTTTAATTTTGGGCTGCAATTGATCAGCAAATTCCCCTGACTGTTGCAAAAATGAGAGTACTTGAGAATCATTTTCAAAGACTTGCCAATTTTCATCATTGTCTGGGATAGTCGGCCTCACTATAACTTTGACTGACTCATTGTTGACTAATAGACCAGTTGCTAGATCAAACTATGAGCCAATCTGTGCCATCCTATCAGCTTCAAAATTTTGGCTTCTAGGGACTAATTCAATATTGAAAGCTTCAAAATCTTCTATTAAGTCCCAAATTCTATGTCTATAGGATCTCATCCTTACATTTTTGGCTATTGCCTTTTCTCTAATTTGTTTCACCACTAGTTTTGAATCTCCTTTTACTATCAGATTCTTTACTCCCTTCTTCTTGGCTAATATGAGCCCATGTACTAAGGATTCATATTCGGCATCATTATTAGTATAGGCAAATTGGAAATGGATAGCTCTTAAAAATTTCTCACTATTTGGAGCAACAAGACAAACTCCTACTCTAGCACCATTTTTACTTATAGCCCCATCAAAATTTAAGGTCCAAACTTCTGAGTCCTTTTCAGATTCTTGAGTCTTTGGTGTTTCTTCCCTTAAAATATTTGGGATCTCATGATCTTCATCAAATATGACATAAGTGCCTAGACCAGTAGAGTCATAATTTCCATATGGGTCACTTTGCATCATAGCTAACAAATGGTTATTTTCCTATTCTTGGTCATGTTCAGTCCAGTCACCTAACTCTTCAACAAAGACCCTTTCTTCCTTATTCAACATAGCATGAGCTGCTTCTAATTTTGGGGTTGGTTCATTGGTGATGTGATCTTTAGATAATGGCTCAGATAGTATTTTCATTTTTGAACCATATTTGGTTTTTAGGATGAGGTGAGACCAATCAAGGGACATATATCTTCCTATATTGGCTGTGAAATCCCTGGATAAACATAGGCCAAATATAAGGGGTATATCTATGACTACCACATCTTGATTTACAAATATATTAGGGAAAGTATACAATTACAATGGGAGTTGTTTAATTTTCCCTATTATTTGCACTAATTTTCCATCCAGCTGCATAACTCCTCTAATAAGTGGCTCATACTTTATTTTTAAAGCATCTACTATTTGCTTAGGTATTACTATAGTACTGGCCCCTGAGTCTATCATTACACTATGCAACCATTTCTTTCCAACTATCAAAGTCAAATAAAAGGGCTCTAGTTTGGAATTACTTACCTCTAGTGCATTGTTCAAAAGGGCTGTTGTCTGTAGATGAACTGTGTCTTTGAGATTTTCTTTATCAATAGCTCCTTCTTTGGTGCCAGCATGTTTAGGCACTGCTTAGCCTTGAAAAGCTTCTTGTAACAATGTGTTTTACTCAAGAATAGCTAATATGTCCCATATTGACACATGTGTTGGGGCCTTCTTCAGTTGATCCACCACATTCATTGGTCTTAGCGTTTGGGTTCTTGGATAATAAGGGTACCTTGTTTTTTCTTGAACTTGTCCAAGAATTACTTGATTCTACACTGGTTGAGATATTTCTTGTCTAGCAGCTATGTTTTGATGACCTTGAAATGGAGGAATCCCCATAACTTCATTATTTGTGACTTTAGGTTGTTCCATCATCCTTCTCTTGGCTCTGGTGTAGTAATCTAATTGTACTACTAGCTTCTTGAAAGTAGAAGCTTCATTTAAGAACACTGACTCTTCATCTTCAACCCATGAAAATAAAGCATGTTCAGGGGATATTTCTTCTTGTTGTTGTAAGGACATCCCTTACATCTAAGCCATCAGGACTAAATTTTGTATACCAGGGGATTGGTAGGCTTGAGTGTTAGAAGTACATGCAAATTATCCATCCATTCTTCTTTGCTCTGCTATCTTTTGCTATAAATTACCCATGGGATAATCTCTAGGCATATGAGCATTATTACAAGGGAAACACTAGGCATTAGTGCCATCTACATAGTTATTCTACCCTTGAACAATCTCCCTATTTGAATTAGGTGGAATAGTCTATGAGGGTGTAGGGACTGCAACTAATTGGTTTGATGGCTGAGGGTTAGTTTGCCTTTGAGAACCCTGATACTGATTTGGCTATAATAGAAATATATTTCCTTGGTAGCCTTGACATTGGGGTCTAAGATAAGGATTATGCTATCTTTTTAGGTTAATTAACTCATTAGAAAATGTCCTTAAAATGTTCTTGATATCATCCATCTCAGATGACTGGATGAGGACAAGTTCTTTAGCAGGTTGTTGAGGAAATGTATACATAGACACAGGTGGGGCTATGGAATTAGGGGTTTCTGGACCCAAAGGTAAGGTAATCTCTAGAAACATGGGCATGGGAGGCCTTGGGGGCAACTTTCCAACATTTATTAAGTTATTTTTAGCTCTAACTACATAGTCATAGGATTCTGGCAGAGTCTGACCTCCAAGTGACTGAATCATTACTGATATATCTGAATTTAAAGCTTTAATATAAAACACTATAGCCATACCTGGTAGTGGTCTTGTTGTAGTAGGAATTCTTTCCCAAGTCGTTTTAAATCTTGATTTGAAATCAGTCATTGCTTCTTGTGGTGCCCTTTTGATAGTAATCAATTGTTGCAACAAAGAATATTTATTACCCTTTTCTTCAAATCTTTCAAAGAAAAGATCTCCAAGCTGATCCCATGTAGATATTGCATTTGGAGTTAAATATTTGTACCATTCCAAAGCCTTCCCTTTAAAAGAAGCTACTAACAATCTTATAGCCACATTCTATGGTGTGACCACATGTATTGCATAGACATCAGACACATCCTATAGATGTTCTTCAGGTGTTTTGAAATCTTGCCCACTAAATTTGGGCAGAGCTTTTAGGGCATTTACTGGAATAGGATCCCAAGTGGCTGATGGTACTGGGAGAATTAGAGGATTACCAGTGTTCCAACTTACATAATTCCTTAGGGTATATGTGCTCCCATGTTTGCTCTTGGTATTGCTATAAATTGATTGACCCTTCTTCTTGGATTAGTTATCAATAGTGGTAAAATAATACCTAGATTTACAGCAAATTGAGATCTTGTTACTGGTCCACAGCTCTGACTCCTTATAGCTCTTTGGTTCATACGGTCTTGAAAGAAACTTTAAGATGGGGCCCCATCGAGGATGCCAAAAAACTGTTTATGCTTAGAATTGCACTGTTTCCAACACCATCAATGGGAAGTTTTAGGAATGTGGGACTTGCGACCTGAAATGACCTCCAGATTTTAAAGAAGCTGGCTCTTCTTTATCTCAAAAGTATTATGGGAAAAAGGATATAAATTAAACAGAAAAACACCAATGTAATGAAATAAAATCTAACTATGGCGATGTGTCTGAGTTTAATTTGATCCTTAATACTAAGCACAATGAAGCTATATTTAGGATTCAATTACATTAAAGAGCAAACAATGCATGATCAATGTAAAAGATGAAAACAATAGAATCAAAGGCTCACAACTTAGACTACTTTTGTAGTAACACGTAAAATATCAACAAAGGCATAAAGCTCAGTCTTCTTATTAATTTTCTAGTCACATAAAAGGCAAAAATACATGCATAGTTATACAAACTTTCTAAATCAAGAAAATAGAACAAAGGCAAATGATATTACTGGCCACAACAAGAAAGTCTAAAACTCCTTGATAACAATCTCTTGCAAAAAATTATCTCTATCTTCTCCCCTTTTTTTATGATCTCTGCACCCATATTTATAGCATCAGATTAGCTCTAGATTTCCTGCATGTTCCCAACCCAATAGTCTAACTGAACTCTAAATGAACTAGAAGTGTTTAACAAAAGATATCTTTCAGATCTCTAACATTGGCCTCTCTGCAAGTTTAAATCCCAATGGCCTAGCCGAACTGGAACTGAATTGGAAATATTTAAAAAAAAGATATTTTTTGGATCTAAAACATTTGGTCTCATTGTAAGTTCATTAGCTAAATTAGATACATATGATACATTTCACTGTGAAATAGGTGAGGACACTTGGCAGCTTTCGCTTGCCTCACTTGAAAACCATTTCATTATTTAGGAGGCACCAAAAAGTGACACTTAGCAACTCTTCTGCACTTACAGAAAACACACAACACTTTATGTTGCATTATACTCTTTACTGTGTCTTTGTATTGAGAGTGCTCTATCTTTGTCATCTATCACAGTCTACTACTTTGAAACTTTATCAACTTAGAGAAAATGAGAACCACAACACTTCTTGCCCAAGTAGCTTCAAAAGGGGAACAGGGACATGTGTCACTTTTCGTGTATCTTTAACAAGGGACATGTGGTGGCCTCCACTTGTCTATAAAAGATTTTAGATAATTTTTGAGAGTCCTATAGAACGTGACACGTAGTGGTCTCCATTGAGCTTTATCTACACTGTAGAAACATTCAAGACTTATTTTAGATTCACACGGACAGTGACACTTGGCAGCTTCTGCTAACTTTAGAAAAAAAACCTAGGGCCCACCATAGTCTTTACTTAACAATGAAACAAAATGAAGAAACTATGGATCTTGACATTTGGTAGCTTCCACTAAACTTTAGCTAGGGAAACATGGCGGCTTCCATTGAACTTTAGTTAGGGATGCGTGGCGGCTTCCATTAAATTTTAGCTAGGGACACCTGATAGCTTCTGGTGCATCACAATAACATGAAAATAACACAGTAACAATGAATTCTCTGAGAAGAGATGTATTATTACTCAAAATCGCAATACAAAAATATGCTTATCTCTGGGAAGAGATGTCTGTCTTCACATTTCGGGTTACATCTTCTTTTATACACAATTTGAAAGCATGGGGAGGATGTGGAAGGTCACCAATCTTGAGGGAGATGAAGTGGTATGACTTCCAATATTGAAAACAATACATAATTCGAGGAATTACTATTTATGGAAACTTACTATTTTTAGACAGCACTATTAAAATTGAAATTTGAGGCACTTCCGTTGGGTTTTTGGGGGTCAAACTTCATTGAGCAAAGCTCATTCCATTTCACAACGTTCCCCTCGTTCTTAGCTTTCCAACGGTTCAAACGACGAGTCAATTGGAGCTACGGTGCAAAAGTTATGGCTCCCGGAAATTTCGTCATCAATTGGGGTGGAACGGTCACCCAAATTGTCACCTAAATTGATGCCTGGATCAAAGAAGCTTTCAAAACTCATAAGAAACTTGGAACACGGATGCCAACACTTGTCGCATTCTACTAGATTATAACAGGACACATAGCACGTTCTTCACAACTTATAGAAATTATAAAATGTGTCCCAACTGATGACATTTGGTAGCTTCCACTCAACTTTTATACTTAGACAAATTTTTAGAAAAAAATTGAAATTCGCACCTGCGTTCTGTGTCAAAAACTTCACTACCTCAAAATTGAAACGCACAGGGACAACACTTGGAGCACACAACTGAAACTCAAAAAATAAAATGTAGAGTATTTTACTCTACAATAAGATTCCTAGACATGTTAAATACATTTAATTAATTACTATGGATCTTTGGGAACCATCCAAAACACCTTATCCATTATCTTTCCCATACTTTCCTAGTAAACCAAAGGGTTTCCATGCTTCCTTGTACGGACTGTTGTTAATTTCCAAATGAGAAAGATGTTTGGGCATCTTGGAATGGTCTTAGATCCTTTGAGACTTTATGATCTCAAATAAAACATGATATTTCCTAACCTCAAGGTCCTCTTAACCCTGTGGACTTAGTATGCTTCCTTTGAATAGGATAGTGTTATTTGATCCCTACTTGTAGATGAAAACATGGTCTAAATATGGCATTGAGATGTTCATGATCCTTTTGAAACAATTATATTTTCTCATATTGGATTTAATTCATTTTATTCCCATGATATATCTCCTTTTTTTCCCAAAACACTACTCTCAACCATGACTGAGACACTCCTAACAAACCCTGTTGAAGGTTATTATTCCCAGCCAAAGGGAACTTGTAGGTGAGGATGAGGGTGGTTTGATTCTTCTCTAACCTATCCTTGATAGTCCTTGATATAATTTTACATCTTAAAATCATTCTTGTGGATTAACACATAAATTAATGCTTGATAAATCTCTCAAGATGGAAAATGTTCTATTTGTTGTCATAGACCTGTAAACATTACTAAGCCTTCCTTAGTGTGTTTTCAAGCACCTTTGGGGTTTTAAACAACTTAATTCACCTCAGTTTATGCCCTTAAAACTTGGAATGGATGATTTCCATGATAGAGGATATTTTCATTCCAAAATTTATGCCTTGAAATAAGACCTAAGCAAACCTTAGGAAGTGTTAGTAATTTGACCTCTTAAAGTCAAATTACTAGCCCTATCATTCAAAACTTTCCTAAATCTCACCAATATCCCTTTGTATCAGGTAAAACCAATAAATTTTGGCCTAAAATAACTAATTTTAGTCAAAACTTTATTTTAAATTTTTCATTATAATTTCAAAAGAGCATTTTCAAGTTCAAATATGCAGATAATCCATGCATAGAGATCAATTTTGAGAGAAAATTAAAATTTTTGGGAGCTACAGGTGGTTTCAAGACCTCAAATTTTATAAAAAGGGTAATCATTAGTTGTATAAAATTTATTAAAATATTTAATGGTCATTGGATGATTTTATATACTTGTTATTTTATAACAAGTCTTAGCATGTCCGTTGGAGATCACTATTGAAGTAGGCATCATTTAGAGTGCCACAGAGGTTTATAAGTCCAGGTAAAAGTTTTAAAATCATGGTGTTATGATTTTAAATTATAATTATACCTTTAAAGTGTTTAAAAACTCTAAATTTTAATTAAACCATGCTCATATAGCCTTATGCAAGGAAATAGACATATAGGCCAAAAAGTGTGTTTTTTTTTAAATTTTAAAGTAAAAAAATATTTAAGAGTGTTTTTATAGAATTTCATAGGAAATATTATGATATTTTAATTAATTTATAAGTAGGCGAAGAGTTATTTTCATTTTGGTGATTTTTAAAATTTTTGTAGTTCTAGACACCCTTGCAAGCCTCCTATTCAGATGCTCATATCTTTCACCATGTATGGAGTTTGGAAAATATATATATTTTTTTTGATAACCCATATTTAATTATAATTACTAAAAAATTGAGACTAGTTTATGTTATTTTACTTATGAATAATCATTAAGAGCATAGGCAATTTAGAATGCAGTCAAAACCCCACAGACAAATTTCTCCATGAGATAACCTTCATATATTTTGCATGAGAACCCAATATTTTCAAGGATGTTATGGGGTTAGTGTGATACACATAAATAACAATATTTTTTTATTTGGAGGTCTATACTTTATGAACCATCATTTTGAAGATTCAACTTCAAAGCCCTCCTAAACCCTCAAAAAACTAGTTCTAAAAAAAGTTGATTTTATTTCCATAAAATAATATAATATAAACTTTAAAGCTATTAAAATTTAAATTAAAATCATATTGGATTCTATAAGTTTTAATTTTATTCATGGAATTTTATAGATGAGGGAATAAATCATGTTTTTTTGTGAAAAAAGCATGTAAAATGAAGTATAAGACACTTCAATGAAATATAGTCAATGAATCTCAAATCATAATACTTTTTATTCATCATAAAATTTTAATTTGGCCATAAATAATCCTATAAGTATCACAACCATCTCAATCAAAATGGCTAGTCTGTAGGAAAAAGGAGCAAATAGGCTTAGTCAACCTTATTGACTGAATGGTGAGTGTTTTCTCATCAAAATCAAATATATTGTGATGAGAAAAGTTTTTATAGGTATATTTAATTGTTTTTTGAGGTTTCATGTAATATATTTTTAGGTTTAATTTATTCCAAATGAAATAAGATAGGCTATTAGGCCTAATTGGCCTAATAGGCTTAATTGGTCAATCAAACAAGTAAAAAATGGCATTGAAAAAATATAAAATGAATTAATTATGAAGTTACCATGTGACATATATGTTTTTTAAGTCGATATATCATTATCAAGTCAATACAAAAGTTTCAATTCATGCAAGTTGAGCTCAAGTTGAGTTAACTAGTCCTTAAGGGTCAAATCTCTTTGGTTGACTAGTTTGACTAGTTTCATGCATCTCCCATGCTTTTCATCCATGATAAGGAAATTCAATAACTTAAACCCAATTTTAATATGAATTTATCTTATAATTTTATTAGTAATTTTTACAAGTAAACATGGGCCCACCACTTCTCAATTCTATGATAAAAATGAAGAACATGCAATTTTTGAAGACTTGGAGGATTTTAAAGCCTTTATTTAATATTGTAAAAGGATTTGTCTTATTTTAACTCAAATAAGACTAATACTTATATTTTCCATGAAAATTTGGCTTTATTTAAGGTTTCATACTTATATATTGGCTTTTTGAAGCTATTTTTTTTATAATTTTTGAAGTAGAGAAAAAATTATACTTGACACCATTTATCAAATAAAGAAGATTGTTTGCATATGGTTTTTTAGATCAGAATAGAGTGTAATTTGAATGTGTACCAGCACAAAATTATCATATAATTTCCATTTTTTAAAGTCCTTTCTACAACTATGATTAAAATCTCATCCTCTACAGGTCATTTGAAGAACTAGGATTTGAATTTGCTTTACAAACTTCTTTTAGGCCTTCTTTTGAAACACTGATGTTCAGGATTGAATGCAATGTTTTATTTTAGATTCATATGTGTGTCTTACTTAGTTTCAAAAGTATTTCAAAAAACATCAATCATTTATGTGCATCACCCCATTTAGAAAGGATTTTCCATTTCTGTTTCCTTCTCCTTTTTCATCCAAAAAATCAAAATAGTTTAGTTTTAATAGATAAATTTTAAGGGAACTAACCCTTTATAGAGGTTCTTCTCAATATAGAGTCACCCACACTCTAAAAATATCCAATTGTATTAAATAGAGAGAGGATTTTTTTTTCACATCTTCAATCAGGGTACACTCTAGAGTGATAAAAATTTCTGGCACACTCGATGGGACCTTCATTCTACACACTAGTTTTTGGAGGCATTCAAAAGAAGTTCAGTGCCACTTTCAATTATTCAATGTTGGTTATGAACATTAGGTATCATTTGAGTATTGATTACTTTTATAATTTGGATTGTTAATGGTATCCAATGGCTTATTTTAGTATGGATCCATATAATCTTTACTATGATCAATATAACGTGCCATATCATGAGCCATCTTACTCATCTAGCCAACATAGTCATGCACACTTTACAGCTACCCAATCCATAATAGCACTTAAACAAAATTTAATGAGCCTTGAAAAACATGCACTAGAGTTGTACTCAGATCTATTATGGCCAATATACCCCTACTCACCTAATCCATTATGTGAGAGATTCTTTATAACAAATAAAAGAGCAATGTACACCTGTTGAGAGGGCAAATTGGGGTAATCTCACTAGAGAGATGATGGATGTAGGTGGTTACATTCAAATTATTGAGGACAAACTAAAAGGCCTTAATAGAAAATAGGTCCAACCTCACTCTTCTTATATTCCATCCATTCCTCCTCAAGAGATCATTACAAGAGCCCATTTGAGTTTGCGAAATTCTTCATATGTTTCTCAGACCTTCCCTTCTTGGAGTTCTATCCAAGAGAATTGTCAAAGAAAGATAGAGATTGTTATGGTAGACATTGCTATTGAGATCATCAAAAAATTTAAATAGAATATATTCTAGGAGAATATTGATAAGTAGATCAGAGATTTCGAGCTGAAGATAAGGAAAGAGGAGGAGAACCAGAATTAAAAGGTTAGAAAAGAGCCTTTATCTTTCCCATCTTGGAACCAAATCATGGAGTCAAGCAAGAAAGAGGAACAATCAAACATCATTTAGGATGCTAAATTCAAGTAAGAGATCATTTAGCCTTCATCCCTTCCTTTTTAGAAGCCTAAATCCTTTCCTTCATAGAAAGCCATTCAAGAAAAAGTGCAGTAGAGAGATGAGGTGAAGGTGATCCAAGAAGCTCTACCATGCCAGCCTCATGAGAAATTTCAGGTATGTATGGTTACTTTTGTAGATCTTTTACATCTTATTGAATACTTCCAGGGGTCTACCATGTCACTTTTGGAGTAAGAACCTCTTCATTGTGAAGCAAGTGAAGATGATGTAGCTAAAGAGATAGAGAATGATGATAATTCTAGTGATCAAGACGAAGAAATAATAGTTAGGACACCACTTGGCAATGACAAAAATGATTCAATTTTCCATGATGAACAAGAAGATGACTTACATAAGGATTCTTAAGAGTTTGCATTAGCTAAAATAGATGAAGTATAAATAAATATTTTTTCAAAAGGAAGTGATGAAGACAACTTATAGAGAGGCATTATTGAGATGGAGAATATTCCCGATGAAGATGAATCAAGTGCAATAGATCAAGAACCTTCATATGACTATCTAAAAGGTAAAAATATGTGATCAGCATGTTTCAAATGGTAAGATTATAAATGAATGTCATGTCCTTTCAGTTCATGATGAAGAAGAATTTTGGGATGACTCGAAGAGTTTTTTTTGGAAAATTTTATGGTCTATCTCCACCCAAGTGGAGATTGATGAATGTCTTGTAAAGAGTATTGTTGCTTCTATTCATCAAGAAGAAATTAAAGTCATATTACAGCCATGTTTGGATGCTTAAGAAGGATCTAAAGACTTTAACAAAGTACCACTTCAAATGTATTCAAATGAAGACATCGACCTAGGTATACTAGCTAAATTGCCAATACAATCATTGAATGAGAATATGTCAAATCCTAATCAACCTATGAATGAAGTAGAGATAGCACTTTTGATGAAATAAAGGAGAATATGGGAGGAAGATGAATGGATCCTAGATCCATATATTAAATCCATGAACCTAATAATGGAATTCAAAGTCCTAGCTGCATCATCTAGAACACATGAACATATAAGTGCTCCCATTTTCAGAAGAGGGATATCAAAAGGAAGCAATCATGTTTCAAAGTTCCATGGTGCATCAAATAACTTTCCAATTGATCTAGGAGGGCCAACAAGTTTGAGGTTAATTTGTACATAATATATTTTTGGTTATTCATTTCCTCTAAGTTTATATCCACACATGATTTAATTTGTTTTCCCTTTATAGTTGTTTTTATCCATTCCACTAGGTGCACACGTGCACATGTTTGTTGTTGTTATTTGTGTCAATTGTCTTGTTTATGTCTTTCCCCACAAAATATCTTCCAATATTTAGTGTATATCCATTTTTTTTCATAGCCAAATTTTTTGAGTTCTTTGACCAACAGGTTGGTCAACCCCTAAAAGTCACCAAAATTGTTAGTAATTTGACCTATCAAGGTCAAATTACTACCCCTATCATTAAAAACTTTCTTAAATCTCATTAATATCCCTTTGTAGTAGGTCAAATAGATCAATTATGGCATAAAAACACTAATTTTGGTCAAAATGTAAAAAATGGATTGTAAATGGGTCATTATCATTTCAAACTAGCATTGTCAAGTTTAAATATGCAAACAATCCATGCACAAGGATCAAATTTGAGAGAAAATTGAATATTTTGGGAGATATAGGTGGTTTTTAGGATCTCTAATTTTGTACATAGAGTCATCATGAGTTGGATAACCTTTTAAAAATCTTCATGTCCATTATATGAGTGGAGATACTTGTTTTGTTTAAAAAAACTTAGCATGTTTATCAGAGATCACCATTGGAGTAGGCATCATTCTAGAGTGCCACAGAGGTTTCTAATTCCAAGTAAAATTTTTAAAAGAATGGGATGATGTTTTTAAATAATAATAAGACCTTTAAATTTTTTCAAAACTCTAAATTCTAATCAAACCATGCTCACATAGGCTTATGCAAGCAAATAGACATATAGGCCAAAAAGGGTTTTTTTTATTTTTTTATTTATTTTTTTAAATTATAAAATTTCAAGTAAAATAAATTTTAAAGTGTTTTTATAGAATGTTATATACCCCATTATTATGTATTTATGCATTGGAAATTTGGTGAAGAGTTATTTTTATTTGGGTTATTTTTTCACTTTTTGATAATATAAACACCCTTCCAAGCCTCCTATTCAGATGCTCATATATTTAACCGCGTGTGAAGTTTGGATTAAAAATATTAGTAAGTTTTGAGGAACTATATTTAATTATAATTAATGAATATTTGAGACCATTTTATGGGATTCTATTTATGAATAATCATTAAGAGCATAGATAGCTCAGAATGCAATCAAAACCCCACAGACAGTTTTCTCTATGATAATTTTTCATATATTTTGCATGGGAACCAAATATTTTAAACGATGTTATGGGATTCAATTTGATACACATAAATTAGAATATTTTTGGATTTGGAGGTCTTTACTTCATGATCCATCATTTTGAAGATTCAGCTTTAAAGCCCTCCTAAACCCTTAAAAAACTAGTTTTGAATTTTTTTGATATTATTGACATAAAATCATCTTGTATCAACCTAAAAAATTTTAAAATATCAATTAAAATGAGATATTATTCAATAAATGTAAATTTTATGCATAGAATTGTATGGATGAGGGAATAAATCATGTTTTTTATTTAAAAAAAATGTAAAATGAAGTACAAGACACTTCAATGAAATAATTAATGGATATCAAATACTAATAGTTTATAATCATCATAAAATTTTAATTTTTTCAAAAATAATCCTAGAAGTTTCCCAACCAGCTCAATCAAAATGTCCAGTCTATAAGAAAATGGAGCAAAATAGTCCTAGTCAACCCTGTTGACTGAATGATGAGTGTTTTATCATCAAAATCAAATATATTGTCATGAAAAAAGTTTTTAAAAATCTATTTAATTATTTTTTCAGGTTTCATATCATATTTTTTAGTTTTAATGGAGTCCAAACGCAAGAAGATAGGCTATTAGGCCTAATTGGCCTAATAGGCTTAATTGGTCAATCAAGCAAGTAAAGAATGCCATTAAAAATATATCAAATGAATTAATTTTGGATTTAAAACATTCCATATATTTTTTTTAAGTTGATATATAATTATAAAGTCAATCCATAAGTTTCAATTCATGCAATTGACTTAACTAGTCCTTAAGGGTCAAATCTCTTCGATTGACTAGTTTGACTAGTTTCATGCATCTCCCATGCTTTTCATGCAAGCTAAGGAAATTAAAAAAATTAAAACCACTTTTAATATTTATTTATCATACAATTTATGTCATTATTTTTATGCAAGGAATGTTGACAAGTCAACCTAGGCCCACTACTTCTCAATTCTATGCCAAAAATGAACATGCAATTTTTGAAGACTTGGAAGATTTTAAAGACTTTATTTAATATTTTAAAAGGATTTTAGTCTTATTTTAACTCAAATAAGACTAATAATTCTCTTTTACATGGAAATTTGGCTTTATTTAAGGTTTTAGAATTATATATTGGCTTTTTGAAGCCATTTTTTAGAATTTTTGAAGCAGAGAAAAAATTGTAATTGACATCATTTATCAAATAAAGAAGATTTTTTACATATGTTTTTCTAGATCAAAATAGAGTCTAATTTGAATATGTACCAAAATAAAAGTGGCATATACTTTCCCATTTTTTAGGTCCTTTCTACACCTACTGTGAAAACCTCATCCTCTACAGGTCATTTGAAGAGCTAGGATTTGAATTGCTTTGCAAACTTCTTTTAGGCCTTCTTTTGAAACAATGATGTTTAGGATTGAATGCAGAGTTTTCTTTCAAATTAATATGTGTGTATTACTTAGTTTCATAAATATTTTAGATAATATCAATTATTTAGGTGCATCACCCCATTTAGATAGGATTTTCCATTTCAGTTTCCTTCTACCTTTTCATCCTAAAAACTCAAATAATTTAGTTTTAATAGATAAATCTTAAGGAAACCAACCCTCTCTAGAGGTTCTTCTCATTATAGAGTCACCCACACTCTTGGAACATCTAATTGTATTATCTAGATTGAGGGTGTTTTTTACACATCTTCAATCAGGGTGCACTCTAGAGTGATAATAGGAAGCTCACCAAAACCCCCTAGAGCTTTGTTTTCCTCTTTTGGGGATTCCATTCCCAAACTCAACCCTTGACCTCTTCAACATGGTTCATGATTAATTTTTTCTTTAGGTTTCTCCTATGAGATGATAAGGCTTATTTTCATGAAAATAGAACAAAGGAATATGAAAATGTTGTATCCCTTTTGTACACACTTATACTCATGCTCAACCACCTATGGAAAGGTTGTCTTGAGAAGCAAATAATGAGTTGGGGTACAGTCTACTTAGAACCATAAGTTCAAAAGAGATTCATATTCCTTACATGGACTTCAAAATTCATTCCAAGTAAAAAAAATAAAAATGTGACATCATATCCTTCTTCCCTTACATTGGCATGTTGTCATCAAGGTTGTAGATACATGTTTTGGATTGAAAACATGAGCAGAGTATTAGTTTAGGGTGAACATGATGGTAAACTAGATTAAAACCACCCAAATGTCATTTGTAACTCCTAAAATAGGTTATTTTATTCCTTTGGATCTTAAAACCATCTTTAAAACCTATGTCATAACCTGAAGATCACTTGTATGCACATGGAATTCAATTGAAACTAGGCACGAAGTTGGCAAATAAAGAAATAAGAGCTCACAAACTACTCAAAGAATACCAACATGAGATAAAACATGAGATCAGGTATTTAAGTGACTCAAATACTTATGAAATAATTTTTATTAGTTTATGGAGCTTCTATAGGGGAAAAACCCCAACAAACAAGAGACATCTCAATTGGAACTACACCTAGTGGTACTTCCTTGCAATATGCACTAAAGCACATGTATAAACACTATTAAACTTGAAAAAAATAGTGGATATCATGTGATAAATAATTATACATCCTATGGAGCCCACATCACCAACTGATTCATATAAATTTGGTAGAAATGGATCAAAATCTATAGGGTTCACCAAACGGCTAGCAAATTTGCATAGTCCACTTCAAATTGATGGTTCATGAACCAGAGTTAGAAATTTATCAAAATTATTATATTTATTTTTATGTCTCTAAGTTTATCATCATCTCCCAAAATCATTTTGTCTAAAACCCTTTTTGATGTCTATACCAAGTGAAAACTTACAAGTCACTTCTTTATGCCAAAAAGGATGAAAAAGAGATAGAATGATTTTAGCTTCAAATTGGAATTTAAAGATCAACCAAAGGATTTATATGATCTTTAGTAATATTTTTATATTTTCCATGTCCTCCTCACATGTGTCATACTTCCCAAGGTACCATACATGTGTAATTTTCTTCCTTTTCTTTAAGAAAATTAAATTTATTCTAATTAACCTAAAATTTTTTAATTTTTTTAGTTACTTAAGACCTTCTTGGACACATGTATCATGACATCACCCATTGAAACTTGAAAATTTCCAAATAAACCTATACAAAACATTAAATACACCATTTTTTACCCTTAAAATGACATAAAATGATAAATGGACCTAGAAAACAAATCACTAAATATATTAAAACATTAGTTGACATTAAATGACGTATAAAACACCTTATTAAAATATATTATACCCCCTTATATGCCTAAAAATTATTTTTTTACTGAGGGTGCCCTATTTTGACTTAAAAGTCAAAATTGGTCAATAGATTGGTGACTCAGAGGGGTAGTATACCTACTATACTAACTACACCAATAGCCATATCAGTCCATTGGTACTATGGATTCATCTAGAGACTAATACAAATAAATAAACATTGACCATTGACTCAAATTTTATCAATATAAGACAATTAGTGACTGCCTTAACCACACAAAGGAAATGGACACACAAAACCAAGAAAGAAAACACACAAGACACACACATGTGCATAAACACTTAGGGGAATTAGGAAATAAACTATTATGAAAAACTAGCAACTAAACATACCTCCTTTCTTGGATTAAAAAGAAAACTTCTTGAATCATCTTCATGATGAAATGAAATAAAGTGTCAATCTTGCTTCTCTTTGGATTGAGTTCTTTATAGACCAAACCTCTTCCTTGGCACTTCACTTGGTCTGATCTCAAATAGATCATCCTAAAATAGGTATAAAATTAATAGATATTCCTCTTGAACATGTTCACACACTTTATACTTCTGCCCACTCTTCATCTCATGCTCAACTTGTATCTCTTTAGTAGGCATGTCTCTAAGAGAATTGGTTTCATGTTATTTGGAAGATTGAGGCCAATAAGAGATTGAAAAATATCTCAATAATAGATGTGTTTCTCCCAACTAAATGAGAAGATTACATTCCATCTTCATGACTCCAAACATCTCATCATCAAATGCATATGCCTCTTGAAAATATAGATTTTATAGAATGTTTTTATTTTGCATACTTACTTGTGTACCAATGTTGCCTTTTGCATCTTTACCAGCTCATAGCCTCCTTGAAGAGGAGTATAACCTACCCCAATTACTTCAAACAATTCATCTAAAGCTTGATTAATAACTTATCCATGTTCCTCCATTATGTCTTGTAAAGTGAGGAAAGAATCAATGATCATTTCTTCCTCATCAAATATGGAGGAAAAAGCTTTTGAATTGTCCTTTTAATCACCAAAGGGAGTTCCTATGGTGATTTATTCCTCATAAAAACTCATGATTTCTTATTTATCAAACATGAATTGAGCATGTTCCTCTTCATTTGCCTCTCTCAAGATAGGTTATTCAACATAAAGAAAACATTCCTTATCATCAACAAAGCAAAGAGATTGAATACAAGGACTTAACTTCTCTTCATCACTTAAGACCTCTTGAGGTATTTCAAAATGAAACTTAGATATCATAATTTTATCTCTTTGGTTAAGGGCTACCAGATCTTCAACCTCATTCATGGTGGTGCCAAGACTAGGCATCTTGAAATCATGTGATCTAACCCAATGAGGCTACCAAGGAGGTAGGTTTTCTTCAAGTAAAATTTATCTTTCTTTATTAACTAGTTTATCATCATTTGGTTTCCAAAAAATAGGTCCATCAAGGTAAATCGTGATAGGATGAGGATGATATTAACAACTGGTGGAGCTAGAATATAGAGCTCAAGGTCATATTGAGAATGTAAGGTAAGAGACTTTATTGGAAACTATTGAGGAATAAGAGATGGGTTGTGTTTAAGCATAGGATCTTATTTTAGGTCTAACCTTCCACCTCACACTGACTTATAAATCTTATCTTTGCTTCTTATTCTTCCATTTGCTTGGCTAGGTTCTCTTATAAAATCTTCTTTTGAATTTGATAAGAATCAACATGGGGATAAGAATTGCATGAAGGTTGGCATGTAATATAGGAAGATTCTTGAGAAAGGGTGGGAGGGACTTGCAAAGGATTAAATCCACTTCACACTCTTGGAAAATGCTTCCATATTCTCTCTTAGCCCACGACTCTACTATCTTACTCAAACTTAGGATGTTGGGATTAGATGACTTCACAATTTCACACTCTTGGTTAAGACTTTTCTCTTCCCTCTTTCCCTATGATTCCACTATTTTGTTATAACTTAGGAAATTGAGATTATGAATCTCTTTTTTATGTAATAGGGATGGTATGTGAGAGGGAAAATTAGGCTTAAAATCCACTTACTTTTTTTCCAACATAGACTGCTACATATGCATGTTTGCTAACTCAATCTGCCTATCAATATTGGTGTCAAAAATAAGACTTTTTGTTTCAATACTCTCTTCCAACTGACTAAGAATAAGATGACCTTGATAGGCTTGGTTTTACTCATGATGAGGGGGCATATATGGCTGATATGGAACTTGGGTAAGTGGGGATAAAGGTTGATAGGTTTGGTGAGACTACCTTTCATAAACTTCTAGCCTATCCTCTAAGGAAGAGACTAAACCACTCACATCAAGCATCTCATTTGTGAGCTTTTTCCAATTGGCTCTCTCAATAGGTGCCCACTCCTTCTTGACTAACTCTAATTCATTTCTCACTTGATGGATGGAATAATTATGAATCCTTTGACCACATCCCCTTCAAGTATCAAGATCCAACATATACCTTTCATATCCCAAAAGTGCTTATTTTAATGTGAAATAGGTTTTTGGAGAAACAATTAGGTTGGCTAAGAATAAGACATTGAGAATGCTAGTTGTATGACTGATACAACTCATGATAGGGATGAATATGATCATATTAGGACTGATAATTATCATAAAAATCTTGACCAAGAACTTATTCATATTGATAGGTAATGGGATAAGATGGCTATGTTTCACCAACTTGTAGAGGACAAAACTCAAATCCAAGATTAGCCATGAATATTCATTGAAAGTAAAAACACAAATAAATATGTTACCATCAATATATAAAAAGACAAATTGGGCTGCTTAACAAGTTTATATATCTTTAGAGTCACTATTGATACTTGAAAAGATGCCTCTAAAGGTTGATGTGTTGAATGATAACACCAAAAATCCTCAAAATCTTAGAATAATAGTCCCATCAGGTATTTTGAAAACTATTTTCACTTATATTTTCACCCTTTAATGATATTAAAATCTCTACTCATCCAAGTGGCACAATTGAATCACCTCTAGGCTTGTGGGTAGCCTAAGGAATGAGGTGAGACTCTAGATAGGGCTAGCTCCCTTGATGTACCACTTGAATACTACTACTACTACTACTACTACTACTACTACTACTACTACTACTACTACTAAATTTTGTGGTATAAAAGGGCGAGAGATAACTAAAATAAAATATAAACTAAGGAAGTGATACAAAAAATAAATTTGATGACTTCCAACCAATTGCATCCTATATTTAAGACCAAAATACAAACCAAACTTACACTCATATCTTCATCTTCTCACATCAATGTTACATTATGAGGTAATGGATGGATGTGAAAATAGGAGGACTAGATAAGAGGACTTGAATGGAAATAATGAAAAGGATAACTCACTCAACATTTTACATTTCCTAAAACACTTCACATGCCCTTTAAAAAGATGTTTTCCAGTTGAAAATAAGGTGAAAGAATGAGACCACATGCTAGGAATCTATAGTCTTCACTAAAAAAGATTTGTCATTCATATATAAAATAATTTTAAATAATCATGAATAGGTAAAAATTATTCATTTTATTTATCTAAAGGCATACAAATGAGTAAGGCTTTGCCATACTCAAGTGGAGCATCCAATACAATACCAAAATTGCCAACTCTTATAGAGTTTGAAAGAGAGAGATAGAAAGAGAAGTCCAACGGTCACAAAGAGACTTTTAAATCCAATACAAGGAGTTAATTATGCATGTGATAATGGAATGGGATGAACCCTATAAGGTATATATGTCCAAGTGTCCATACAAGTCATCAAAATTATGTAAAGTGGCCTAAAACTCCTTTTACATATAAAATTGCCTTCATGATTATACCTATTTTAACATCTTTTAACTAATGAGGAGAAATAAAAATTATTGTAGTGGAAGTAAATTATATTAAACATTCCTCTCCATGCATTAGTTACATGCATGGTCTTCTAAAATCGCTTGAAAGAGAGTCATCATCATCTATTGTCCTAAAAACTACCCTTCCATGCACCTTGCACATTTGGATTCCAAATTGGATTAAATTTTCCATTAAAATAAGTTTGAGGGGGTTAATTAAAATTTTAAAGACCACACATGTCTTTGTAAGTATCAAACAAGATTTAAAATTAGTTTAAATGAAGCTTTTAACCCCTCTCTCTAGCTTGCCCAATATGCCAGATTTGACTGGCCAAGTTAAAGGACATATTTAACATAAATAAGAACATTCTCAAGGAATGAAACTAAAATGGGGAGTTATTTTAAGTCTCAATATTTACATACATGTGTCTTTTATCTATTGGAACTTCTTACAACCTATAAAACATATAAAATACTAATAAAAATCCTATTTTTTCATCCATCCACATAATTATGTACATCTACTTTACATGTGTGAGATATTTAGTGAGTCATCTACATGATCTAGTAGGTTTAATTTCCAAACAATACCATTATGTTGGATCTCTAAGATCATTTTCGTCATCGGGTCATAATTAGGGTTTTAATAGGGTTTTAGGTAGTTCTATGTCTTAAACTTTATTTATAAAACTTTAACATTGAACCTAACTCCAAATTACACAAACATGATTCCAATAGACCCTAATAACTTCCCTCAATCCCTTTGGTTCCCATGCAAATCCTTATAAAAGATATGAGTACTTGGATATACCCATCAAGCTTATTTTCATCTCATTTTGCACGCTTGGACTATGTCAAGGCTATAAATTGATCTCTTATAGATATATTTGGGATAAAAAAGATAAAAAAATGTATATTTACACCTTATAATAATTTTAAAATAAACCATATATCTTTCCAAGTCTTAGACATGCAGGTAAACCTCAAAATGGTTCTAGGTCTCTTGAAGCTTTGGTGGGTTTAGCATGCCCTCTGCTAGTTCAGCTCATTTTGGCTGATATAAGATGATTATAATGTATTTTTACACATGTTAATAGTTATTTAATACTTAGAAATCCATAACATAACCTCTCAAACACTCCTTTCATCACTTTTCCTCTCTTTTTCCCACTTGGCCTAGTAGAACCCTGCCAAATTGGACTGTATGCATGCACAATTAGGTCAATATGAGGGGTTGGATCTTGTGTGAGTGTTCATAATAATAATTAAACATTAAAGAAACATCAAAAAATTTTACTTGAAGATACCAATGCCTCATATTAGGTCATTCACTCATTTTTCCATCTTTCACTTAGTAGACTAAAGTTTTGGCTTTCATGAGTGGCTGATCTCTGAGATAAAATAGAGAGACATATCCCTTATCCCCATGAAAAAATGAGAGTTTTGGGAGTTTTATAAGTTCATAGTTAGTATCTATACCATATGTTAGGGTCAAAATCCCTCATTTAGGTACCTAACCAACACAAAATGCCTACAAAAGGGGCTAAAAAACCCTATTTTCTTGCATTTTTGTCCAAATCCCCTTATAAGTAAACATTCAAAAAAAAATTCATGTTTATAATCTGCCTATAAATTTTACTCAACTTAAATTCATGATTATGGATATTTTTTTACCATCCAAAACACATTCTCTATTATTTTTCCCATACTTGCCTAGTGAACCAAAGGGTTTCCAAGCTTCCTTGTATGGATTGTTGTCAATTTCCAAATGAGAAAGATGTTTGGTAATATTTGGAGGGTCTTAGGTCCTTTGATACTTTATTATATCAAATAATACATGTTCATCCTAACCTCAAGTTCCTCTTAACGCTATGGATTGAGTATGCTTCCTTTGATTGGGATAATGCTATTTGATCCCTGCTTGTAGATAAAATAAGGTCTAGGTATGGGATTGAGATGTTCATGATCATTTTGAAAATAATATATTTGATCATATGGGATTTAATTAATTTTATTCTGATGATATATCTCCTTTTATTCCTAAAACACTTCCATCAACCATGACTGATACACTCTCATAACAAACCCTATTGTAAGTTGTTATTCCCAACTAAAGGGGACCTAAAGTTGAGCATGAGGGTGATTTGATTCTTTTCTGACCTCCCCTTGATGTTTCCTAATATACTTTTACCTCTTAAAACCATTATATTTTCTAAACCTATCAATTCATGCTTGAGAAATATCTCAAGATGGAAAAAGGTTTTTTTGTTGTCATAGGCCTATAGACATTACTAAGCCTTCCTTAGTGTGTTTTAAACAATGTTTGGGGTTCTAAACAACCTGCTTCACCTCATTTTATTACCTTAAAAATTTTCATGGTTTATGTATATGCTATAGGATATGTTAATTCCAAAATTTAGGCCTTGAAAACAAACCTAAGTAAACCTTAGGAAGCTCACCAAAACCCCTTAGAGCTCTATTTTACTCTTTTGGGGATTCCATTCCCAAACTGAGCCTTTGACCTCTTCAACATGATTCATTATTAATTTTTCCTATATGTGTCTCATATTATCCTATAAATTCCTTATTTTCATTAAAACTAAACAAAGTAATATTAACAAGCTCTAGCCCTTTTGTACACACCTGTACTCATGTTCAATGACCTACAGAAAGGTTGTCTTGAGAAGCAAATAATGAGCTAGGGTATGGTCTACTAAGAACCATAAGTGAAAAATATATTAATATTCATTTAATGGAGTTAATAATTCATTCCAAGTAAAAATAAATAAAAAAGTGACATCATATCCTTCTTCTCTTACACTAGCATGATGTCATCAAGGCTGTAGATGCATGTTTTGGACTAAAAATGTGAGCAGTGTAGTGGTTTGGGGTGAACATGATCGTGAACTAACTCAAAACCACAAAAAAGTCATTTTTAACTCCTAAAATAATTTATTTACATCCTTTGGAGCTTAAAACCATATTCAAAACCTCTATCACAACCTGAACATCACTTGTATGCACATGGAATTCAACTTAAACTAGGCATGAAGATGGAGAATGGAGCAATAAGAGCTAGAAAACTACTCAAAGAATACCAAGGTGATATAAAACATGATATGAGTTATTTAAGTGACTTAGAGACTTATGGAACACTTTTTAAAAGTTTTATGGAGATTTTAAAGGGGAAAAACCCCAATAAGAAAGATACATCTTAGTTGGAACTACACCTAGTGGTACCTCCTTGCAATATGCACTAAATCACATCTAAACACTATGAAACTTAAAAATAAGAGTGGATATAATGTGATAAGGAATTATACATCCTATTTATCCCACATCACTAACACATTCATATAGATTTGATAGAAATGGAGCAAAACCTAATGGTTTTGCCAAATGAGTAGAAAATTTGCAAAGTCCACTTCAAATAGATGGTTCATTAAGCATAGTTGGCCTTTTTTCAAAATTATTATATTTATTTTAAGCTATATAAGTGTATAATCATCTTCCAAAATAATTTTGTATAAAATTCTTTCTTCTATCTGTACCATGTGGAAACCTACAAGTCACTTCTTTATGCCAAGAAGGAGGAAAAGATATATAATAGTTTTGGCTTCAAATCAGCATTTCTAGATCAAATAAAGCATGTATATCATATTTAGGAATATGGATATATGTTTCATTGCCTCCTCACATGTAGCATGCTTCCCAAGGAGCCATATATGTGTCATTCTTTTCCATTTCTTTAGGAAAATTGACTTTCTTATGAATAACCTAAATCTTTTCAAAAAATTTAATTACTAAGACCTTTATGGACACATGGGTCATGAAATCATGCATTAAAAATTTCACATTTCCCAATAAACTTATATAAATCATTAAATACACCATTTTTTACCGTTAAAATGACTTAAAATGATAAATAGCCCTAGAAAACAATATTATACCCCCTTATATGCCTAAAAATGAATTTTTTTACTAGGGTTACCCTATTTTGACCTAAGACTCAAAATTGGTTAATATATTAGTGACTCATAGGGGTAGTATGCCTTCTATACTAACTAGACTAGTATCCTTATCAATATATTAAGCTTATGGAGTCATGTAAGGACTGAGACAAACAAAGAAACATTGACCATTAATTCAAATTTTATCAATACAAGATAACTAGTGACTACCTCAACCACACAAAGGAAAAAGACACACACAACCTAGAAAGAAAGCACACAAAACACACACATGTGCATAAGCACTTAAGGAAATTAGGAAAAAACCTACTATGCACAAATAGCAACTAAATATACCACATTTCCTAGATCAAAAGGAAAACTTCTTGAATCATCTTCATGATGAAATGAAACAAAGTGCCAAGCATGCTTCTCTTTGGATTAAGTGCCTTGTGGACCATACCTCTTCCTTATCACTTCACTTGAGCTGATCTCAAATATATCATCATCAAATAGGTTTCCAATGAATATATATGTTCCTCTTGAACATGTTCACACACTTTATACTTCTACCTACTCTCCATCTCATGCTCAACTTGCATCTCTCTAGTAGGCATGTCTCCAAGAGGATTGTTTTCATGTTATTTGGAAGATTGAGGCCAATAAGAGCTTTCCCATCTCTCAAGATCTGATGTGTTTCTCCCAACTGATTGAGAGGATGATACCCCATCTTGATGACTTTAAACATGTCATCTTAAAATACATATGCCTCTTGAAAATATAGATTTGATATAATGTTTTTCCTTCGCATACTTACTTGTGTACCAATGTTGCCTTCTCTATATTTAACCAGCTCATGTCTTCCATGAATAGGAGTATAACCTGCCCCAATGACTTCAAAAAAGTCATCTAAATACTGATTAAGAACTTGTACATGTTCCTCTATGATGTCTTGCAAATTAATAAAAGAATAAATGATCATGTCTTCTTCATCAAATATGGAGAAAATAGCTTGTGAATTGTACTTTTATTCACCAAAGGGAGTACCTATGGTGACTTATTCCTCATAAACGCTCATGAGGTATTCTTTATCAACCATGAATTGATAAATTTCATTTTCCTCTCTCAATATAGGTTCTTCAACACAAAGAAAACATTATATATCATAAACAAATCAAAGAGATTAAACACAAGGAATTAACTAATCTTAATCACTTAATATCTCTTGAGGGATTTCAAAATGAATTTTAGATATCATAATTTTATCTCTTTGGTTAAGGGCTAAAACATCTTCAGCCTCTTTCATGGTGATGCCAAGACTAGGCATCTTGAAATCACGTGATCTAGCCCAATGAGGCTGCCAAAGAGGTAGGTTTTCTTCAAGTAAAAGTTCTCTTTCTTTATCTTCCAATTGATCCTCCTTTATTTCCCACAAAACAGGTCTATCAAGGTTAAGGGTGATAGGATGAGGACAAGATGAACTAGCTGGTGGAGGTGGAATATAGAGTTCAAGGTCATATTGAGAATTCAAGGTAAGAAACTCTTTTGGAAGATTTTGAAGAAGGGGAGATGGGGTGTGTTTAGGAATATGATATTATTTTGGGTCTAAACCTTCCACCTGACCGTGACTTATAAATCTCATCTTTGCTTCTAGATCTTCTATTTGTTTGGCTAGGTTCTCTTGGAAAAGCTTCTCTTGAATTTGATAAGAATCATCATGGGGACAAGGATTGCATGAAGGATACCATAGAATAGATGAATATTATTGAAGAAGGGTGGGAGGGACTTACAAAGGATTAACTCCACTTTCCACTTCACACTTTTGGATAATATTTCCATCTTATTTCTTACCCCATGACTCTACTATCTTGATCCAACTTAAGATGTTAGGATTAGATGTCTTCTCAATTTCACACTCCTTGTCAAGACTTTTTTCCTTCTTATTTCCCTATGATTCCAATATTTTGTTCCAAATTAAGACATTGGTATTATGAGTCTCTTTTTTAGGTGGTAGGGATGGTATGTGAGAGGGAAAACTAGGCTTAAACTCCACTTCCTTTGTTTCCAAGATAGACTATTGCATATGCATGTTAGCTAACTCAATTTGCCTATCAATATTGGCCTCAAACATAAGACTTTTTGTTTCAATACTCTCCTCCAAATAAATAGGAATAAGATGACCTTGATAGGCTTGGTTTGACTCATGAGGAGGGGTCATATATGGCTGATATGGAACTATGTAATTGGGTACAAAGGTTGATAGGTTTGGTGAGGCTACCTTTCATAAACTTCTAGCCTATCCTCTAAAGAAGAGACTAAAACACTCACATCAAGAATCTCATTTATGATCCTTTTCCAATTGTCTCCCTCAATAGGTACCCAATACTTTTGGAATAAATCTAATGCATTTATCACTTTATGGATGGAATGATTACGAATTCAACCCATGCATGGAGAAGCATGTCTACAACCCTTAACTCTTATTAAAATAATTAAACCTATCCCTATTCAGTTTTGAGACATTCCAAAAGAGGTGAGTGATGAAGACAAATTATTGGACTAGTAGAAGATACTTCATGCCACATTTCAAGAGTTTTGTCACTTGGGGTGACACTTGTCTCTTATAAATTTGCATGATTAGTTTTACATTATCTTCTCATGCACATGTAACTTCTTTTATCTTGACACTTGTCCTTTTGACGTTTATGATTTTTTATTCTCTTCTCTCTCTCAAGTTCAATAAGAACTATCCATTTTATCTATTATAATAATTCTCCACCTTAGTATGGAAAATCCCTACTCATTTTCATACCATGGATCAATAAGGAATACTAATTTTACCTGTATTATGATTGTTCATAGTGTGTTCACTTGAATGATTGATCTTTCTTAATGATGATTTTTGTTTCTTCCACATTGTTGTCTCATTCTCTCACCTATGTTAATCTTGAAAAATTCTTCTTGAAGGTCATGTGAAGTGTTATATGAAGTGTCAAGTTTTTAATCGAGTTAGTATATTCAATAGTTCCAATATAGGCCTCTTGTCTAGTCTTCCTAGCCTAAAAATTCATCATCTCATAATGAAATACTGATATGAGAATATTTATATTAGAGAAGTGTATGCTTAGTTAGTCTCTTTGTATATGTGTGACATGCATTTGGTTGGTATTTATCAATTAATTTGGTGTATCACTACCTTTAGGATAGTTTACTTTCAGTTTGCTCTCCCTTTTTCTTAAAAGAATAGGTGTATTAGTGATATAAAAGTGATACATCAAGTGAGTTATCCCTATCTAGAGATTCACCTCATTATTAGGATACCCACAACCTAAAGACATTCTAATTGTGTGACTTAGATGAGGATAGATAAGACATATTCTCAAGGGGTGTAAATCCAAGTGACAATAGTTTTTAGCACTCTTAGTGGGACCCATTGTCCAAGAAGTTTATATATTTTTGGTGTTGTCTTTCAACACATCACCTTTTAGAGGAATCTATCCAAGCATCAATGGTGACTATGAGGTTACATATGCTGGTCAAGTAGCCCAAGTTTTCTTTTTGAAGATTTTTAATAATTTTTATTTGTGTTCTTACTTCCTAATGAAGTTCCATGGTTAGTTTTGGTATTAATTATTATTTTACACAAGTTAATGAGATATATCAATCTTATAGCATTCCATATCACCTTTTTCATTATTATTATCAACCTTATCATGATACTTAACAACTCCAATATGACCCTTATCAACTTTATCATGAATTGTATCAGTCCTATAGCTAGCCTTCTGAATATCTTGCTTCTCTTAGTCAACCTAGTTACTCCTCAAATCAATCCATTTCAACTTTTAAGAAAACTCTTTTCGGATATAAGAGGTACATGATGGATATTGACATAAAAATGGGACATGGTCAATATTTTACTAGTCATCTCACTCATAATTGGTTAAAAGAGATTGGGTACCTATTGAGAGAGCGAATTGGCAAAAGCTCACAAGTGAGATGCTACATGTGAGTGGCCTAATTTCATTTTTAGAAGATAAGATAAGAATTAATGAGGAATAGAATTACAAAATATATCAACCCTCATATATACCTCCCTAAGATTTATATCAACTCTACTTAACCCCTACTCATGAACCCAACCAAGCTTATCAAAGCAATCTTTTTCCCAATTAGCTGGAAGAGAGAGTTAGAAAGACAAAATTAATTTTTTAAGAAAAACTTGATAGTAATATTTATTTATCTAATAATAATATGCATCATTCCATATCATTATCAAAGGAAGTGGAATCTAATCCCTCATTTCCCTCTCCCATTACAACCCCACCTCAAGAAGAGACTTCTAGATATGAAATCTCAAGTTGGAGACAAGGTGGAAAATCCAACCATAAGGAGATACCATGTTTATTAAATAATTAATCCACCCCTCAAATTTCATCACTACCTCAAGAAGAGACTCGTGATCCTAACATCCTAAGCTAGAATAAGGTAGTGTTATCATGTGAAAGAAAGGGGATAAAATCCTAGATAAAGAGTGTGAAGTTGAAAAAGAGCTTGATCCTATGCAAGCCCCTCCTACCCTTCCTTAAGAGACCTATTATTTTTAATATAATCCCTCTTTTAATAATTATCCTCATGAAGATACCTATAAAATTCAATAAAGACTTTTTTGAGAGAATCTAGCCAAGAAAATGAAGAGTTTGAGTCAAGAATGAAATTGTTGAGTCAAGGTGTGATGGAAGGTTTAGAGACAAAATAAGATCATATGCCTAAACACACCCCATCTAACCTTTCTAAAGAGAGTTATCAAGATGAATAAAATTTTAATTAAGTTATTATCAAATATAAGGAAGAAAATGAAGCTATTTTATCCCATGTTTTTCCTCCCCTTCCTCAAGAACTCCCAAAAGGATCCCATATAATTCATTCTCAAACTGATATTGAGTTTTATGTTTCACCTCCACCAACTAGTTCATATTATCTTCACCATATCACCCTTTGCCTTGATGGACCTATGGTGTGGTAACCTAAAGAGGATAGTTTGGTTGATAATAATTCATAACTTTAGCTTGAATAAAACATATCTCCTTGGTAGCGTCATTGGGCTAGGTCACTTGATTACAAAATGCCTAACAATGGCATCACCATGAAGGAGAAAGAAATTGAGGATCTTACAGCTATTGAGAATCAAATTTAGGTTATAATATATTAGTTACAACTTAAGAGCCATCAAGAGGTTATAAATTTTGAATAAGAGGTGATTTCTTGTGTTGAATATTTTGATTGTGTTGATATTGAATAATGTCTTGTATCAAAGAAGAGGAAATCATTATTGGTTTTTCCATCACTATCCAAGATATAATATATGGGAGAGAAAAAGTCTCTAATCATCCTTGGGATGAATTTTTTGAAATAATTAGAGTAGGTTATACTCCTCTTCAAGGAGGCTATGATCTAGTCAAAAATAGAGAAGGCAACCTTGACACTCAAGTGGGTATACAAAGAATAAGCAACTTTTTAAATTTGTCCTATCAAGAGGCATGTGAATCTCATGATGTTATGTTTGAAACCATAAAAATAGGTTATCATCCTATCAACTAGTTGGAAGAAATACATCAGCTTTTGAAGGATAGAACAAGCTTCTATTAGCCTCAATCTTCTAAGGAACAAGAAGCTAATCTTCTTGAAGCCATGCCTACTAATAAGATATTATTAGATCATGAGATGAAGAGTAGGAAGAAGTATGAGGTGTATATACAAATTCAAGAGGAATATATTTAAATTGGATACCTATTTAAAGAATATCTAAATGAGATTAGATTAATTTAAGTTCCAAGGAATAGGTCTAATCTAAAAAGTATCCAATCCAAGGAGTAATATACTTGGCACTATGAATCATCTCATGAAGAATAAGATTCAAGGAAATTTACTTTTGATCCTATAAATTAATTATGATTAATTTCTAGTTGTTCATAGTTGTTTATTTTTTATTTTCCCTAAGTGCTTTAAGTATATGTGTGTGTCTTGTTGATGTGCTTACTTTGCTTTGTGTGTGTCCTTTTTTTTGTGTGGTTGAGGTAATTAGTTATCTTGTCTTGGTCAAAGCATTTTTTTAAAGTGTAAGGTCTTCTTATTTTGTTTTATACTTAAGATGACTCCCTAATCCCATGGATAAGATAAGGCTACTGATCTTTAGCATAACAGGTATGTTACCCTTATGAGTCACTAATTGTTGAGCAAATTTGACCCTATATGTCAAATTGGTACCCCTATAGGTAAATAATTGATCTTTAGGTGTTTTTAGGAGTCTATTATTATGTCAAAGGGTGTATTATAAGTATTTTTATGCCATTTAATATCATATTATCCTTAGTTTTAGTAATTTTAGTCCTTATATCTTTTTGAGCCATTTAAAGGTCATAAATGAAGAATTTAATGACTTGTATAGCCTCCTTGGGTAAAGTGAAGGTTTAAAAATGTGGTGTTATGTTCCATTTGTTCTATTATGCCTTAATCAACTATTTTTAACTAAAAAGTGGTAGGTTCTTAAGAAGAAAGAGTAGTTTTCTTGGAAAAATGAAGAGTTTGGACCTTATATGGCCTATAAGGGAGTGTGACACATGGGATAAGGTTGTGAGGTGAATCTTAATATTATTAATACTTATTTACATTCTTGACATACTCTGGAAGTGACAAATTTGAGCTAGAACCATTTTACTACATCTCCTTTTTAGACATCAGAACCAGTTAGTAGGTTTGTGCTTAGTATGGCTAGTTGAAGAGTTTTAAAAACAAATACATTTGGGGGTGATAGTAAACTTAGATAGATCCATTTTTATAATAATATAATATTGGTTAATTATGCTTTATGAACCATCTCTAATAAGTTGGCTGTGTTTTTCTACTGACTATTTCCTACACCCTATAGGTTTTGCTCCAATTTGGACAAGTCCATACCATCTAATTTGTGATATTTATTAAAAATTATGTTTTATATCTATTAAAACTATATCCATGCTTGTTTTATTTTTTCAATATTTTTTTAGGAGAAAAACATCTTAGGTTTGTAGATTGATCTCATTTAGAGATAACAATAATGTTTCCACCATTTTCAAGATCTTCATACTTTGGTAGTGATTCGAGGGGATGATATGGATTAATTACCATGTTTACAATTCCCTCTCAGTCCCCTCACATTTAAATTTCATTATATAAAACAATATTTTATATAGTTGTAATCACAAGTGAGTTGTAGTCAATTTGTTCCATGATGTTCATGCATAGTCAACTAAGTGGACTATTTTAGGATGATTAACACATCCATGGAGTGGTATAGATTTTTTAAATGTTAATAAATCTCATATATACATATAAAACTAAATTATGTTTCTAAAATTTCACAAGGAAGAAATAACTATTTCAATCATGTGCAACATTTACACATAGTCACCATAGATATGCACCTACAAGTACCTATAGAAAGGTTCAACATTGAAAATGAGGTGTGAAATATTTTATTAGGCTTGGAAAAATATTTATGTTTTAATTAAACATCATGAGAGGAGATCCAAAAAAAATTAAGTTAGTTTCTTTAAATACGTGGACCTTTCTACTCATTGCCTATTTATATGCAACTCAAGGTGCACCTACAAGTGCCCTCATGGAAACAAATAATGTTGAGAGGGAGCATCTGAGTTGGATATGATTATATATAGTGATAAGATTATATTTGAAAAATTTTAAATGGTAAAATATACATTAAAACCCACAAACCATGCATATTACTCATAAGATCATTGGCTGCCTATACATGACAACAACTGCCTATAGGTGGTGTTAATAATGATCTAAAGATTAATTTTAAAGCATTAAAACAAGTTGAAATAATTATTGAATTACTAACATTTAAAAATGTAATAAAACACATGTTTTAAATTCTATACTTATATTAAATATGGAATGTCACTACCAAAAGTAATGACTATGGAATTGAGGGCCCTTTTCCCTAAAAGCATAAAATAGAGCACCTAGCCTTTTCATATAGATCTTATAACATGGTTTCCAAGATTTTTGGTGTTAATAAATGTGAATTCCTTGTATCCATATCATATTGTACCAAATTTAAAATAAATATAATGATTTAGTCATTTGTTTTTCTTTCTATATAATCCCAAAGTTGCACTTGTATGCACCAAACTCAGATAGTATCATCTATAGGTTTTGAGCTCTAAATAAGGTCCCTACACTCAAGGTTGAAATAAAGGCATACCCTCATGTTTTAATGACATCATAAATTTAAAATTAATATTAAAGAGAATAATTATCATTAATATAATGTTGATACTCTGTTTTAGGCCCCATATACACCTACATGTGTGCCTAATTCCAAAATTACTCACCTACAACTAGGTTAACTCAATCATAAGGTGGACATATGGGAAGAAGTTTTAAATAATTATTTTTATAGGTTTACAATAATAGTTTATGGTTTATTAATTTTTGAATTAAATAAGGAACATTTGAAAACCTTTAACTCAAGTTTCTCACATGAAATATACCCTTAGTCCATACACAGGCCTAGGTAGGCACCTACAACTAGCCTAAGGCTCAAACTTGAGAAAGTGTTTAAATTTAAAGGTAAGAGATATAATGAAATTATTAAGATATTTTATAAGTTATGTGATTATTATAAAAGTTACATAAGGCCCTAAGTGTCAGAGTATGATTAACCTTTAAGTTGAAATGGTCTCCAAGGTTAATCAACACCTACAACCATACTACCTTCTTCAAGGCCTAATGTAGGGTGGAAAAGAGAGAAATGGAAAAATTAAAGAACATATTTTAAAATTATAATTTTATTTAAACATAAATATACTCCATTTAATCCTTAGAGAAGATTAATGGTACCTCAAGCTTTAGACTTCATAGTGAGACAGTCTGTACAATCACACTTGGAGAGCTTCAATGTTGCTTGTTGCTTAAATGAAGAGATAAAAGTGGATAAAGGTATGTTTTTGTCAATTTTAAAAATATTTATCATGAATTTAATGTGTATAAAGTTTTAGTAATCATAAAAAACTTAAGGTTGACCTTGAAGAAGCCTTATGAGAGGAAGTGAAAAATGCAAAAATAATCCTTTTTGGATATCTTTTTTTAGACAAATTGAGTTGGTTAGGTGCCTAAATGGGTGAATTTGACTTATAAATTTGGTAAAAAGGTTAATTAGGACATATTAAAACACATAAAAAATTAAATCTTCATTATATAAGATGGATATATCCCACATTTTTATCTCAGAGGTCAGCCACTCCTAAAAATTAGAACTTTGACAAGTCAAGCAAATAAAGCCAAAATGGGTAAGAAGCTTGATAGGAAGCCTTAGGGACCTAAATTAATGTTTAATTAGGTGTATTTAATATTTATATGTGATATTAATCACTAAAAAGAACTCATAATTATAAAAATTATCAAAAATATCCCATACACAACTCAATTAAGCAAGCTCCAACTAGGCCTAGTTGGTGAATGAGAAGAAGAAATGAGAAAGAGAGCTTGGAGGGTTGTCAGATGAATTTTTAATATTTATTGAGGTATTAAAAAACATTATACTCTATCCCAAACATGATAAATAAGTCCGAATAGTCAAAACTAGAAAAATGCAGGCTAAGCCTATTTGGCCTTTAAGAGGCTTAATGCCCAATTAGGGGTCCTACTTCACGTCCAGATCTTAGTGATATTTATAACCTATTGAATAATGTTTATAGGATTAAGTTAGAAATTTTTAATCTATTGTGACGTAATGTAAGCCATGAATAAGCCATTTTTGGGCTTGAAGACAATTCAGACTTATGCAAAATGGAAAAACAAGATCGATAAGAGAGGTTTGGTTTCTCATATCTTCTTGGACACCTAGCATGGAGACTCAAGGAGATAGGGAAGGTTAGATATGGTCCTAAAAAAACATTTTTTATCATTTATTTGAGAGTTTAATGTCAAATCTTTATGAACAATGTCTAAGAGGGTAAAATAGGCCTAAACTCACCAGAACCCTTGCTAGTGACCAATTTGAGAAAATGGAGTAGTTAGTACATATAAATGGAATAATTTTATGATAAATGTGATTATATTATATATGGTAATCTATTGATATACTACCCATAATTTTGGACTATATATAATTATATGGATGGAGTAAAAAATAAGGTTTTCTTGATTTTTTTTTCATGTTCTAAGAAGAGTCTAAAGATGAAAATCACATGAGAGGAAATATTTAGACTTAATATAACTCCAAATTTACATTTATTTATTAAATAAAACTCATAGGATCATAAATAATAGTTACCATCTCATCCAGTCAGAATTGACATAGTAAACATGATAGTGAGAAGGGTGAAAACTTCAAGTGGAAGCATATTTAAAGTGCATCTAAGAAATATAAGGCCATGAATGGCCTTGAAACATGTATTTCACCCAATTTTATGTATTTTAATTATAAAATAAATCCATTTTGGAAGACAAGTATGCAAGGTGCATGAAAAAGGGAGTTTCTTTGAATGTAGGTAGTGATGGCTCATTCTCAGAGGAATCCAAATGATTAGAAATGCATCCAATGCATGAAGAATAATGTATAGAACCCTTCCCTCATATTAAAATCATTATACATATACATAGTTAGTTTTTGGACGTTTCAAAAGATGTGAATGATGAAGATAGTTTCTTGAAGTAACAGAAGAGACTATATGCTACATTTCAAGAGTTTCATGACTTAGGGTGGCACTTGTCTCTTCTAAATTTGCATGATTAATTTCACATTTTATTTTAATGAACATGTAACTCCTTTTATCAGCTTGAAACTTGTCCTTGTGACCTTTGGGATTCTTTCTTCTCTTCTCTCTGAAGTTCTATAAGAACTATCTATTTTGGCTATTGTAATGATGCTCCACCTGAGTATGGTGATGCCTTAATCATTTGCATACCATATATTGATAAGGAATACTAATTTTACCTCTTATATGAATATTCATAGTGTTTTAAATTTAATTAGTTATCTTTCTTAGTGATGACTATTATTTCTTTAGCATTATTGTCTCATTCTCTCACTTATGTGCAACTTGAAAGCTTTTTCTTCAGGTCATGTGAAGTGTTCTATAAAGTGTCAAGGTTGAGTGAGTTATTATATTTAATAGTGCCATTATAGGACTATTTTATAGTCCTCCTATCTTAAACATTATTTAAAACCTCATAATGAAACATTGATGTGAGAAGATTTAGATTAGAGGAGTGTATGCCTAGTTAGTCTATTGGTCTCATGTGTGACATGCACCTGGTTGGTAGTTATCAATTAATTTTGTGTATCATCAACATTATTATAGTTTAATTTTAATTTTATCTCACTTTTATTTATAACCATAGGTTTAATAGTGATCTAAAAGTGGTACATCAAGGGAGTTATCCCTATCTAAGGACTCACCTTATTCTTAAGCTACCCATAACAATGAGGTGTTTCAATTGTGCCACTTGGATGAGGAGAGATGAGATATATCCTCAAGGGGTGAAAATAAAAGTGAAAATATTTGTTTTATAAAAAATATGGGTAAGATTAATAGTTAAGTATAAATAAAATGTCTAATAGGCCTAATTTTACTAGTTAGAATATTGAGCATATGAGCAAATGATATAGAGTTTTATAAACCATGTAAAAGGTATTAAATATAATCAAAGAGGTGTGATATATATTCCATCAAGATATAAGTATGTTTATATAGGTGATGAGCAAGGTCATTTTTCCCAATTCTACCAAAGAAAGGGTTAGTTGAGTGAGAAGGCTTAATAAGCTATTTGAGAGAGATAGAAGAGTGAAGAAAAAAGGGTCATATTAAATTTGGTGAGTAATAGGTGTTTAAAGGTGATTAGAGGTTAAATTTAGATGAATTGGTGCAAAGTTACATAGGGGTTGGAGCCTCCTTACAACTTGGTGCTTGTTAAAAGACTAGTTGAGATCATGCTTGACTAGTGAGGGTTGGTGCTCCTTGTGGGCTTGGTGCCTCACTAAAAGTTTGATTAATTACTTATAGGAATATAATCCAAACTATGCATTATTAGGTTTTATTACCCAAGAGTTTTTCCCACATATACCATGTGTTATTATGATTGTTTGGTTTCATAGATGCTTCTATATGCATTGGTTAATGTATTTATGTATATGAATGCTTCATGGATGTTAAATGAAATCAAAGCATTATTTTAAGACAAATCATTCACCCCTCCCCTCATAGTAGTTGTAATTACAACATATACATGATATTGAGAGGGTTTTAAGTGTTAATCTAAAAATAAAAGTGCATGAATAAGTAGGTTTTTTACACACCCTTATCTCAAGAGATTATACAGTGACATAGAACTTTGGTCTACTTTACCTAAATCAACAATATATATGTGGTAATTGGGGTTGTTATAAAACTAAAATTTCACACATCTAGATGGTTTAACATATGGATAACACTAGAGATGCCTCATGTCAATTTGATATACATCAATTAGCTTGTTGTGAAAATGTCTTATCCTTTTCACAACCATTACATCTATCACTTGCTTAGTATAGTGCGATGTCCAAATTTCCCTATGATCCAAGTTTGAGTACCATTAATAGAGCTTATTTTAACTACTCAAAACAAGCATCCTACTTAGTTTCCCTTGATTTATATACCTAACCATAGCATTGGGTTGAAATGATGTTGGGAGATGAATTCTCAAGTCAATGTTCCCTCGAGAACTTGTGAAGAGGTGATGAAATCTTGCTCACAAGATAAAATACATAAATAAAATATAAGTGAAAATATTTTAGTGTCACATTTCAATCTCCCAACTCATATAGATTTGGGGAGGGCCTTGATGACATTATTTTCATAATTTTTGTACTAAAAGAAAACAAGTAAAATAAAGAGAGATTTTGGTCACCTGAGTTCCCTAAGGGATGGGGGGAGAACATACATCCATCAATCATTTTGAAAAAATAAATAACTTTGAAAGAACAAGCATAAAATAAACACTCTTAACAATATGTATCTAAGTGTGAGTGTTTATTTTATAGCACCAAAGTGAGATGTTTACAATTTTTTGGCCCCTTGGCCTAAGTTGAAAAACTTCTAGAAACTTTCACAAACAACTACGCATAAAAAACAACTAGGTTCCTTTTAGGCACAAAAAAAATGTTCAATACTTAACCACCTTCAAACTTTTGCCGTTTCCTAGATTAGCTCCAATTTTTAGAGGTTTTTTGTCTACTTAAAAGCCCAAAATTAAATTACAAAATAATATTTCAAAATAAGCTCTTGAATCTCTATTTTTCTATCTCAAAGATTGATGTTGGTCTATGCAGGGATCGATATTAGTTCAAAGAAGTCAGTATTGGTTGATTAATAGAGGGTTGATGCTAGTTGATTAGAATAGATATTGGTTATTATAAAAAAACATAGGAAAATAGAACACATTTTTTTCACAAAAAAATGTTAGTAAAACAAACATAAAAACCCAAAAAATCTATGGATTCTACAATAAAAAGGTCAATCAAACTATATGAAAGTTCTTAAAACACATAATAAAAATTAGAAATTTCAATAAAAACCCATTAATCACATTTTATTTTTTGTTCTTCCCTTCACATAATAATCAATTGTAGTTTTGGGGGATTGATGTTGGTTAAATATAATTGATGTTGGCCTCTATGTAAATTGTGTGTCACTTAAAAAACCAAAACACAAGAAAAATGAATATAAAACTTGAATTTTAAAGACTTGTAAGAATTATTTAGAAGATATAAGAGTTGAATATTAGTCTCCTTACTTATATGGGATGCATAGTCACACCGATCATGCCAAAATGGTGAGTAGGAATGAAAAGCAAGTTAGTCCATGATAGTTAGAGAAAACCCAAAATAAGCATAAAGAACATAACATACTAATCCTAATCCCTCATGGGCTTTTTCAAATTAATTATAAGAGATATTAAAAGAAGTAATACTACCATCAAACCTTCTCAAGAGCATCCCTCCTTCTAAAAGTGGCCAAAAAGCATGATTGTACATGAATTTGGTTCTCTAAGTCTTTACCAATTATGAGTATGTTGCTCTTCCATCATCTCTCAATGCAACAATGACTTAGGCTCATGAATTTGATCAATATGTGCAAATGGTTAAAGCTTGTCTATTTCAATTTGTGTATAATTAGTTTGCATTAATTAAGCTTAAAAATAGTTGTCTTAGACCTCTTATCTATAGATTTTTGGAAATTATTAGAATTAACCATAACCATCCACATTGAGATCAAGATGTGTGGCCAATAATAAATTCAATTTTGGAGGCTCAAGCTATAAATATCCACATTAATATTTGGAAGAATGGGGCATTAATGAGGCAAGAGAGGGCTTAAAGCTAATATTTATTTTATTTATGGCTTATGAATGCCACCCCATTGATGATGTCATTAGATGATGTTGATATTATAAATGAATTTCAAATTAATAGATATTTAATAACTTCCATGTATTTACCACATAGGCTCTTAATTTGGTTTTATTTTCTTAAGTGGGGTTAATTAATTTTTTTCAATTCTTTGGAAATTGGTTGTTCACTTAATCAAATTATTTGAAATATAAATTTACTAAGTCCTAATTTTATTGGAGTATAATTAGAAGAAGGTGTTAGTTATGTACAAATTAATACCTCAATTAGAGCATTGTTTGCACAAAATAACACATGCATGTGACGTGTGCTAAAAAATTAGAAGAATTTAATGGCCTGGAGAATCATTTTCCATGGTAGTAATTTGGCTCAAAGTGATTTAAGAAAAGATAATAATCACATAAAATGCATTTCCCCATTCAAGGATACATTAGCCTAAATTGGCACATGTACGTGATAAGTTTAAACCATTTAGCACATTTTAGTGATTTTATCCCAAATTGTGCATTGTCATAGAATGTTATTTTAGATTTATAGTTTTATCACAATAGTGATAGGAATTGGATGTCTACACAAAGAACTCAAAATTCTCCCACACAACATTTTTTACCTCTTTCAATGTAAGCCTACACACATTACACAACAAGAAATAAACTTTCACACATAATTCTAAAACCAAAACACTCATCATTTATGATTTAGACTAAATAAGTTTACACTTACATATTATTGGTTGTTAAATAATTGTTGGTTGCTAAATAATTGATAACCCTCTAACAGAGCTTTTAGCAAAAAAAGTGACCTTCCACACCCACCCAGCATTTCTTAAGTGATCTACTCTATTCCTTCTTCCCAATATTGGTTTCTTGAAGCATCAAAATATTAAGATCCCAATATTCCACTAATTTTTTAACTAAACAATATTTTTTAGAGGTATGCATACCTCTAACATTCCAACTTAGGATTTTCATAATAGCTCAGTGGTAAAAGTGCCTCTACCACCCATCTTCATTTCTATCAGAAACCTCTGACTTCCTTGTTCTAAGTTAGCTAGCATTTCTTGTTGGATCCTATCACTATTATTTTTTCTTCTTTTCCATTTTAATGTTATTGAGGAGGGACAACTTTGAGATACAACTAAAATCTACATGCATTTTGAGGATGTCAAAACCACCTACATTTCTTCGACCTCAAAATTAAGGTCCTTAGAAGAGATAAAAGTTCTACCATAAGATAATTCCTTACCTTTAATGCTAACCCACCCTTCTCCTTCTAGGAGGGGATTTACCATCCCTCCTTTACCAACTTGGCTTAGGACTTCCACTTATTTACCTTGTTCAAGAGGAGTATTTTCCTTAGTTACCAAAAGTCCTATTTTTTATTTAAGCATTTCCTTTGAATATTCCATATCTAGGTCATGATGGAGTTATCTAACTTTGAAAATTTTATCTCCCTTATCCTTCATCACCTCCCCCTAACCATCATCATCATATAATATCTTACCATTATTTGGAAAAGATACCAACATGTACTTGCTTGGCTTAAAGAATTGTCAATGATGTCTCCATTGAAACCAAATTTTTCTTACCTCTAAAGTAATATGAGATTTCCATTTCCTAAATGTAACTCTATATTTCACTTGAGGGAATTTAGTTATGAATTTCTCATCATTCAAAATATTAAAGGGATCTTTCTTGTTAGCTTGAGCAAACTGACTTTAATTTTGTAGGGTATTCTTATTTGTTATGGCCTATGTATCTACACCCAAATCACCAAAATAGAAGGCATTCATAGTCTAACTCTTGAAACCAAACTTTACTATTAGAAACTAATTTTGAATATTTAAGCACATACTTACTTAAATCTATTCTAACAAAAATCCTAACATAGAATCCCACTTCACCCTTTTTTTATCACTTCTTCCATACTCACAAAGAGACCTAGTTTAATCACACATCTCATTAAGATATCAAAACTCTAGTATTCATTGGGATGTTTATATAGTCTCAAAAAAAATTTGACATCCTTTATCCATTAAGTTGATGGATCAAAGTCTTGGGTCCAATATATTGAATACAATCTATCCTTTCAAAGAAACACAACCCTCCTTTAAAAACCTACACTCTATCTTTAGCTAATTGGAGGATCACTTGAAAATATTCCTCAGTAACACCCTTATTTCTAGTTTAGGGAAAAAGAACCAGTTTGCACCCATCCACCCTTTCAATGCATCTCTACTTGGAAAAGCACCCACAAATTTGAAAATTAATGTTTTGGTCTCTAATTCCTGAGAAACATCTTCCAAGTTGTTATTAACCATTGAAAATTATGGAATAGAATCTGGCACTTCTATTTCAATACCCTCATCTACTTTGATCTTACCCACTTTAAAACCTTCTCTTGCACTATCTAGAACCGTATGAGAAAAAATAAGCTAGACTCACCCTCCTAAGATATCTACCTCATCTAATGAGTTTGCCATCATAATTTCCTATAGGGTTTTCTTAGAGATCCTAGTTGCCACTTTATCTTCCAAATGGACATTGAGTTTAACTTTGAGATGATGAATCAACTCACTAATCTTAACTTCCTAACTAATGACTTCTACCATGGTACCCTTCCCTCTTCCTAACACCAACCCCTTTTGAACACAACTCTCTCAAGGGCCTTCACCAAACTCCTACTCTCCTTTATCCTTTTGAGCACCAATCCTAACATCCAAACTTGCTCATATCTAGGTCTTACTTATCTAAATTTTTTTTATTATTTCTTTATATTTTTTATATTTTCCTTAATTTTTTATTTTTCCCTATATTTTTAAAATTTCCTTCATTGGTTTAATTCTACCTAATTCATCAAAATTTCCATATTTTTATGATTTTTACTTAAAATTTTAATTTTCCCTTATTTTTCAAATTTATTCTACTTTGGTTTTAAAAATTATGATAGCTTCCAAAAATTAAATAAAATTAGAAACAATATACAAATTCCAAAGAAATAAGGAAAAATAGAAAAATTATGGATATTTTGAAAATTTTAGGGAAAATACAAAAATAAGGTGTAATTTTAAAAAATTAGATAAAAGTAACTAATGTTTTGAATTTTTTATAGGTTTTCAAAATTTACCCAATATTTTGAATTTTTGTATAAGTTTTCAAATTTCACCTATTTTTTGAATTTTGCCCAATTTATTTTCCTTCATTTTTTCTTAGTTTTCACTATTTATTTTTTATTTTTTTGACTTGTCAAGTTTTTTCATAAATTTGTATAAAAATAAAATAAATTTAGAAAAAATAATGAAAGTTTGAAAAAACAGGGAAAAAATAAGAAATATTAAATTCTTTATTTTTTTTAATTATCCATTTTCTTTTGAATTTTCATTTTTTTCTAATTTTTTTAAATTTGTAGAGTTTTCACTAATTTTTTTAAATATTCCCTAATGAACCCCAAATTTTGGCTTAGTATGGATGCATGTAAGAATAATTGAGAGATAATGAATATAATAGTCAAGATAGGGATGCATGAGGAGGGCCACCCAAATTTTTTACTAAGTGTGGGATAAAAGAAGCACAAAACCATAAGGAATCACACCATAGTAAAAGTATTTAGGAGCCAAACTACATTAACTAAGCAATGAATCATTGCTTAATGTAGAGAGAGAGAGAGAGAGAGAGAGAGAGAGAGAGAGAGAGAGGAGAGAGAGAGAGAGAGAGAGAGAGAGAGAGAGAGAGAGAGAGAGAGAGAGAGAGAGAGAGAGAGAGAGAGAGAGAGAGAGAGAGAGAGAGAGAGAGAATTGGGAAGATAGTTACATAAAATATGGGGTATGAAAGATGAAGATTTAGCCAAACCAACAAGAGTGTGTCAATTATAAATATAATGACCAAACCAATTGTGAGAATATAACATGTGATGGTGAATATCTAACATTGCATACAATTCAAACATCAATTATTTTAAAGTAATGGATTCTAATTATATTTAAATACTTGTGTCATGAATGGGCACCCATATATTTGTTGTAACTCTCAAAGTGTGGTATGGTCCTAATAAATGCTCCTTTAGTTAGACATAAAATGTTGTTGGAAATTATAATAGTTATTACTTCACTAGACAAAAGAGAAGGTTACTAGTATTGTTATTGTTTCTAATGTGCATGTTGACATTGTGATTGATTTTATCATTGTTAATGTTATTATTTTCATGTTTCTAGAATGAGCCTAGATTCTTATTTGTATTTCTATGATTTTGAATATGTTAATGAAGATGTTTAGATTTTTGTTGTATCATGTATTTATTTTTCATCAAGTTCTAAATCATATTACCTTCAAGTAATATTATCTTTAAAAATATATTGATTCATCAAGTTAAACTATCCATTAGTTCTTAGCTTAATAGGCATGGAATACCTAGGGTCCTCACCATTTCCACTAACTTAATAAAGGCATGATGATATTTATTTGTGACTCATGTGAGTGTATAAAGTCTTACCTTATGTGATATGTTAGTATAGTTGAAATAACCCCTATAATTTTTTTGAGTTTTGTTACTTTCAAGTTAAAAACATGTTTATGAGTAGGACCAACTAATTCATGTCCTGTTATGTGTAGCCACTTGTTACTTTGTTATATTAATCCCATAACCCATAACTGAAATCATGTGTATGAAAAATATTAACTAGGGATATTGCCTCTAGTAGGTTCCATAGGGAATAATGTTACCATATTAATTTTTGCATACATCTTGGGGCATATCTCTATGTGGGTCCATAAAGATAGGTTCTAAAATATATGGGGGAAATTACTTTCCCAATAGGACCACCTAGGTGTCCTTACCATACCTATGTATCTTGAATCCATGGAATCCTAGGTATAAGTTGGGGTAGGTAATCTTATGATAATTGGGATGTTTGAGATAAGTATTTAGGTTATTAATGATATTTGAACATTAGGATCAAGTAATAACCAATAGGATTTTATCTATTATTATTAAAACTAGAAGTTATGACATTATTTTACAAGCCATGATTCAAAGTATATCATGATCCTATCTAACTTAATCAACGATGTTCACAATATCAAGGTAAACAATTGGAAAGTATATATATAATCTATAGAATTGTAATAGGATATTTGAATGCCTAAACTTAATAAACCTTGTGTATGTGAAAATAATATTATAGTACTATCCATTTGAGATCATTATACCATTATCTATAATATTTAAGAATCATTGTATTACATGCTTGCTCTTATCACAAAGCATATTACACTAAGTAATTTACTATTATAATCTAGTTAAGTTACCATGGTCTTGTCACATAATGATGTCATCACACAAGTGAGTATCATAAAATTGACCTATAATGCTTAAGTTTTTCTCATGGTAACACTAGACCATCCTATAGATAGTCACTTAGAGATCAACTCTATATAGTGTTTCCCACTTGTCAATTAGTCATTATCCACATGAACTAGTTATATATTGTAGGTTAGATTTATTGCTCACAATAAAACTACATTAATTAGATATAATTTATGCAATTGTAATTCATTTCATTATCTAATAACTTATCTTAATAACTATTCTAAAAATGTCAAAACCATTTGCACCAATAATAACTTTTTTTTTTTGCATTTATTATCATGTTCATGTTACAACATTTAAGCATGTCTATTTCAATTTAAATATAATGCATGCCCTTTTCTAAATAAAATTATTAGAATCAAATAACAATGTATTCAAGGGAAGAACCTTATTAAATATATATTAAAGTCATATTGACACCATAGTGTCAATTTAGTAACCTTCCATCATCGCTCTATTAGTTCATGAACAAGCAACTAAGACATATGAACCATATTAAAAATAATAATTTTTTAATATATTCCTATTAAAATTGAAATTATACATAACTTGGAAATGCATGTGAGTCATACTTACAATATGGAATATCCATCTAACACTATGAATTCACTTTATCCATGATATGATTTATACAACTTCAATTATAAAACTAAGAGAATTTTAACTCAAAGAAAGATGCTCAATTTAATCAAATCAAATTATTTAAATTATTATTTTAATGATTGAATCCAATCCTAATTATGATTGGTTGTATCATGCTAAGGGGAAACTAAAAATACATCAAATATTAATGGGAAAGAAGTTTTAAGAACATGCTTAATCTTGTCAATGATAAGTTTAATCTTTTCACATTAAGAACTTATGTACAACTACATAAAACTCATACATAGTGTATATGAATACATCAAAATGAAATTATTATAATTCATACCAACATGCATGTACAATGGTTCACAAATTTTACAAAAACTATCTTCTTATATAAGTTTTGGTATCAAATTTAATCACTATTAAATAATTAAAACTATAATATTAACATGAATAGACAAGAGAATATAAATTCAATTTTTGTATGCATCCAACTAACATTTATTATATCCTACTCAATCTAGTTAATAACCTTTAGTTAACCCAAAGGAATCATTGACACCATATTTAATCTATTGAATAATAAAATTTAAGATAGTAATTACTTAGCCTTTCAATCCATCATATCATTTATAATTTTAAAAAGTATAAAATAGACTAACCCAAATTTTAAATATGGAACATCTAAACCAAAATATAATGGAAAAGAAAATAAGTAATAATTAACTCAAGATCTATATACATCAAATCTTCAAGTATAGTTATGTTTCAATCTTTATCTAATATACAAAGAAATTAATAGATTGGCATTCAAAATATGTGTTATGGGAAACCAATAAATAGTGAAAATTAAATATAAAATATTACCATAGATTTTATCCAAATGGAAACCAACCAAGACAAAATCAAGTAACTAGATGGAAAAAATGAAGAGATGCATCCTCGCATGATCTGACCTAAACTGACCCATCTTATGAGCCCCCTACTTGGTGGCCCTCAGCACCCCAACCATCAACTTAGTGGTGGAGCCTAGCCTTTGATATTTCGGGATGTGGAAATGATCAATATGAACACAAGCCATCACCTAAAAATATATAATCTATAACAAAACATTCAATAGACAATAATTTCATAACTAAAATTCAAGCTTAAAATGAATAAAACAATCACACTAGCATTAGCAATCCTTGTCTTAATCTGAAGGATTTTGAGGTACCAATTTGGAATATGCAATCAAATATGATAACCATTAATCATTTGTTCATGAATACCAATGGCCAAACAACATATACAAACACCAATAAAAAGATAAAAACATTACATACAACCAAGAGGTAAATGTGAAACATTCACATATTATTTGTGTCTAAAAACTAGTTCAATAAAATCACCCAAAAATTATAACTTCTTACCCTTATAACATACAATTAGGTAAAACCATTTAAATGCTATAAATAATTATGAAAAATTGGTAAATTTTTTTAATTAAAATTATTATGGCTATGTTTATTTCCTTAAGAAATTTCATACAAAATAATATCATAGAAAATAATTTGGACCAAGTGATTAAAAAATAAAGAGAATAAGTAATACCAGTTGAAGTGAAAATCTTGCCACTAGGTTGAATAGGAATAAGTTAGATAATTCAAACCAAACAAATCCATATTCATACAATAATGACACATTATATGTTAGGGTAAAACCTCCAATTTAGCTATTACTTACATTAGGTAAAATATCAAAATAAAACCCAATAAAATAATTATATACAACTAAAAATGTCATACCCTAGTTAATCAAAATGGCCAAGCACTCAAAAGAAACAAGTATATTCATACCCCAAATAAAAAGGGTTTGCAATGATTTGATTTTGAAAGAGATATTTCAGGCATAAGGTTTAAACCCAAAAATACCAAATAGATTGGTTGTACCAATTCACCATACCCAATAAAGCTAAATGATAAATAGAAATAAATGATCTAAATTGATATAAATCAATTTGGGGATTTACAAGTTTATTGGGAAGTCCTAGGGATTCCTCATGAGCCTGCAAATAATTTATTTTCTTATATAACATAAATAAATAAATAAATATTCATTCTTTTCCTTTTTCAAAATAATACATCACTTACCTATGATTTACCCTCAAAAAATAGAATGGAGTTTATTCTTTTAATTTCCCCCTAAAAATCTACGTGATCTTCCCTCTTTGTTACCCATGGATCAAGCTTTTCCATTCTCCTTCCTATCTCTTGGTAGGGTTTTTGAGTCATATTACTCAAAAATATCACCATTTACCCCTTATACATTTTTATTCTCTTTCCCCCAATAGTTTATCCTATGCCTCCCTTACCTAACTACTAAAATGTGATGTTGTGAGAGGATAGATAAGTTTTGGAAGCTATGGGTGACTAGTAATAAGTGAAAGTTTATTCAAGAAGGGTTGAGTGAGCAAGAAAGATGATCTATAAGTTGTGTCCTATTATCCATGACTAAGTCATCAAATTTTTAACTGTATATGATTAAATTTACCCCCCCCCCCTTTATTTTAGTGATGTAACAAAGTGAAATGCTAGGATAAAGGAAAAATAGAAATCATACCTGAACTTACTTGTAAGGGGAAAATCTCATGAAGATGTTTGATTCTAGATGTGTGTAGAAAGAGAATATTTTGATGTGTGAATATATAAATAAAAAAATGAAGTAGATCATTTCTTACTAGATATGATATATCTAAAATAAGAATGTATAAAAGCTGAGTAAAGGAAGAGAGAGGAATGAATACACCTCATTATGTACACAAACTAATACAAAACCTATTATGATACTAGATTATGATGAGTATGTGTTGAATCAAGAGTAATATTATGAATACAACTGAGTGCTCATGGATCCCATTAATGTGCTAAAAATCTAACACTATGGCATGGATAGTCGAATGTGTAATGGAAACTAGGCCACTCTTGGCCATTTTGAAAGATGGAGATTAGTCTTGTATGAAATCCACTCTAAAATTTATGTATTAGGCTTACAAGAAAGCTAAATCAAGAAATTAGGTACTTGAAAAGCTAAAATTATTTGAAAGTTTAACTCAAATGTGATTGTAACCACTTGTATATGGAGTAAGGCACACAACTATTAAGAATGCCTAGAATAAATTGAACTTGAAAACAAAAGAAGATCATGTGCCATGCACATTGCCCCAAATCACTAATGTTTGGAACATGGATTATAATCTATAAGTTATGCCAACTACCCAATCTAAACTAAAAGTTAGAACCATCATGCCATGCATGATAAACCCCTATATGTGAGAAAACTATGCTAAAATTGTTGTATCTAACTGATCTAGAAGTGCAAAAACTATCCCTAAACTAAATTTTTTGCCTATTTCTAGAAACCCTAAGTGTTTTTTCTATCTAGATAGGAGCACCAAACTATGGACACCCCTATTTTTATCACTATTGTCTATTTTTTGGTGCTACTATTTTTTATGAAATCTAACTATTAATCTAAATCTATCCCTATTTTTCTACTCTAAATTGATAAATTTTACCTCTTGATTCTATAGTGACTATTTTGAATGCTACTATTTCAATTTATAGGAGGTTTTATCTCTGTGACAAATCCCTTATTGGATTCCCCCTCTTTTGAGGATATGAATGATGAACTTGTAATGACTACCCTCAAAAGAAAAGAGTCCTACAAGTGTGTTAATTTTTAAAATATATATGATATAACATTTGATTTATGATAATATTTTTCAAGATATAGCTATGTTTGTACCAATAAATTGTTAAATCAATAGGGGTATTCCTAGATATAAAAAAATGTGAAAGCATGCACAAAGTACTAAACTAGAATTGGAAATGTTAAATATTAGTTGTTATTTTGGAAGGATGGAACATGATGTACATCATGGAATATAAGAAAATAAGGTAAATTCATGATATGGATCATGACATGGCACACATTTGATAAGCAAACAATCAAGAAGAAATAAGCAATGTAGATGGGCTAAGGGTCTGAGAAAACGAGGGACATGGGCATGTCACTCAAACTAAAAACAAGCATGGAAGGTATGTTCAAATGCATCATATACATAAAAGTGATATAAGGAAAAATTGGCACATAGGCCATAATAACATAGAAGAGTATAAACAAAGGACAATGGAAAATGTCCTAAGGCACACACATGAAAAAAAAACTAAGGACATTGGCAAATGTCTTAAGAAAAAATTAGGATAATAACAGGAATTGGAAAATGTAATCACACAAGCCACGCTAAGCAAGCAAAGAAATCATGAAATAATTGGAAGGATACAAGCACATCTACTGATCAAAGCAAATGTGAAAGTATGCAAAACATGTGTAGTACAAGACTAGGTATATGCTAATAAATACATAAGTTTTAGATACTAGCAAGATGTCAATATAGTATTTTGTGTAAGCTATAAAATAATGTACATTAGCATGATAGCTCAGAGTGTGTGGTATAGGAATGCCATAACTTTAATGGTGTAGTCATGTAAAAGATACCCCTAGTGGGTATGAATAATAATGTATGTCTTGAATATATAAGTAAGAATGGCTCCTCTATGGGTAGAATGAAAAAATCAAATAGTTAGATCTCACTACACAGACTCAAAGAAGATCAAGTGAAGCATGGTAATGTATAAAATTGACATATAATAGCATGACATAGTAAATGTAAGTCCTAGCATGATAGTATTAATTTAAAACATGGATGATGCATAAAATAAAAAAAAAATTGGTGCTTTTATAATTTTTTGTATTATTTTTATATTTTTGAAGATATTTGAACTATGAATAGGAAGTGTAAAAGTCATTATGTATAATCAAGAGAGTTTATGTACAATCAATTTTAAAGAGTAATGATACTAATTGATGAGTCTCAGATGAGACTCCCTATCATGGTTTCTTATATCAAATAATGAAATCATGCATGATTATGAAGCATGATTGAAAGGCAGAGAATATGGCTTTGTATATCTAGATTCATCATCGGTATCTTGAAAATCATAATACCATGTATTGTTCCACTCATCATTATCATCTTGATTTTAAACCAATGGAATGATAGTGTTGATTGTTATTTTATTAGGATATTTTCCTTAGGATATTTAATAAATCCCAAATAGTGGTGAAAAACATTATCATCTTCTAGAATAGGAGTAGTAATGCCTTGAGCATGCTTTCCCAACCCTTGACCTTGATATTCAAACTATTGTATTGATCTTTGACCAAATCCATAATACTTTGAGAATTGAGCCTCATTTTGTAGAGGTAAATTTGCCTATTTTTCATGCTTGACCTATGCTTGCAGTATTGTTTGTTGGTCTAATTTTGCTTGTTGATCCTTTAATTGTTTTCAGTTCTAATTTGGTAACCACTTTTGTACAATTTCTAAATTTGACCCTTTGTGAATGTGTTCTTATATATTGTGGATTGCTTGACTTGATTTACCATGTATAAGGTCCTCATTAACAATTATCTACTGTATATGATTTTTTAATACCAAAGATGTATCTGTGTGATGCCCATGCATTCTGTGATATGCACAATAATATTTATATCTTCTCACTAGATGTAGAGTACGTAGTTTGACCAAGTTAGATTTAATCATTTCCCTTAATATCTCACTTAAAATCTTATTTGATATTTGATTGCTTTCTAAATTACTAATTGTAGAGTTACTTTGTTGTAATTTTTTTTTTTGATCTATAACATTGCTTACAACCAATTGAATAGGTGAAGGTGGATATACATGATTGACACTATGATATCTTTGAATATTTTGTATTGTAATCTAATTTTCCGAGGTTGTGATCTTTTCATGTAATAGTGGATTCTATATTTTTAAATCTGAAATTATATTGATCATACTAGTTATTTGATACTTATAAGTCTCACGAGTACAAACCTTAGTTGCTTTCAATTGAACATGTAAGCACATATGCTAAAGAGGTTTTGAGAAAGTTGTAGGATGAATGTATGCATTAGGAATAATAGTAGAGGTTGCCTCACCTTTTGGATGGGTGATAGCATGGACCTTGTTAGAGGGAAAGTAGCTATCACCCTCTTAAGGGAGTGGAGGGGAAGGGATTTATTTTCTTTGCATAAAATATGACATTGAAATAAGAGTATCCAAAGAGGCATATACATCTAGGTTGAAACTATGCATATAGTCTAAAATGCATGTAATTGGAGTTATAAATTGGATTTAAATATGATTATAGAGAACATTCCACATGAAAGATAGAAAACAAGGGGAAAAAGCATGAATTTATGCATGTATGAATAAGAAACTGTGACATGTGCTATGAATTTTCTAATGTGTTTAGCATGATAAACTTTGTATATTTTTCCTTATGAGAGATAGAGAGAAAATATTAGAGAGCATGGATTTGTGTAATAATTCATAAATATATTTGACATGTATTATAACATTTATAATGTGTTTAGCATGATAATCTTGAATTTTTTTCCATATGAGAGATAGAGAATATGCAAAAGAAATATTGAAATCTTGTACAAGTTTAGCAATGAATTTTTTAATATCATCCCTTATTATCAAACATAAGCATGAAATGTAAAATATGAAGCTTTTTAATAACATATGATAGACTTCATAGTTCATGTACATGATAGGGCCCCTTATGGTTTCTTTTTTATTTGCAAGAAATGTAAGAAGAATATGCAAATAGTTGAGCATCATTTTTGAAATTTTTGTATGATTGTAAGGTGATAACTCAAAAAACAAATAAGGATCTAGTACATGCAACTAAGAAGTTTCCAAAATATTATTTATAAAATACTATGAACTTTTAAATTTGAAATTGATTTTTTTGAGTTAAATATGCAACTAAATTTTCAAAAAATTATGCAAAAAGTATTGAAGAATAATTGAGAATGTATTTAATTTAGATAGGGTTTGGAATGATTTTTTTTCAAAATTAGTGTAGTAATTTGAAAAATTTATAGAAAATTTGTAGTTTTAATTTTGAAATATTAAGGAAAATTTTGAAAATATTTCTCAAATTAGTAGTATATTTTTCCTAGTGTTTTGAAAGTATTTGCATGCAAATATGACCTATTATGTGTAAACTAGGGTTAGAAAAGATTTTTTTTATATAAAAATTATTATAATAACTTTTAAAATTTGTTATGAATTTGTAGAATTTGGCTTGAAAAATATAAAAATATTTCTAAAATTAGAAATATATTTCTCTTAGTGGTTTGAAAGTATTTGTATGCAAATAGGACCTAATATGTCCAAACTAGGGATTTGAGTGAATTTATTAAAAATATTTCAATTAATTTGTAGTTTTATAATTTTTAAATTTAAAAAAAAAAGGAAAATATTGCAAAAAAATAGAAATAATTAACCCTAGGGTTTATAGGGTTTTTGTGCAGAAATTTGAAGTAAGTTGGGTTCACCAAATGTTTTATTCTTTTTGGGAATTATGTGTTTAATTCCTAAGAAAGAAAAAAGGTCTTAGTAAATGTAAACTATTATTTAATTTGTTTTAATTAGCCTATTGATTTGTTCAAGTAGCTATGTATTTTATCTTTTCTAAAAATAGTAGGAAGTATAGAGAAATCAAACTTAGCTATTCTGGATCAAAATGGATGATTTAAGATCTATAAATTACTATGTAGGGATTGTAGACTATCACAAATAGAACCCAAAACTTTGTTTCTAGATTGGATAGGAGTAACAAACTTAGGATGCCTTACTACTTGGCACTATATTCTATTTTTTAGAGCTATTATCCACTTTTTATGCTAGTGTCTAATTCCAGTGATGTTGTCTTAATGACTTGGCTTTTCAAGATTTTATATAGTAGGTCTATAACACCTTGGAATTGAAATATCAAAGCCTAATTTTATGTGAAGCTTGTTATGTGTCTAATTTGATATTTAAAACACTTAAGATCTCCTGATACTTGAACTTGAATAGCAAAATTGGAAAAGAGAGAAGGAGTTAGTGTGTAAAGGATACACTGAACACACTTCACATCCTATGTGTTGGCATGCTACGTACATACCAATACTCTGAAGAGGGATCAAACTAATGTAGTTATCTGACTTGAAGTTCTTGGTGAAATTGTGTGATGTATGTAGCTCTATGTGAAATTGGAATGTACTTCAGATGACTAGGGACTAGTATGAGTGCTTGAATAGGCTTGAATTGGTATTGGAATGTTGTATATAGAGAATAGGGAAGAGTGTTTGAGTGTACTTGCTTGTATTCTTACTCTTTTCTTGCGAGTGAGTGTTAACCATTCTAAATGAACATTTAATGGAATAGAAAATAATGATCCTAGGTTAGATGAGATTATATTAGGCTAACAAGGGAATAGATAAGGAATCAAGAAAACATGTCCATTAGAGGTGAGAATGAACTTGGACAATAGCTCTAGAAATAAGACACCCATGAAGTATGATGATCCTATCCAAATTGGGTACTATTATGTTAGGAGGATGATCATCATGGGGATGGATATATGTCTTATAGGGCTACTTGGGTCCTAAAAAGATAAGTTTTAGAAGCTATGGTTGACTAGGAATTAGTGAAAGTTTAACCAAGAAGGGTTGAGTGAGAAAGAAAGAGGACTTATAGGTTAAGTGCTATTATCCAAGCCTAAGCCATCTAATTTTGCATTTTATATCATTAAATTAGGAATAAGGATGATAATAGTCAAAATGAATAATAATATAATAAAATATAATATTTAAAAGTGAGCAGGACACCACAACTAAAATGAAAGAATATAATAACAGACAATTGTTACACAAATAACTAGATAGATTATGTATATTTCCCCTTTTACCTGTGTCAGTATCACCTAATTGCTTACTACCACTATCATTTATTTCCCTAACTACTAGAATTCACCACCAACCTAACTCATGTACCTATACCTATAGACAAACAACATCAACAACACTTGAATGACATGGTAATAATATAACTGAATTGAATACTATAAAGCATTAAAAATGAATCAAAACCAATAACAACTCATGATAGCTAAATTAAATCATTTACAACATAACACATATCAGCAATATTTAGTCAGGTATCAACCATAACTAATAAAACATGATCTAATCACAATATAATCATCACTAATCTAGCCAATCTATGAGTCATGTAGCAAATGTTAAAATAATAGTTCTAAAAGTATAGCTAAATAGTATAAAAGTATGATACAAAACATAAAATATTCTATGAAATAGGGTATAAAGTTGGATTGTAACATCCTCCTCCCCTTAATGAGGAACCATCTCAGTGATGGATCAAAATAACCAAGGATAATTTTATTCAAATAGTTGTACATCTTCCCAAGTGGAAATGCTTGTACTTAATGTATCTCATTGTATTGAGACTTGTTGAATTTATCTATTTATCAATTTAATGCTATGATGGCCCAATATTTTCATTGGGTCTGAATACATGTTTTCCTCTTTCATAACCTATAATTTTTTCCAATCCAACACATGGGATGGATCAAATACATATTTCATTTATAATGCAATATGAAACGTGTCATGAATTTTTGATAGGGAAAGAGGTACATCTAGATGATAGGCAACATAATTGATCTTATCCACAATGTCAAATGGGAAAAATAAGTAAGGATCCAAGTTTAAGTTTTTCCTAAAATTGAATGAGATTTTTTGTGGTCTTACACATAGAAAAACCTTTTCACCTACAATAAATTCATAGGGTGTCCTTTTTAGATCAACATAACTATTTTTTTTTTATTTGAGGAAGCCTTAAAATTTTAGCATATTATGGCCATTTACTCATTATATTAAAATATCAATTTAGACCATCAATGGCTCAAATTTTTAAACTATTCTAGCTAAGTGGGGTTACACTTCTACCCGTACAGAACTTCAAAAGGAGTCATATTGACTAAAAAATGATAAAAAAATTGTAATCAAATTATGAAATGGTTATAATCCTCCCACTTAGTTTGTTGATCTATGATACACATATATAACATGTCCTGAAACATTTAGTTTAGCCTTTCATTTTGACCATCTATTTTTTAGGTGGTACAAAAAACTAAAAATAAACCAAGTGCTAAAAACTCTAGTCAAAGTTTGGCATAACCTTGATGTGGCTTTATCAGAGATAATGATTTATGGCACAACATGAAACTACACCACTTATTTCATAAATCATTCAATAAATATAATAACATCATCAATCAAATTCCTAATAATAACATGGCCAACCTTGGTTTATTTGTTTATTACCACTAAGATAGTGTCATCTTATCTACAAGATTTGGGAAGCCTAGGAATAAAATCAAGTGAAATTACTACCCATTTATCTCTTAGTATGTCATGTGAGTATAACAAACCCTTGGGATGAAAATGTTTAACCTTTACACACTAATGTTCTAAACACCTTTCCAAAAAATTAGTTATGTCACACTTTAGACTAGGCTAACAATAAATCCTTTCAACTCATGGGTCATTTTTGTGACCCTTGGATGGGCAAAATGGGGTGCTATATGCACTTCCTATAACATAACATTGCATAGTCCACTTGATTCAATTAATTATTATTATTATTATTATTTTAAAATTTTGATGCCTTAAAAGGCTATATTTTTCAATATATAAATCAACAAACAGTTTTACTAAAGGCTCATCAGCCAGTCCTGCACTTACCTCTTGGTAGTATTTATTAGCAATTTGTTTTTTTATGATAAAAATTCTAAATTTTCCTTGTAAAATAGACAAGGCATAAAAGTATGTACGAATTTCAAGTGCATCAACCACACAATTTTCCTTTCCCTTCACATAACATATCTCCATGTCATAATTTTTACTAAATTTAAGCCATCTATGTTGGTGGGCATTAAATTCATCTTATAAAAATAGGTGCTCAGGATATAGTGATCAGACTTCAACTTGAAATGTTTTCCTAACAAGAAATGTTTCCACTATTTTAGCATGTTCAATATGAAATCAATTTATAAGTCATGTATGGGTTTATTATTTTCAAATTCTTTAATCTTACAAGGCTCATAATCCACCACTTTACCTTATTGGGTCAATATACCACTAAATCCTTCCTTAGAAGCATCAGCCCATACTTCAAAATGACCATTTAGGTCAAATATATTCAAAATAAGAGTTGTCAAAAACTCTTTGACCTTTTTAAAATCCTCTTCACATTGAGGTGTCCGTATAAGTTTATACATTTACACTATAATAATGTAATGGGGTTTTCTAGGTGGGAGAAATTTTCCATAAAACATCAATAGTAGCTAGCTGGGCCCATAAAATTGTGCACTTAATGCATGTTAGAAGGAATAGGCCACTCCTAAATGGATTGATTTTTTGCTGGGTCTACAACAATGCCATTCTTAGAAATCCCATGTCATAGGTAATATATTTTAGTTTGATATAATGCACATTTGGATAGTTTTCCAAACAATTTGTGTTATCTTAGCCTTTGGAAAACCAACCTCAAGTGTTGATTATGTTTAACTTTGTTCTTCAATATTTTGAGAATGTGATCCAAAAACACTAGTATAATTTTTTCCAAGAAATATCTAAAAATGTTATTCATCATATTCATAAATTTAGTAGGTGTATTTATGAGGCCAAAAGGCAAAATAGTGAACTCATAATGACTGTATCAAGTTTGAAAGGTTTTTTTATATATGTCCTCCTCTTTGATCCTTAGTTAATTGTAACTAAATCTTCAATCAAATTTTTATAATACTATTATGTGTTTCATCTAATTGAACAAATCATTGCTATAGGGTAGTAGGTAAAGATTTTTAAACATCACCTTGTTGATAATGTAATAGTCAATGCATAACCTTAAATTTCCATCTTTATTCCTTATAAAAACCACCAGATCACCCAAGATGACACACTTGGATGGATTCTTCCACTCTCTAAAATTGCTTAAAACTAAACTTTCAAATCTTAAAAATATACCACATTCATTTCATAAGGGGATTTTGATATAGGGGTAGTCCTTGATATAAACCTCAATGGAGAATTCAAACTCATGTTCTGGTGGCAAACCAGATAGTTTTTAGGAATTATATCCATAAATTCCTAAATAATAGGAAAATATGAAAATGATTGTTCTTCTCCTTTGGGAAATTCCTATATTTATATTTCATAGAGTTTACACCTTCTTTTGACATTCCTCTTTAAAGATAGATTTGGAAGCATTTTATGAGTTTTTGGCCCTTTAAGGTTTTATATCTCTACAAATTTTCCATTTTCATTTACACATTACACACTTTTCTAGAGAAATCAACCATTGCATGGTTTTTTTTACATCCAATCCATGCCAAATATAATATCATAATACCCAAAAGGTGCTAAGATTAAATTCACCCTGGTTCTAAAAATGTCCAAATCAAGTTTAGTTTACTCTACACATTCTTATATAGGTACCCTCTTTCCAGTACCAAACTCAACTTCCCATACTTATCTTAACTACATAGATTTTTGCTTGCATATATTTGATTTAATAAGTGCATTAAAGTTATCCTTTAGACCATAATTAATTAAAATATCATAAAATTACCAAATATATTACCTCATATCTATATTGGTGTAGTCTAAAATTAAGCTTTTGATTTTATACTACTACATACACTCTATACACTCTATGGTCTATTGGTTACACCATTTTTATTTTTAGACAGTCCTTGTTGTATTGGTTATCACCACATTCCCATCACAATAATATCATTTGTGGAGTTATTGGGATAGTATTTATCCCTGTGGCTGGCCCATGTTGGATATTTTGATGTTGTTCGTTCTTAAAAGATCTAGTTTTTGAGGTGTCATGAGACTTAAGATTTTGTTTTGACCTTGAAATTAGATAAAACTTTTGTTGTTCCCTTGGAAGTTGTGATTCTAGTCTATTTTATTGAAATGTTTAGGTTCTAGAGGTAGGCTTTTGGTTTTTGATTGCTTCTCATTTAGTTTCAAGTCTCGTCTTGCTTTTTGTTGAGAATTTTCTTTTTCTTCTACCCTATGGGCAAGTTTTATAGTAGTTTCTAGCATCTTAGGATTAGTCATATTGACATCATGTATAAATATTTATTTTATCCCAAGCTTTAATTTGGTTATTTTTCCCCTCATCATACATATAGTTTACATAATGTATCAGGTTCAATAACTTGTTTTCATTATTTTCAATAGTCATATTTCCCCATTTTAGAAATTAAAAATATGCTATTTTATGTTCCTTGAAGTTTGCATTCAAGTACCTTTTTTGGAACTGACTATAAAAAATTGGCCAGGTAAGGTTCACAGGTTGATACCTCTCCAAGGCATAGATATGATTCCACCAAAGGGAAATAGGAGTATTTAAGTAATAAATAATAGCTATTACCCTCACATTAGATGGCATATAATGTAAGTTAAAACATTTATTTAGGTTTATGAATAATACATAGACTACATCCCCTAATTCCTTTAATAAAAAGGTAGGTGGAGGAAGATCGTTGAGCTCCTTGATGATTAGATCTATTGTTCTTATTGGTACTTCCCAGAACACTTGCACCTCTACTTGTCCAACTTCTAATTGAGTAATTTATTCCTTCAAAGCACCTCAAGATTATTCAATCTATTCTCTTGATTTTAAATCTTACCTTGAATGGAATTAAGAATTATAAATAATCCATAAAGGACTTCTTATTATTTATAAGTTGGTTATCTCCAACTACATTATCAATAGGTATTTCATTATTGTCATTGTCATTATGAATGATAGGTTTATTTCTATTTTGGTCCAATTTTAAGGAAGCACAACCCCTACCTCTACCTCTACCTCTCAATATTAACCTATCAATACCTTAGTCATTTTCAACTTGATTGCTACCAGCTCTAGTTTTAACCATTTTCTTGAGAAGTTATAAAATAGTCTCTTAGTATTGAGTAGGTAAAATTTCTTACATAGTCTTATTGAGAGTTTTGTTTATAATTTGATAATGTTAGCATAGGCTCTTATACTACATGAAATAACCCCCAAATTTTTTAGAGTATTGTTACTTCATAGTTATAAATAATTTTATGATTAGGACCTAATACATCATGTTATATTATACATATCCTCTTGTTACTTTGTTGTATTGAGACCATAATCCATAAATAAAATCACATGTATGAAAAACCTTAGCTAAGGAAATTACCTGTAACATGTTCTATAGGGAATAAGTTGCCATAATAAAAAAAAATTATCCATCTTGTGGTATATTTATATGTGGGTCCATATGGATAGGTCCTGACCTATGTGGGGGCAATTTACTTCCCAACAGGTGCCCTTACTTAACTTAAATATCTTGCATCCATAAAATCCTAGGTATAGGATAGGGTAATTTTATCATACTTAAGATGATTGAGATAAGTTTTTATGTTATTAATGACATTTGAACATTAGGATCGATTAATAACCAATAGGAATTTATTTATTATTCTCAAAATCATAAGCTACAACATTTATTTTCAATCCATGATTCAAAGTATATCATGATACTATCTAACTTAATCAAAAATATTCACAATATAACGATCAACAATTAGAAATTATATCTATAAAATCCATAGAATTTTAATAGGATTTTAAAATACCTAAAATTAATAACCTTTGTGTAAGTGAAAATATTAATATAGTACTATCCTTTTTAGATCATTCTACTATGATCTATAAGCTTTATAAATCTTTAATAGGCTTTTAAAATACTTGGTTGAAGGAAGGAGACAACAACATAAAAATATTCCATCAAGAAGCCTTTAGAAATAGAAAATCTAATATGATTTTCATATTTATTATTGATCATGGAACTAAAAGTAGAGATGAATAATTTATCAATGAACATATCATTCTACACCTCAAAATTTTGCTAAAGGAAACAAGATAGGATTACTTTTAGATTGAGTCAAGTCTTATACAAAACCATTGATCAATCATTTATTTGGTATAAAATTGATAACTCTACAAACCCCATTTTCTGGTGGAGGTTATAAATGTGGTCTTATCCATGGATGGAAATAAGGTACCAGCTAGATGGTTTTCCCCCTCTATCCTTTCAAAGATTCTGGGACATCATACACATAGAAGTGAAAGCTATAGCCTATGAATTATTTAGGGATGAAACTACACTAAAATTATCAATAATATATTATTAGTCCTCATCCCCAAGAAACTAGGAGAAAACCAATTAAATGATTTATAAACCATAAGCCTATGCTCCAATATTTACAAGATCTATTTAAAAACCTTGGCCACTCACCTACAACCTATGATTGAGGGGATCATTTTTAAATAAAAAGGCACCTTTATGGTAGGTATGTAGATCAATAATGACATCATTATCATCCAAACAATCCATCACTTGATGGTAAAATCTAATAAAGTAGGGATGTTCCTCAAACTTGACATGAATAAATCCTCTAAAGAGTATCTTAGATATTCTTGAATAATGTGATAATCAAGATAAGATTTTATATAGATATTAATGGCATGATTCATAGTTTCATATCCACCCCCATTTATTCTATCTTGATCAATAAGGTTTCCAAAGGGTTTTTATCTCTAGTTGTGAGATCAAGTAGGGCAACTCCTTGTCACCATATTTATTCATCATGATGGTAAAAACTATAGGCATAATCTTGAAAGTGGCCAAGGATCAAAACATAATTAAGGGGATAAAGATAGCACAAAACATTGACCTAATTACTCAATATCAATTCATAGATTACAACTTCATCCTACGATAGGTGTGCACGGTAGAAGTAAAAATCCTCAAAAACATCCTCTAGACTATGAACAAGATTCAAGTCAGTGCATCAACTTTATCAAAAGCTACATCTTCATACCCTTCCTTTCCTCCAAAAAAGGCTATCAGGTAAAATGGGATGCAATATTAACAACCTCTACTTAACTTATCTTGGCATGCTATTATTTGATGATAAAATGGAAACATAATTATAGAACCTAGTGGTGGATAGAATTCTAGAGAAATTGGCTGGGTGGAAAGATGCACTCCTTACACAAGTGAACAAGGTCTAACTTATCAAAATTTCATTGTGAAACATACTAGTCTACTTTATGACATTGTTATACAATCTTAGTAATATTCCATAGAGAATTGAACAAATTAGAAAAAAAATCTTATGGAGAGGCATGGTAGACAAATTTAGATTCTTACTAGTAGCTTGGGAAAAATCCTATCTTCCCAAGGCTCATAGAGGACTCAAACTAAGATGAGTTAAAATCATGAACCAATCTATCAAAACCAAATTTGGTTGTATATTAATGAAATAAGATAACCAATAGACTAAAATCATCAAGTAAAACTACCTGTATGTTAGGGAAGAAGATAGTCTCCTTTGGGAAGAGGACCCTTGGTATGGATCCAACTTTTGAAGCCATTTCAAGATCAAAATATCTACCCAGGAAGGGTAGAATATGATAGATAGGAAATGGATAAAAGCTAGAATCCTATGACTATCTGTGGCTAACACTTTCTCCTTTAGCCTCATCCTTCCTTTGGAAAAAACTAAGTGAGATATTTAAAACCTCCATAGGTCATAAGTTAAGGACTCTTGGTTACATTAAAAAGGGAGAATAAGGTGGAACACCTTGACCATATAAATATATCATGCAAAATTTATCCATAAGTACCAAATTTTAAATATCCAACTTCAAAAAATTCACATTGCTATGGTCCCTAAGGAATACTCCCTTCTATAGCTAGTGGAAGATAGTGGGGAGCACTTGTTGAAGTCTAAGTTCATAGTCAACATTGAATAAGAGAAGGATTGGACATACTAAAAAATTATATAGATCAATTACAATACCCCTAAGATTAACATATTTTTATGGCTTGTGGCCCATGATAAAATACTCACAGTGGATAATCTATTTAAACATGTAATGACCATCCCAATAGTCATGTCCTCTACAAATCCACCCTATAATATGTGGCCCATTTTTTCATTTACTACCCTTTCAGGACAACCATTTGGAATATTGTCCGTAATCTCTTCAATATGTCTTGGGTTAAGCCCAACTCTATTATTGATCTCATTTTATAGTGGAAACACCCTATAAGCTTCCCTCCTTATCCTTTATGTGGTTCTTATCCCTTTCCCATTTTTCTTCAAATTTTGACTAGTAATAAATCCCATATATTCAAGTACAAAAATTCAACCCCTTGAGTTCTTTTCATTGGTTATGGGTTGATAATGATAATAAATAGAGAGTGGTAATCCCTAATGACAAAATTTTTACCTCTAAAACTTAATAGGTCATCCTTAGTAAGTGTAACCTTACCCTTTAGATAAAACTTGGTCATAAGCCTCATGAGATGGTCATGCCCTCCTCTAGACTAGTTGATGATAAAATTTGATGGAGCATCTAAGGTCAATCCAAAAAGTTAGGGATGTAGTGTAGTCATCAGATATGAGTCCAGGATGGTTATAGTTGACTATGTGGTCCCAATAGGGGTATAAAAAAACCATGTGGTTGAGGCTAAATCTAATCTTTGGGGTATCAAATTGGTAGTAAAACTTAACATATGCAAGATAAGAATTAGATATTCACTAAAGATACTTAGTTCATTCCTTTTCCAAAGCAAAACCCTATCATTATATTAACCAACTTATTTTGGATGCCACATGTATACTTAGGACCACTAGTGAATGTTCATTCTCCCACATCTATTACGAGGGAAATGTTGTAATGAATGGGTTGGAAAACATTTTCATCACTATCCATAATTTAATCATGTGTATTTATCCCACCAACATCCACCCATATCTCCCCCTATTAATTAGTGATTTACAAAATTCCCCTATTCAACTAAGGGTTGAAAGTACACATGCGAGTAACTTTCACATTTAAGATAATCTCACCCTATAATAAGTTTCATGATGGTGAGACTCATTATAAATTTTGGGATGGTTGACATCATCCTAAAAAATACCATAGTTATAGTAGATGGATGGATCAAAATAGTAGTATCTCAACCCTCCACTCCACACTCTATATTTTAAATTACTTGAGTAGGAATAAGAGTAAATCCATGGGAGGTGATAGGGATAGATGTGAGCCTATATCATGAATTGAGGTCAAAATTAATCTTAATGTTTATAAGAAGTTTAGAAAATTTGGGCTTACAGAATTCATGATTCACATTGAAAGCCATGACAAAATGCTTTCTAAATATTTCTACATGGGGTGGAAGTAGAGACAAGTCATATTCAAGAGCACCAAAGTCGACATCATAAAATAATTGGTTATGGAAGTCAAAAGAATGTCATGTGAGGGAACTAAAGAATTCAAGGGAAACAAGATAAAATAAAAGTTGGTATATATATTTTTCTAAATAGACTTGGACTTCCAAATTTATAAGAAGGGCTACCCTAGAGCCAATCTTCAAACATGTTGGCTAGACATCTATCTCCAAGAAATAAAATATTTAACTTTAGAGGGAAAAATTACTCACATATTTTCCCATAATTTTATGTTACTAAACAACATTAAGGGATACCATATTATCCTACCTTAAGACCTACTCATGTCCCTTGAATTATTTATCATGAACTTCCAAGAAAATCATCCTCTGAATTGAAACATTGGTGGCTAATATTCCTTCTCACCAAAAAAGGGAAACCATTGAGAGGCATTGAGATCATCCCAAGCAAAATTAGTAAGGTAAAAGTTTTATGGGAGGCCTTAAAAAAATATACTGAAGACTAGGAGGAAGAGCCATTTTCACCTTCCCCACCCCTTCCTTGAGAAGCTTACAAGAAGGAAAAAAATAAAGACCCATGACTCTCCCTTCCAAGATTAGAAAAATGAGAAGATTAATATAATATTAGAGGTTCCCCAAGGTATAAAAACCCCTAACTTTGAAGTTCATGAGATGAAGGTAGCTTAATGTAGGAGGCATGGAGAAAACAAATAATTGGAATATCTCCTCAAAGGAATTAGGTACAAGCTACTTGACTTCCATAATATATGCATATCATGGGATGAAAGTTAGTCCGTTTAATGAAACAATAAAATACCCTGAAGTTGGAGTTAGATAGGCTGAGGGAAGTTTGGGTAAATCTTAATATGGTTGAAGGTTTTAGGCATATGATGGATTACAACCCCCCCCCCCCCCCGGAAAAAAAAAAAAAAAAAAAAGGTAAGGAAACCATAATTATCAACCCAGTGATATCCCCTATAAGTGTTAAAAATAAATATAAGAAAATACCTAAGAAGGAAAAGGGGACAATTGAATAGAAAATAAGAATGGTAGAAGTCCCTATCATATAGACCAGAGGGAAATCTATCAATAACAAGTAGAAATTAAGAGGTAACAAGAAGGATTCAATTCCTACTAAGAAACAAGATGTCTTTGATGTACCGTCAGAGGAATATATTGTGAGTCCTATTTATTGAGTCCAATTTTGTTTTCTAGTCCTATTATTTTGTTTAAAGTCTATGGAAGTTTAGTGGTTAGTTGGCTTACTTTTCTTGGTTCTATTTTATACCTTTTTTCTTAACTATAATTCTTATTTAAACTCATGGTTTTAGGTCCTTATAAAACTTGACATTCACCTTATCAAATAAAAAAATGTTACGACATTTAATGAGGCATATTTCCATTTTAATCCAAATCATGCCTTTTGATAAATTAACTTATTAGAATCTAATAACCATTCACTCAAATTATGAGCCTTATTAAATATATATTAAAGTTATATTGACACCATAGTGTCAATTTAGTAACCTTAAATAATCAATATATTAGTTCATGAACAACCAACTAACACATATGAGCCATATTAAAAATAGTAATTTACTAATTTATTCCCATTAAAAGAGAAATTAATTAATAAATTAAAAACCCAAGTGCATCAAACTTTTAGTATGGACTATCTATTTAACACTATGCATTCAATTTGCCCATGATATGATTTATACAACTTCAATGATAAAACTAAGATAATTTTAACTTAGATAAAGATGTTAAATTTAAGCAACTTGAATTATTTCAATTCTTCTCTTAATGAATGAATTAAATCCTAATTTCAATTGGATATAACATGCCAAGGGAAAACCAAAAATCAAATAAATATTAATGGGAAATAAGTTAAAATAACAAGCATAATATTGTCAAAGACAAGCTTAATCACGTCATATTGAGAACTTATGTACAAATTCATAAACCTCATACATAGTGAAGCTCAATACATCAAAATTATTTTATTATAATGCATACCAATATACATGTATAAGAGTTCACAAATTTTATAAAAAATATCTTCTTATGCAAATATGTTATCAAATTTAATCACTATTAAACAATTAAAACAACAGTATTAACATGAATAGAAAAGGGAATACGAAATTAGTTTTTATATGAATTTAACTATAATTTATTATATTCTAGATAATCTAATCAATAACCTTTAGTTAACCCAAAAGAGTCATTTAAACCATAGTTAATCTATTGAATAATGAAATTCAATCTAGTAATTACTTAGTCTTTCAATCCATCTAATCATTTATAATTTAAAAAGTATAAAATATACTAACCCAATTTGAAAGTTGGAATATATAAACCACAAAATAATGGAAAAAGTAAGAAGTAATAATTAACTAAAGATCTATATAAATTGAAGTTTCAAGTATAGTTGTGTTTCCCTCTTTGTCTATCATACCAAGCAATTGATAGCTTCGCATTTATAAGATGTGTTATGGAAAACCAACAATTAGTGAAAATTAAATATAACATGCTACCAAAAAAGTTCTCAAAATTCCAACCAATAGAGATCAAATCAAGTAACTATATGGAACCAATCAATAGATGCACCCTCACATGAATCAACCTGACCTGACCCATCCTATAATCCCCCCAATTGGTGGCCCTCACCACCCCAAACAATAATTTGGGTGGTGGAGTTTGGCCTTTGAGATTTTGAGACATAGAAATTAGCAATAGGTAAATATATTCCATCACTAAAAATTATAATAGATACAACAAAACATTCAATATACAATAAATTCATAACTAAAATTTCAAACTTAAACTTGACTCAAAATAATCACACTAGCATTGACAATCCTTGTCTTAATCCTAAGTATTTTTTGGTATTGATTTAGAATATACAATTGAAGTTGATAACCCTTCATCATCTATTCAAGTATACCAATGAAAAAAACATATCCCAACACTAATAACAAAGTGGAAACACTACATACAATCAAGAGGTAAATGTGAAATGTTCACATATTATTTGCATCTGAAACTAGTTCAATAATATCACCCATAAATTTATACTTCTTACCCTTGAACCATAAAATAAAGTACATCCATTTAAACACTAGAAAAAAGTATGAAAAAGTGGTAAAATGTTATAACTGACCCTATTATGGTTGGGTTGATTTCCTTAATAATTATAAGAGAAATAATAACATAACAGAAAATGATTTCTCCCAAGTGCTTGAAAAAATACACAAAATACATAAAACCAATTGAGGTGAAAAATTACCTTCATGTTAAATATTAATAAGCAAAATAATACCAACCAAACAAATATAAATTTATCCAATAATGGCACATCATATGCTAGATTAAAAACCCCAATTTAGCTATTACTTACAACAAGTAAAATCTCAAAATAAAACCTAATATAATAATTATATACAACTGAAAATGTCATAGCTTGATTAATAAAAATTTTCAAGTACTCAAAAGAAAGAAGTATATTCAAAATTTAAATAAAATAGGTTTTTAGTGATTTGAGTTTGAAGGAGATATTTTAGGAATAAGGTTTAAACCCAAATATCCCAAATGGCTTGTTCATACCAATTTGCCATACCTAATAAATTTGACTAATAAATAGAAAGAAATGATTCACATTGATATAAATCATTTTGGGGATTTTTAGGTTCATCAAAATGTCCTAGGGATTCCTCATGATCCTGTGAATAATATATTTTTACTTTCATAGTATAAATAAATAGATATTCATTATTTTCCATTTTTAAAATAATGCATCACTTATTTGTGAGTAACCTTGCACTTTGAAAGTATAATAGAGTTATAAAAATTTTAACTTGCCCTCTCAAACATTTCATGATGCTCCCTCTTTATTATCAATGGATTAGGTTACTCCATCCTCTCTCCTATCAAGGTTTTTGATCCCCATTACTCGCAGTTGTTACCATTTATCCCTTCTAGGATTTTTATCTCTTTCCCTCAAGATATTCTCCTATGCCTCCTTCACCTAACTACTCAAATGTGGTTCTATGGGAGGAGATACAAATATGCCCAAATGATGGTGTGCCTCTCGTAATCCCATCAACAAATATTTTGGTCATTATGATCTTTGTTAAATTATCAAAGGCCCATGAACCCCTCACTTAGGTCATCATTAAAAAAATCAAAACTTAATAAAACAACATAAGGGTCCAGTTTACCTAAGGTAAATCAAATTAACATATGAGATGTCGAACCAATGATGTTAAGGGATCATGAGTTAACATCAAGATAATGAAACCCATAATATAACTAACTAAGAAAGTGGTCTAACACATGATAATCAAAATGAAATAAGGTAGGTGAAATCAAGACACTAATAAATATAAAGTTAGGCACAAGGATGATCAGAGTCAAAATGAATAATAATAAGATAATAAAAGACAATATTAAAAAATGATCAAGACAAATTAAAATAAAATGAAAGAAAAAAATGATAGACTGTTACTGCTCAAATGACTAGATGGGTTATGCATATTATCCCTTTTACCTATGTTGGTATCACCCAACTACTTACTGCCCCCATTCTTTATTGCCTTGACTACCATAAACCACCACCAACCTAGCTCATGTACCTATACCTATAGCCATAAATGACATCAATAGCACTTGAGAAACATGGTAATAATATAACTAAACTAAATAATCTAAAACATTAAAAATGAATTAGAATCAATAACAAACCATGATAATTAAATTACCTCATTTGCAACAGAATCCATAGTTGTACTAATTAGTCAAGTATCAACCAAAACTAATAAAACATGATCTAATCAAAATATAGTCATCTCTAATCTAGCCAATTTACTAATCATGTTGCAAATGTTAAAATAATAGTTTTAAAAGTACAATTAAATAGTATAAAAGTGTGTTGCAAAACATAAAATAGTCTATGAAATGTGATATAAAGTTAGATTGTAATAGTAGTTGAGTTTCGTGTCTAGGGTTTGAGTGTGTGTGGCTAATGACTAGGGTACATGATCTTGAAAGGTTAAAGTGGAACAAAATAAACCTTGAAATTCTCAAATGTTTTTAAAAATTTGAAAAAATTATGGAAAATACAAAAAAAGTTATAAATTTATTTTTTTAAATTCCATAATATTTTTTAAAAATTCCAAAATGTTTCTTATTATTTTAATATTTCTCAAGTTTTAAAAATTCACTAATGGTTTAAGTAATACCTATTTTATTTGAATATTCCTTAAATTTCTAGGAATTCCTCAAACTTTCCATAGTTTGTCGAGTTAACTCTATTTTGAAGATTTTTACGTATTTTAAAAAAAAAATCTATTAAACTTTTTAATTTTCAAAATTTTAGTATTTTCCCTAATTTCTAAAAATTTCACTAAAGTTTCTAAATTGTCCCTTTTTTAATTTTACCTAAATTAGTTAAAATTTAATTAAATATTTAAATTTTTCATTATTATTTTAATGTACCTTAGTTATTAAAAATTTGCTTATTTTTATTATTTTTTATTATTTTATTAGATTTCTTGAATTTTCCTTAGTTTTTTATTTTCCTTATATTTTTAAAATTCACTTAACTGGTTTAATTCTACTTAACTTGTCAAAATTTACATATTTTTATGAATTTTATTTAAAATTTTATTTTTCCCTTAATTTTTCAAATTTCTTCTATTTTTTTTTGAAAATTAGGTTATCCTCAAAAATTAAGGAAAATTATAAATAATATACAAATTCCACATAAGTAAATAAAATTAGAAAAATTATGGAAAATTGAAAAATTTAAGAAAAATATAAAAAATTAGGAACAATTTTTAAAAATTAGAGAAAATCCAACAATGTTTTAAATTTTGATTAGTTTTTCATATTTCACCCATTTTTTTAATAAAAATTTGAATTTATCCTATTTTAGGAATTTTCCCTAATTTATTTTCCCTCATTTTTTCATAGTTTTCACTATTGAACTATGAATTTCCTAGTTGTTGATATTTTCCTTAAATTTGTAAAAAAAATTTAGAAAAAATAATTAAATTTTGAAAAATTAGGAAAATTTTAATAAGTATTAAATTATTTATTATTTTTTTAATTATCCATATTTTTATAAATTTTCATTATTTTTTCATATTTTCAAAAATTTGTAAAGTTTTCCCTATTTTTTTAAAATATTCCCTAATGAATCCCAAATTTGGATAAGTATATATGCACGTAAGAATAAATGAGAGAGAACACTCACAAGAGTCAAGATAGGCATGCATGAGGGTTCTTTATCTCCTTGTCTAGATTCTAAGAAAAACTATAAATTCATGCATCACCAGTTTGCTAGTCTATAAAAGAGACATACTTACCTTCTTTCATGTTACTCTGACTTCCCTCCTAATAACATGCCTATTTTCCTCTATCCATCTCTTCCTAGTTTAGATGTCAATTTAGATAACCTCACTCAAGAGTTTCTAAATGACATCAATATTTTCTAGAACTTATTACAATCCATCATACCCATACGATATATATTTCACCACCAATCTCCCCTCCATCTCATCACACATCCTAATTAATACAACCATCCTATCCAAAAAATAGAAATTATTTCCTAATAAAACACACCATCACTAGGCATGAACAATTGATGGTATCCATCAAATTTGATTATTATTAAGTCATGCAAGCTTAATAATCTTATAATCAAATTTAATTTAACAATATCCTTATCAATCAAAAATGAGGTCTTTTAAATACAAATCCCATTTATTTTATTCCCCATAAACCAACATACCATACTTTAAATTTCCTCCTGGTTTGATTCTAAATAGATTCTTAGATATTCATTTATCAAGGAAAAAAATTCTTTAAAAAAAATTATGTGTCCATTCCTTATATCATATTTCCTCTTATTCCCTAAGTTGTATTGTTGTATTGGCTACCCAATGAGTTAATAAATATCCTATTTTCAACAGATGGATAAATTTGAATGATTCTAACCTGAGTAGCAGTGTCTAAGCATCTTCAATGATTTTGATAATTTTCTAAGCCTAAACTTTCCCTACATTAAGCACATTTATTAAAATTTGTGAATCCCCTTCTATACAAATATTATTCCATCCTTTTAATCATATTATTTGAAAACCTAAATGAGCAACATGTGCTTTGTATATTTTATTTTATTCCACACCTAAGGTTTAAGTAAACACAATTACAGGTTATCCTTCCTTGTATCTAAAAATTCCCCCATCTCCAACTAGGCATAGATTACCTTTTGAGGCATCATAAAAATTTAATTTTATTTCCCCCTTCTTTGGTGGCTTATAAATATATTTTTTCCTCTTATTTTTTCTTATTATTTCACCCCAATTATTAGGTTTCCAATCATTGGCATAATTATTCATCCACTCCTCTTCCATTTGATCTTTTAAGATAACTTTTCCCCCAAGCTTATGAAATATTAGCTATATTTGGTTTAATTTTTTTCCAAACCTAGTCCTAAGAATGGGAAGTATCATGAAAGATTCACTTATTTATTTCAATCCTCAAATTCCAACTTAACACTACTAGGGCAACTTCCCAAATTAAGGCTAAAAAGGGGATTTGAGTTTTATCTTCCACTAGTATAAAAATGATTTTATGGACTTATGAAATTTAAATTATAGATAGAAGCTTTCTTATAACCACACCCAAATTCTACTAGTAAAGGGGAAACAAAGACTTAACCAATCACAAGACTCATCTTCTACAAGACATAAAGGATACTTGGGTGGACCTTCCAACCCTTTTCTTTTTAAATGATTAAAATATAGAATTTTACCAAGGGTAGCCTAATATATAAAAACATAGCCTTCTAGAGGACTTCATGAATCCAAATTTTATCAGATGGGAACTTAATTTTAATTAACCCTTCTATTCTTAGAAATACTTCATAATAATATTCCATAGAAACAATTCCAAAAGGATATCCTTCCCAAATTAGAACATCCTCCCCAACCTTCACAGGGATCAAAAAATTCTTTATCTCAAAAATAAATCTTCTATGTCCTATTACTTCTCATTTATCAACCAAAAAAGGCTCTTCCTAACTCACCCTTCTCTTCCAATATTTAAATATTGTTTTAGTTTAAGGCCCCACTAAGATTTAGTAAAGGGTGTTAGTTGTTCAAAATTATTAAATGAAATTAGAGTCTCAGGGTGTAATTAAACATCCCTCTAAAAATAAATTTGATGGCTATTTCCCATCTTCCAATTGATGCTACAAGAGAAAGAAGGCGTGAAAAGACTTCAAAAAATTCTAAATGGCTAAACCTTGACAGAGTTAATCCTAAGAAAAATGTCTCAAAACCACCTGTGAATCCAAATACTTATGTTGAAGGACTCTACTCCATAATTTATATCTAAATTCCTACATCCTCCACACTAACTTATATCCCAAGGTTTTATTTATTATATCTATCATTATTAAGCCTAAACCTCCCCAAGATTTTGGTGTGTAGATTTAATCCTAGAACACTAAATCAAACTTTTTATTACCTTCCACTCCATTCTAGAAGAAATATCATTGAATTTTAATTATGCCATTTGAGACTATCTTAGGAATTTTAAAGATAGACATCAGATAAATTAGCATTGCTTGTAGGGCCACTTAGATCAACTAAATTATAGATACCAAAAATAGCCACTTCCCCTTCCATCATTTTAACTTATGAATTATATCAATCATTAGGTGCCATAAATATAAATTATTTCTCCCTATGTATATGGGCATACCAAGATAAGATCCTGGCAAAGATCTCTCCCAAAATTCAATGACCTTAATAATTTTATATATAATATTCCTTCAATCATTTATAAAAAATATTTTAGATTTATCAACACTTCAATTTTGGCTAGTAACTACTTCATAGAGATCCAAGGTACTTTTTACTTCCCATGATTCTTGCTCTATGGGATCATTCAGAAAAATGTATCATCCATAAATTAAAGGTGGGTGATGCTCTCCAAATTCACACATAGAATAATACATATTAACCTCCCATCATACCTTGCCTTTGAAAAGTCCCTTTCAATTGCCTTAGCTATAATAATAAATAAATAGGGGGAGATTGGGTCACGTTTCCTAATCGTTGTTGAGGACTTAAGAAAGCAAACTACCATGCCATTAACAAGAAATAAGAAAAGAAGCTAAATAAATATAGATATAAATCCAATCCTCACTAAATCCAAATCTTTCCAATATCATGTTCAATTTCCTATTAAAATCTTGATACACATCTTGGGTCATTTTGCATGCTAAAGTGAGTGAAGTGTTTCATGAGCCATAATAACACCATACAAAATATGATGCCCCTCAATAAATCCACCTTGCTCTTTTGAGATAGAAAACTCAAAGAAACTTTTTATCCTATAATACATTACCTTTGACACCACCTTATACACCATATTGCATAGAGAAATATAATGAAAGGAGTCAAAATATGAGTTTTATTCCTTTGTGGGTATTAATTCTAAGAAAGTGTTATTCCATTCATTAAGCACTTTTTTCATTTTTCTGATTTCCTAAATAGCCTCCCACACATATTTTCCAACCACTTCATAGTAGTTTTGAAAAAAACAACTTGAAAACCATCAGGCCCAAGGGAGTTTTTAGCCCTTAAGCTGAAGATAATTTTTCTAACTTATTCCAACAAAATTAGATCCTTTAGCTTGAATTTTATATCTTTTGTGACAAACTTCAGTACATTTTATAAAATAATCTCCTAATAAAACTCCACATATAAATATTATTCACTTAAAATATGGGGAAAATGAATATTACTTGCTTCTTAATATCCTCAAGATCTTCCAAGGATCGCCCATCAGGGGTCCTAATTTTATAATGATGTTCTTATTTCTTGTGATTTTAGTGGAGAGATGACTTTTTTATTATGGTTTCCTTCTTTGAGGAAAACATCCCTATAATTTTACCACTAATAAGTCTCCTACAAAGAAAGGATCTTTTAATAATCCAACATTAAACTATACTCCAAGGTTAACACCTCTTTATAATCATAAACTTATAGATAATTTTGAAGGACACCCAATCCTACTTCCACTATTTATTTTCTATCAAAAACACTCCCATATTTAATATTATTATAATCAATGTCATTTATTCTATAATGTTAAAGTTTTTGACATCAAATATGACATTTTGATTAAATGACCTTTTTCTTCCAACAGTGCTTGACAAGTTCATCAAAGGTGGGATCCTAGAGCCAAATAACTTCAAATTTGAAGGGAATTATTTTGGGCTTCACATCATCATATATTTTTAGAAGAATATGCCAATGGTCTGAACCAACAAAATCAAGCACTTCAACCATAAATTTAAAAATTCTATATAATATTCTCAAAGTTTAATAGAAATCTATCAAGTTTTTCTAGAATTAACTGATCCCCTTGCCTCCGATTATTCCAAGTGAAGTTTGGAGCATAAAGCTCCAAATACAATAGTCCTACTTCTTGATTTTTTTTAATTAAATTCCATCATTGACTAAGATGATTTGTTATTACCCTATCTTTTTTCTAATTACCTCCAAATTACATTGATATCATCTCCAAGAATCCATTTAACTATGACTACACCCAAATTCAAATTTCTCAACTTATCCCAAGAATTATTTTTCCTCTTCCAACATAGGCATATACACATTAGACAATAAGAAACAACATTTCACACCTAATTCTAAAACTAAAACACTCATCATTTGTAGGTTAAAATGAATAAGTTTACACTTACATGTTTTTTATTACAAAAGAATCACCAACCCTCTAGCGGAGGCTAAAACATCCATAAAAATATGTTCCATACCTACCCAACATTTATTAAGTGATTATTCCATTCCTCATTCCTAATCTTGGTTTTTGAAAGCATCATAATATTAGGATCCCAACATTCCACCATCCATTTAACTAAATGACATTTTAAAGAGGTATGCATACCTCTAACATTCTACCTTAGGATTATATAATATATTGGTGGTAGAAGTGCCTCTACAACCCATATTCATTTATGTTAGCAACTTTTGAATTCCCTACCCTGATTTAGATCATGTTTTTTATTGCATCCTCTCACTATTATTTTTTCTTCCATTCCCTTTTAATGGTCCTAAAGAGGGATAAATTCAAGTTGAAACCAAACTCTTAAGGCATTTTGAGGATCTAAAAAACACCTAAATTTATTTTACCTCAAAATTTAGGTCCTTAAAAGTGAGAGGGCTTATGTCAGAATAAAATTCATTACCTTTAATGTTAACCCACCATTCTCATTTTGAGAGGGGATTTACCATCGTTTCTTCACCAAATTTTCTTAGTAATTCCATAACTACCAAAATATTATTTTTCACTTTTAACATTTCCTCCAAATCTTCAATAGATGATGCCTGATGGAATTCACTAACTTTAAAATGTTGATCTCCCTGATCTTTCCTCACCTCCCCCTGACCATCATCATCCTCTATTCTCTTACCAGTCTTTAAAAAACACTTTGACACATACTTGCTTGGCTCAAATAATTGCCAATGATGTCTCTATTGGATCCAATTTGATCTTTCCTCCAAAGTGACTTGAGCTCTCCATTTCCTAAAGGTAACTCCATGTTCTAATTGAGGGAACCAAGTTTTGAATTTTCCATCATTCAAAATATTAAAGGGCTCCCACTTGTTAGCTTGAGTAAACTATTTTTTTTATTGTTTAGGGCATTCTTTTTTAGTATGCCCTATCCATCTACACACAAAACAACTAAAGAGAAGGCATTCATAGTCTAAATATTGAAACTATAATTTACTATTAGAAACTAATTTTAAACATTTAGGCATTGGATTCCATAAATCCATTCTAACACAAATCCTTACATAATCTCTAACTTCACCCTTTTTATCACTTCTGCCATACTCACAAAGAGCCCTAGTTTACTCGTACATTGCATTAATATATCTAAACTCCAATATTCACTAAGAGGTTTATATAATATCACATAAAGTGGAACAATCCTCATCCATTTAGTTAATTTACCAAATTTGGATTCCAATATTTAAATACATTCCATCATTTTAAAATAACCATGGCCCTCTTTTAAAAACATGTGTTTTATCTTAAGCTAATCAAATAATCACTTGAACAAATACCCTTTTAACATCCTTATTTATAGCCTAGGGTAAAATCACTAGTTTACACCCATCCATCATTTAAATGCATCTCTACTTGGCAAAGCACCCATAAATTTGTAAATTAGTGTTTTGCTCTCTAGTTTTTTAGAAACATCTTCCCACCAGTTGTTGACCACTAAAAATTTTAGAATAGAATCTCATATTTATATTTTAAGCCCCTCATCCACTTATATCTTACCTACTCTTGAACCTTCTTTGGTACTATTGAGAGGAAAGAAGCCAGACTAGCCCTCCTAATACATCTACCTCATCTAACAAATTTTCCATTAGAATTTCCTTTAGGGTTTCCTCATAGAACCCAATTGCCACTTTATATTCTAAATGGATACTAAATATACCTATGAGCTAATGAATCAAGTCACTAATCCTATCTTTCTAGATAATGACTTATGCCATGGTCCCCTTCCCTCTTCCTTGCATCCAACCTTGCATTCTACTCCATCTCTAGGTCTTACTTCCCTAATGTTTTTATTATTTTATTAGGTTTTTTAATCTTTACATAGTTTTTTAATTTTTTCCTATATTTTTAAAATTTATTTAATTAGTTTAATTCTACCTAAGTTGTCAAAATTTCCATATTTTTATGAATTTTCCTTAAAATTTTAATTTTCACTTAATTTTTCAAGTTTATTCTATTTTGACTTTGAAAATGTAGGGTAACTTTCAAGAATTAACAAAAAATAGAAACAATATACAAATTCCAAAGAAGTAAGGAAAATTAGAAAAAATATAGAATTTTTGAAAAATTTATGGAAAATACAAAAATAAGGGATAATTTTAGAAAATTAAAGGAAAATTCAGTAATGTTTTGAATTTTTCCTAAGTTTTGAAAATTAACCCAATATTTTTAATGTTGTTATAATTTTTCAAATTTAACCTATTTTATGAATTTTCCCTAATTTATTTTCTATCATTTTTCATAGTTTTCACTATTTATTTTTTAATTTACCCACTTGTTGATATTTTCCTTAAATTTGTAGAAAAATAAAAGATATTTAGAAAAAATAATGAAAATTTAAAAAATAAATAATAAATTAGGATTATTAAATATATATATTTTTTAAATTAGCCATATTTTTATGAATTTTCATTGTTCATATTTTTTGAAATTTGCAGAGTTTTCCCTTTTTTTTAATACTCTTAAGAAACACCAAATTTTGGATAAGTATAGATGCACGTAAGAATAACTAACATATAATGCACACAAGATTCAAGATAGGCATGTATGAAGAGGGCCACCCAATTTTTTAAGTAACTATGAGATAAAAGAAGTACATGACTATAAGGAAGCACATGTAGTTAAAGTCTCTAAGATCCAATTTACATCTACAAAGTCATGAAATATCACATAATGTAGACAGCGAGAATTGGGAAGGTAATTTCATGAATTATGGGGAATTAAAGGTGAAGATCTATCCAAACTAAAAAGAGTGAGTCAACTTAAAATATAATGACTAGACCAATTATGAGAATATAACATGTGATGGTGAAGATCTAGCATTGTGTACTAGTCAAACATAAACTATTTTATAATAATGGATTATAATTATATTTAAATACATGTATCATGCATGGGAACCCATTTATTTTTTTGTAACTCTTCAATTTTAGTATGGTACTTATAAATGCCCCTTTAGTTAGACATAAAAGGTTTTTTGTAGTTATAATAGTTATTGCTTCACTAGACAAAAGAGGAGGTTCCTACTATTATTATTGTTGATATTGATGTTTATGTTGTGATTGATGTTTTAATTTTCATTGTTATTATTTTCATGTTTCCATAATTATCCTAAACTCTTATTTGTATTTTTAGGAAGATGAATATGTTAGCGAAGATGTTTAGATTTATCTTATATCATGTATTTATCTTGTATTGAGTACTGAATCATATTCCATTCAAGTAATTTTATGTTTAAAAAAATACGGATTAATCAAGTGAAATTGTCCATCAACTCTTGGCTTAACCAATGTCAAATACCTAGGGTCATAATTTCCACTAGATTTAGATAGGCTTAATTATATCTCTATGTGCCTTGGTGAGTGTTCAAAGGCTTACCTTGTGTGATATGTCAATGTTTTCGAGGATAGTATTTAGGGTTTAAGTGTGTGTGGATAATGACTAGGGTGCATGATCATTAAAGGTTAAATTGGTACAAAATAAACCCTAAAATTCCCAAATGTTTTTTTTTGAAAAAATATGTAAAATGCAAAAAAGCTGAATTTTAACTTTTTTTAAAATTCCATAATATTTTTAAAATTTCCTAAAATGTGTCTTCATTTTTAAATATTTATTAAGTTTTAGAAATTCCCTAGTGGTTTGAGTAATCCCTATTTATTTTTTAAGATTTAGGTTCTTTATCATGTTAGCTCTATTTTTAGAGTTTTCCTTATTTTTTTCAAAATTTCCCTTAAAATTTTTAATTTTCACTCATTTTCAAAATTTTAATAAAGTTTTAGAATTTTCCATAATTTATAAAAATTTCAATAGAATTTTTGAATTATCCCTTTTTTTTAAGTTTTACCTAAATTAGTTAAAATTTAATTAAGGATTTAAAATTTTAACTATTTTTTAACGTAACCTAGTTTAAAAATTTTCCCCAATGTTTTGATTATTTTGTTATATTTTTTTAATTTTCCTTAGTTTTTTATTTGTCCCTATATTTTAAAAATTTACCTAATTGGTTTAATTCTACCTAATTTGTACAAATTTCCATATTTTAATGAATTTTCCTTAAATTTTTAATTTTACCTTAATTTTTAAAAATTATTCTATTTTGTTTTTGAAAATTAGGGTAACCTCAAAAAATCAAACAAAATTAGAAATGGTATACAAATTCCAAAGAAGTAACGAAAATTAAAAGAAATATGGAAATTTTGAAAAAATAGAGAAAATACAAAAAATAAGGGACAATTTTCCCCCAATATTTTGAATTTTGTTTAATTTTTTATATTTTACCCATTGTTTTGATTTTTATTTAATTTTTTGAATTTAACCTATTTTTTGAATTTTACCTAATTTATTTTCCCTCACTTTTTCATAGTTTTAACTATTTAATTTTGAATTTCTCGACTTGTTGATATTTTTCTTAAATTTTTAGAAAAATAAAATAAATTTAGAAAAACTAATTAAAATTTGAAAAATGGAAAATTTAAGAAAAAGTAAACTCTTTATTAATTTTTTATATTATCTATAATTCTAGGAATTTTTATTATTTTTTCATATTTTCCAAAATTTTTAGAGTTTTCCCTTTTTTGAATATTCCCTAATGAACCCCAAATTTCAGATAATTATGGATGCACATAAGAATAACTTTGAGAAAACACACACAAGAGTCAAGATAAGCATGCATGAAGAGGGCCAAACCAATTTATTACTAAGTGGGATAAAATAAAACACAAAAATAAGTAAACACATGTGGTCAAAGTCTTTGGGGGCTAAACTACATTGACCAAGTCATGAAGTAGTGCATAATGTAGAGAGCAAGAATTAGGAAGAAAATTACACAAAATATGGGGATCGAGAGGTGAATATCTAGCCAAACCGAAAAGAGTGAGTCAACCAAAAATATGATGACCAAACTATCAAAATATAACACATGATGGTAGAGATCTAGCATTACATATAGGTCAAACATTAACTATTTTATAATAATGGATTATAACTATGTTGCATCATGCATGGGAACACATTTATTATTTTGTAACTATAGAAGTGTGGTATGGGCATGATAAATGCCATTTTAGTTAGTCATAAAAATTTGTTCATAGGTGTAATATTTGATGCTTCATTAGATAGAAGAGGAGGTTACTATCATTGTTATTATTATTGATGTTGATGATGATGTTGTGATTGTTATTGTCATTATTAATGCTATTATTATCATTGCCATAATGAGACTAGACTATTATTTGTATTTTTGTGATTAATGAATATGTTTATATATTTGTGTTGTATCATGTATTGTGTCTTACACTAAGTTCTAAATCATATTACATTAAAGTAATTTTGTATATAAATAAATATTGATTAGTCAAGTGAAATGATTGATTAGTTATTAGTTAAACCAAAATGAAATACCTAGGGTTCTCCCCACTACCACTAGCCTGATAGAGGTCTAGGGATATCTATATATAAATATATGCATGAGTTAGTCCAAATTCATATTATCTTTATAGAGGGAAAAGATCCCCTATGCATTTGACCAAATTTTGGATTTGTTTATATTTTGAGCTGCATCAAACACATTTCGATAGCCAAGTAATTGTTTAGGGTTCAACATGAAGGATTTAAATATCTTACCAATATCCTATTCATCGACTTCCTCCATGCTCACTTCTTCCTCCTAGATTTTACTAAGCAACATATTCATATAAGGGTTCTTTATCTCCTTGTCTAGATTCTTATGAAAAAATTCAACTACTGCATCCCTAATTTTCTAGTCTACATGAGCAAAACACTTACCTTATTTCATACTACTTGTATTTACCTCCTAATGTGCTCATTTTATTCTATCCATCTCTTTCCAGCTCAAATTTCAATTCAAATAACTAGTTCAAGAGCTTCAAAAAGACATCAAGATTTTATAAGACTAAATACATTCCATCAGACCCCACAAAAGATATTTCACCCCTATCTCCACTTCATCTCATCACACCTCCCAATTACTACAACCATCCTATGCCACAAATGGAAATGATTACCTAATAAAACCTTCCATCACTTGGCATGGATGATTGAAAATACCTATCAAATTTTATTATTGTTAAGTCATGTAGGATTAATAATCTTATAATCAAATTTAATATAATAATATCCTTATCAACTAAAAATTGGGTCTTTCAAAGACAAACCCCCATTATTTTATTCCCCATAAACTAATCTAAGTTACTTCATATTTTATCCAAGTTTTATTCTAAATAGGTTCTTAAATATTCATTTATTAAGGAGTGATTTATTTTAGAAAATTATGTGTCCATTACTTATATATTATTCCTTCCTATTCCCTAAGATGCCCTATTTCATTAGCTGCCCTATCAACTATTGAATTTCCTTTTCTTATCACATGGAACAATTTGATCAATTCTAACTTGAGTAGTATTGTCTAAGCATATTCAATTATTTTCCTAATTTTCTAAGCCTTGACTTTCCTCACATTAAGTATATTTATTACAATTTTTTAATCCCCTTTTATACAAATCTTCTTTCATCCCATATATACTACTATTTGCAAACCTAAATGAATTACATATGATTAGGCTATGTAATCTGATTCCACACGTAATGCTTAAGCAAACATAAGTACAATGTATCTTTACTCATCTCTAAAACCTCCCCTAGCTCTAGTTGGGCCTAGATTACCTTTTGAGGCCCCATAAAAATTCAATCTAATTATCCCCTTATTTGGTGGCTTTTAAATATGTTTTTTCCTCTTATTATTTTACCTTATTATTTCACCCCCATTACTAGGTTTCTAATCATTGAACCAATTATTCATCCACTCCTCTTCCTTTTGGTCTCTCAACACATCCTTCCCCCCCCCCCCCAAGATACTAAAATCTCAGTAAGAGTTAATTTAATATTTTTCCAACCCTAGCCCTCAATATGGGAAGTCTCACGTAAGATTCATCTATTTTTTTCAATCTACAAATTACAACTATCACTACTAGGGTAGATTCCCAAATTAAGGTTAAAAATGGGGACTTGAGTTTTATCTTCCAATGATATATAACTTATAGAATAGAAATTATAGATAGAATTTTTCCTAGAACCATCACCAAATTCTATTAGCAAATGGGAAATGAAGAATTAGGTGATCACAAACCTCCTCTTCATTAAGACATAAAGGACTCATATATGAACCCTCAAACACTTTATTTTTTAAATGATTAGAAGTTATAATTTTACCAAGGGTGGCCTACCATAGATAATTTTTTACCTTCTCAAGACCTTTATGAATCTAAATTTTCTCAAATGAGAACTTAATATTTGTGACCCTTTATTTTCTTTGAACTACCTTATAGGAAGCCTCCATATAAACACTTATAGAAGGACATCCTTCCAAAATAATAACATACTCCCCAAGCTTCACAATGATTAATAAATTATTTAGCTCAACACTTAAATCTTACATGGCTTGTTATTGCTCATCCATAGACCAAAAAAGTCTCTTCCAAACATGCCCTTCCATTTCAAGCTCCAAATATTATTCTACCTTAAGACCCCAATGAGTTTGATAAAAGGGTGCTATCTTCTCAAAATTCTCAATGAAATTAGAGCCTCAAAGTGTAACCAAGCATCCCTCTAAAAATAATTTTTTTGGCCATTTCTCATCTTACACATGATCTCAAGGAGAACAAAGGCCCCACAAGACTTCATAAAGTTCCAAATGGATAAACAATGAGGGAGTTTGTCTTAGGAAAAAAGTCTCAAAACTTCCTAAAAATCCAAATATCTATGCCAAGGGTTATATTTCATAATTTGTATCTAAATTCATACATCCTCCACACCAACTTAGATACTAAGGATTTATTCATTATATTCAAACTTTTTAATCCTAAACCTCCCTAATATTTTAGTGTATAGATTTAATCCCATGAAACTAATGAAAACTTTTTCTTACCTTATGCTCCATACTAGAGAAAATATCATTTAATCTTAGTTATGTCGCCTTTGACATTCTTCAAAATTTTGAAGATAGACATCAAATAGATCAACATTTCTTGTAACAACACTTGGATCAACTAAAATTTTAACACTAAATATATCTGCTTCCCCTTGCATTCTTCCAACTTCTTCTAAATTTTAACAATCATTAGGTGTCATAAATTTACATTATTTCTCCTTAAAACTAGGGGCATTCCAAGAAAAGATCTTCGTAAAGAGATATCCCCAAATTATAGTATATTAATAATTTATATTTATTATTCCTCCAATCATTTATAAAAAATATTTTGTATTTGTCAATACTTACCTTTTGGCCAACAACTACTTCATAGAGATCCAAGATACTTTCTACTTCTCAAGCTTCCTACTCTATGTGATCCTTCAATAAAAAGGTATCATCCAAAAATTTAAGGTGGGTGATGCTCTATAAATTTTAACTTAGAATAATATCTATTAACCTCCCATCCTATCTTGCCTTTGAAAAGGCCCTTACGATCACCTCAACTACAATAATCAATAAATAGGGGGAGATTTGGTCACCTTACCTGATCCTTCTTGAAGATTTAATGAAGTTAACTACCATGTCATTAACAAAAAATTAGAAGGAAGATATATAAATATACCTATGAATCCAATAACTCTAATACTCATTGAATTCAAATCTTTACAACATCTTGTCCATAAATTTCCTATTAATCTTATCATAAGCTTTAGCCATATCAATATTGATACACATCATGGGTCATTTTGCATGCTAAAGTGAGTGAATATTTTCACGAGCCACAAAAATACCATCCTCTCCTGAGAAAACTCCCTATCTAAATCGTATTCACTCAAAAAATGGTAAAAAAAAAGGAAACTACTTCCTTCTTAATATTCTTAGGATCTTACAAGGATCATCCATCAGGGTTCATAATTTTATCATTCATGTTCTTATTTCTTGTAAATTTATTGGAGAGATAAAAAATATTTTTTTTTACTTTCCTTATTATATCCAAATAGTCCTAGATGTTTATCACCAATAAATTTCCTCCAAAGAAATGATCTTTTGATACTCCAACATCAAACTACACTCCAAGGTTAATAAATCCTCTGTCTAATTAACTAATTGTAGATAATTTAAAGAGAAACCCAATCATACTTCCACTCTCTCTTTTCTCTCAAAAAAATTCACAAATTTATTTTTATTCTAATCAATGTCATATTTTTCACATGTTTATGTTTTTGACACAGAATATGGCATTTCAATCCCATGACCTTTTTCTTCCAACAATGCTTGACAAGTTCATCAAAGGTAGGATCCTAAAGCCAAATAAATTCAAACTTCAAGGGAATTATTTTGGGATTCACATCATCATCATTTTTTAGAAGAATAGGCCAATGGTTTGAGCTAGCAAAATCAAGCACTTAAACTATAAAATTAAACTTTTTATACAATATTTAAGAGTTTAATAGAAATCTATCAAGTTTTTCCATAATTAATTGATCCCCTTACCTATGATTATTCCAAGTGAATTTTAGACCATAAGGCTCCAAATACACTAGTCCTAATTCTTGAAATTATCTATTAAAGTTCGTCATTGATTGAGATAAATTGACAATACCCCCTCTTTTTTTTATAGCATTCAAATTGTATTGAAATTACCTCCAAGAATCTATTTAACTGTCATTTCACCCCCATTCAAAGAAATCAACTTCTCCCATAAAATATTTTTTTCCTCTTCTAGCATAGGCCCATACACATTAGGCAATAAGAAGTAACCTTTCCCACATAATTATAAATCCAAAGCACTAATCATTTATGAATTAGACCAAATAATTTTAAATTTACATGATTTTAGCTGCCAAATAATTTATAACCCTCTATTAGAGCCTACATCATAAATAAAAATACCTTGTACACTTTTCCAACATTTATTAAGTGATATACTCTATTCTTATTTCCCATTTTTAGTTTCTTAAAGCATCAAAATTATATCATCCCAATATTCCACCAACTATTTAACTAAATTGAATTTACCATAGGTATGTATACCTTTGACATTCTAGCTTAGGATTTTCATAATAGCTCAGTGGTAGAACTACCTCTACCACCCATATTCATTTTGTCAACAACATTTGATTTCCCTACTATAAGTTAGCTTGCATTTTTTATTGGATCCTATCCTTATTATTTTTTATTCCTTTCCATTTTAACGACCCTGAGGAGGGGAAACTCCAAGATATAACTAAACTTTGGAGGAATTTTAAGGATCTCAAAACTGCCTTCATTTCTTCACCTCAAAATCAAGGTCCTTCAAAGAGAGAGGAATTATACTAAAAAAAATTATTTACATTTAATTCTAACCCACATTTCTCCTTTTAAGAGGGGATTTACCATCCTTCACCAAAATTTTTTAGGACTTATTCTTCCTTACCTTGTTAAATAGGAGTATTTTCCTTAGCTACTTAAATTCCTATTTTTCATTTTTATTGTTTCTTCTAAATCTTCCATAGCCAACTCCTAATGGACTTCTCTAATTTTGAAATTTTGATTTCCATAAGACTTCCTCACCTTCACTTGACCATCATAATCCTCTAATCTCTTACTAGTCTTCAGAAAACACTCCAACACATACTTACCTATCTTGAATAATTACTAATAATGTCTCCATTAGAACTGATTTTTCCTTTCCTCCAAAGTAACTTGAGCTCTCCATTTCCTAAAGGTAACTCTGTGTTCCATTGAAGGAACCAAGTTTTCAATTTTCCATCATTCAAAATCTTAAATGGCTTCCACTTGTTGGCTTCAATAAACTAATTTTCCATTCTGGTATGCCCTATTTGTCTACACCTAAAACACCTATAGGGAATGAATTCATATTATAACTCATGAAACCAAACTTTAATTTAGAAACTAATTTTAAATATTTAGGCATGGTTACTTAAATCCACTCTAACATAAATCCTCACATAGGCTCCCATTTCACCCTTTTCTATCACTTATTCCATACTCAAAAAGAGTCCTAGTTCACTCACACATCACATTAAGATATCTAAATTCTAGTATTCACTAGGAATCTTATACAATCTCACTAAAATTAGGACATCCTTCCTTTATTTAGTTTATGGATCAAAGTCTAAAGTCCAATATCCCAAATATAATCCAAAAACTTGTGCTCTATCTTTAGTTGATAGGAAGATTAATTGAAAATATCCCTTCATTAACACCCTTATTTATATTCTAGGGGAAAAGGAATAGTTTTCATCCTTCCACCCTTTCATTGAATCTTTATTTTGCCAAGCACCCATCAGTTTAAAAATTATTAATTTATTTTTCATCTCTTAAAAAACACCTTCCCAGATGTTGTTGACCACTAAAATTTATGGAATAAAATTTGACACTTTTATTTCGAGACCCCATCCTTTTTTATCTTACATTCTTTAAAACCTTCTCCTACACTATCTAGAATTAGATGAGAGAAAATAAAAAAGATTGGACCTCTTAATACATCTTCCTTATCTAATGAGTTTACCATTAAAATCTCCTTTAGGGTTTCCTCAAGATCTAGTTTCCACTTTATCTTAGATTCGTAGATAACAACTTCCACCATGGTTCCCTTCCATCTTATTGACACCAAACCCTATTAAACACCACTCTTACAAGGGCCTTTTCTAGACTCCTATTGTCCTTTATCCTTTTGAGTGTTAATCTTCACACCTAACCTTGTACTCAACTCCATATCTACATCTTACTTCCCTAATGTTTTTATTATTATTTTAGATTTTTTAAAATTTCCTCAGCTTTATATTTTTCCCTATATATTTAAAATTTCCCTAATTAGTTTAATTATACCTAATTTTTCAAAGTTTCCCTAATTAGTTTAATTATACCTAATTTTTAAAAATTTCCATATTTTTATGAATTTTCCTTAAAAATTTTATTTTTTCCTTAATTTTTCAAATTTATTCTATTTTGGTTTTGAAAACTTAGGTGACTTCAAAAAATTAAAGAAAATAAGTAACAATATACAAATTACAAAGAAGGGAAATTTGAGATATTATGGAAAATTTGAAAAAAAAATAGTTAAAATACAAAAAATAAGGGACAATTTTTAAAAATTAGAGAAAATTCACTAATGTTTTGAATTTTTCCTAGTTTTTCAAAATTTACCCAGTATTTTGAGTTTTTGTATAAGTTTTCAAATTTACCCTATTTTTTGAATTTTCCTTAAATTTTTTTCCCTCATTTTTTCATAGTTTTCCCTTTTTATTTTTGAATTTTCCCACTTGTCAATATTTTACTTAAATTTGTATAAATATAAAATAAATTTAGAAAAATTAATGAAAATTTGTAAAAATAGGGAAAATTTAAGAAATATTAAAATTTTTATTAATTTTTTATATTATCCTTCTTTATGAATTTTTATTATTTTTTTATATTTTTTGAAATTTGTAGAGTTTTATCTATTATTTTTAATATCCCCTAATGAACCCCAAATTTGGGTTAAGTATGGATGAGAATAGGAATAACTGAGAGATAACACACATAAAAGTTAAGATAAGCATGCATGAGGAGCGCCACTCAAAAATTTTAATAAGTGTGGGATAAAAGAAGTACACAACCATAAGGAAACACACATAGTCAAAGTATCTAGGCCAAAATATATTGACCAAGTCATGAAGCATTACATAATGTAGAGAACAAGAATTGGGAAGATAGTTACACAAACTATGGGGTATGAAATTTGAATATATATCCGAACCAACAAGAGTGAGTTAGCTAGAAATATGACTAAACCAATTATGATAATATAACATGTGATGTTGAAGATATAGCATTATGTACTAGCCAAACATCAACTATTTTATATTAATGGATTCTAATTATATTTAAATAGTTGTGACATGCATGGGTTCACATTTATTATTTTGTAACTCTAAAAGTGTGGTATGAGCATGATAAATTCCCCTTCCGTTAGACAGAAAATGTTGTTGACAATTATAATAGTTGTTGCTTCATGACACAAAATAGGAGGTTTCTATTGTTATTATTGTTATTGATGTGGATGTTAATGTTGTGATTGTTATTGTAATTGTTATTGTTATTATTATAATTGCCAAAATAAGCCTAGACTCTTATTTATATTTGTGATTCATGAATATGTTTATATTTTTATTTTCTCATGTATTTTGTCTTACATTCAGATATGGATCATATTACATAAATTAATTTTATGTTTAAACAAATATTGATTAGTCAAGTGAAACTATCCATTAGTTCTTAGCTTAACCAAAATGAAATACCCAGGGTTCTCCCCATTGCCACTAGCTTGACAAAAGCTTTGTGATATATATATATATATATATATATATATATATATATATATAATTTATGATTTCTTTTTTCATATTTTTTTTTGTATTTCCACTATTTTTTACATTTTCCTTAGATTTTATTTTTATTTTTTGAAAATCAGTAATTGTTTTCAATTTTTCATAATTTTTAAAAAATATTTTGAATTTTTCTTATTTTAATAATTTTCTTAAGTTTTTGAATTTCCTTATTTTTTCAAGTAATCCCTAGTATTTTAATATTTTCATAATTTTTTGAGATTTTCCTAATTTTTTGAAAATTTTATAAATTTTTAAATATTCTAAAATATTTTGAATTTCCCTTAAATTTTGTGAGTTTTCACTAATTTTCTAATGAACCTTTAAAAACAAATCCCTAATGTTTTTTATTCTCTATTTTTTTAAATTTTTTTCTTAGTTCCTTATTTTCTGCCTATAATTTAAAAATTCACCTAATTTATTGAATTTTATCTAATTTTTGAAAATTTAAATATTTTTTTATCAATTATATTTAAAATTTAAAATTTTCACTATTTTTTAATTTTTATTCTTTAAAAAAAAATTAGTGTAACTTCCAAAAATTTAGGAAAATTATAAACAATATTCAAAATTCACAGAATAAAGTAAAATTAAAAAATTTATGGAAATTTCAAAAAAATAGGGAAAATACAAAAAAGTGATAATTTAAAAAAATTATGTAAAACTCTAAAGTTTTTTGAATTTATTCTTATTTCTCCAATTTTACCCAGTGTTTGATGTATTTTAGAAAAAAAACTTTTTTCTAATTCTTTTCCCTAATTATTATTTTTATTATGGGTAAAGGGTGGATTTTTCTCAAAACTAGGGACCCTTATCCTAGAAATGGATCACACATCCAAGGCCTAAACAACCAAAAATTACAACATGCTCGATAGCACAACAATGTGAAAAGGAACAACAAAAACAACAACAAAAGATAACTCAAAAATAGTTATCGATGACCCACCCAAAACAAAGGTTAAAGATGAAAAATAGATGCTCAAATTATATCTATTGATTTCATTATTTCCTTTAGATTTTATTCATTCTAGTCTCCACACCATGCCTCCACCTTCCACGAGGTCTCTACAGGGCCCTCTTAAGTGGAATAACTTCCCAGATAACTAGACCTCCTCTTTTTTTCTTTTTTTTAAAAATTAATCCATCCTATATCATCCTTAAAGGTTCTGAGAGAAATAACATTCCCCAAACCCTCATCATAATTGTACAAACTCAATTCAAAATCTTCACTATCAAATATATTATTTGTTTCCCCTTCACATTAAGATGTGATGATCAAAATTCTGGATTCTTCACAAAGATATGAAATTTTACCATCTTGAAGAGGTATTAGAATATAATCATGTAAATTCTCTTCCTTATTTTATCTCACTACATCAAGATGTTCTAATAAAAGCTATGTATCTGTCTCTTCTTCTAAATCTGATAAGCCATAATACTTCAGACCACAAACTGTAATATGTTCTAAACAAGAGTGCTTCAACCAGGTCTAATTTGCTTTTGTTTTTGAAAGAGAAGGACAATCAATAGATAAATGGCCAATAATAAAATACCTATGGCACCTAAAAGTTTGTCCCTAATAATCCAACAATTGACTCCATACTTGATCTTCTACTATTGGATCTATAGAGTCCAAAAGATCAAGTGTAGTATCAATGAAAACTAATTATTCTAATTTTCACTAAGTTTTTTGAATTCCCCCCCCCCTAAAATTTAAAATATTGATAAATTAATACATTTAATAAAAGTAATGTTTTTTAAAAAAAAATCTATATGGGAAAATATAATAAATTGTAGAGATTTTGAAAAAAAAGGTGAATTTCAAAAAAATAAAAATTATTTAAAAAATTTCATAAATGTTTTATTGTTTAAAAAAAATTATCAAACTTTTGTAAGTGTTTTTATTTTTTAACATTTTAAAAAAGTTTTCAAAAATAATCCTATTTTTTTTAATTTTTATAATTTTTCAAGTAGCATAAAAAATTTCATTCTACCATCATTTTTAAAAGTTTTCATAACAATTTTTCAACTTCAAATAAATTATTTAAATTTCAAAAAATAGTAAACTATCCCTTATGGTTTTGAATTATTCATACTTTTTTTATTTTCCCATTTTATTTTGTATTTTCCTAAAGTTATACAATTTTTCCCTAGGTTTTTTGAATATTCTTTTTTTTTTTAAATTGATGAACATTAAAAAAATTCAAAGAAAATGTAAAAAAGTTGTGAATTTTTCTTTAAGTTTCTTAAATTTCTCTAATGTGTTTAAAATTTATTTGAATGTTTTCTAAGTTTTTGAATCTTTCCTATTTTAAAAACTTACCCAAAAATCCCTAAGTTTACTAAAATTTAACTATTTTTCTACTTTTTCCTAACTTTTTTTTAAATTTACATACTTTATCGAGTTAGCTCTATTTATTTTAGATTTTTCCTTAATATTTTTTATTTTCCTTATTTTTTCAAAATTTGCCTTAAAATTTTGATTTTTTCCAAATTTGTAAGAATTTCACTTTTTTTTATTATTACTTATATTTTCATAATTTCCTTAAATTATAATATATTTCTTAAATTGTTTGAAATATCGTTAATTTTTAAATAAATTTTGTGATTTTATTTGTATATATATATATATGTATATATATATATATATATATATAAATAATTATATAATACAAATTAGGAGAATTTCCAATAAAAGAGAACATTCATAATTCTTAAGATATTTAATAATATTTTAAAATTTCCCTAACCATTTCAATAATTTATTTGATTTTATCTAATTTTAACTAATTTATAGGTGAATTAATTATTAAAAAAAAATGTAAAAGATTGAATTTTTGAATTTCCCCTATACATACCCAAATTTTATGTTTTTCATAAATTTTCACTAATTTGTTGAATTTTAATTCATTTTTTATTTTTTAAGAAATATATTTCCACTTATTTTTCTTTCAAATTATAAATATTTCTAAATTCTTAAAATTTTCCTTAAATAATTCTTAAGTTTTATAATTTACATAATTTGTTTATTTTTTAAAGATTTATTTAATTTTTCTAGTAATCCCTATTTTTTTTAAAATTCCCTTTTCATTGTTATTATTAAAATAAAGTTCTCCTTAATTTTTTAACTTTTACCTACACTTTTCAAATTTTCATTATATTTGTCAAAAATTAGAGGAAAATAAAGAGAAATTTAAAATCTTAAGGAAAATTTTGAATAAAATAAAAAAAAAGGAACTTTAGAAACATTTAGGTAAAAATTCATAGAATATTTCAATTTTCACTACATTTTTTAAATTTAACTTTTTTTTTTTCTATTTTTCCTTCATTTTATCAAAATTTACTTAATTTTTTCAAAAATTGGGGGTAAAATTTGAAGACTATGGAAATTTTGAAAATTTAGGTAAAATTTAAAATTTAATCAAAATTTAAAAAGAAATAGGAACTTTATTCAAAATATTTAAAATTTCTAAATTGTTTCAATTTTCCCTTTTTCATATATTTTATATTATTTACCATGTTTCTCATTTTTAATTAGATTTTCCCTTTATCAAACCATTTATGGAAAAGGATGAAATGGAGATAATAAATTAATGCTTTTAGAGGATGGAATAGGAGTGGGTGGAAAAGAAAAAGATGGAATCCCTAACATTTGTAGTAGGGCTTGATTGTCATCGCCGAAAAGCTGGGTCAACATAATTTGGAGGAGGATCTTCACAAGACCCAAAAAAATGAATCGATTTTATAGTGGATCATGGATCAAAGGAGGTAAACACACAAAATTAAGGACGGACTTGGGAGTCTTAGAAAGGTTTGGAAAAGGGTTTTGATTTTCAATAAAATGAAAACATGTTTAGCAAGTTAAACCCAAAATCTCCAGGTTTTAGAGCTAAATATTCCTATGGAAGAAAATGTGAATGTTCTATTGATCCAAAATCACAAGCCCAAGAAATTTTGAAGATTTTCAAAGATAAGGAGTTCATTTGACAGTCTATGGATCACAATTAAACTATCTCTTATATGGATGAAAGAGTGTTTATAGGAATATTCACTAGGAAGTGGCTAGCCATTAGTGAAGTCAAAACTTGGGTGGAAGATAATTACAGTAAGGAGATTGAAATAAAATTTATACCAAAGGGTTTTTTCATCACCATTTTCCCTAATA
>JARHVA010007107.1:692500-756228 GCA_037957365.1 Torreya grandis | reverse complement strand
ATCGATAAAATTTAAAATAGTGAGCTTGTCATCATCATGGGAAACAAGATTGACATCAATGTCATTATCATCACAATAAAAATAATAATCATTGTCATATAAAATTTACTTAACTCTCATATAAGTTATTGACATAATATGTATTTCATATATCCATCTATATTGATTAATCCATCAAAAATATAGATCCCTAATGGAATCAATACATATATATTGTATTTAAATGTTATAGATCAAATGATTTTTTTCCATACAATATATAATAATGTAGATCAAAATAATGAATTGAGGCATGACTATGACATCCACATTGAAAATAATTATGATTACCTCTAGGAATAATGATGATGTAGAAATAAAAGGATCAACAACTAGACTACACATAAAATACCCCTAGAAATAAAGACTATAGGTTTGGAATTTTCTTAAACATAAAAAAAATATAGAGAGTATCTATTATATGAACACAATAGTTATTTACTATAAATTTATCCACAAATAATATAATATTTGAAGGCTCCAAAATAAGAGTTGGAATAAGTGTGTGATCCCTTAGTAGTAGTTTGGAAACATACTCAGCTTTATTTTTATTAGTAACATGGGTTAAAAGAAGCTTATAAAATATATCTATTTAAAAAAACAAGTTTAGGATTAAGTTCTATTTTATTTTATTTTTTATAAATGGTTTCAACCATTGACTATTTTATTTCCATTAGTTATATCTCTAGTTTATTTCTCATTTAGTTGACTTTGTAGCCTATTAAATTTCTTCCTTATAAAATTACATTTAATACAAAAGTGCATAATAAGGATGGAAATATATCCAAAACTAAAATATGATATCATATTATTTTAGGTTTTAATTAATAATTTATAAATATAGGAGCTATTGACTTTCTAAGTTGTCCCCATGTGTGTGTGTGTATATACATATAAACATACATACATACATACATACATACATACATACATACATACATACATACATACATATATATATATATATATATATATATATATATATATATATATATATATATATAATTGTGGTAAAAATTATCTCATGTATGTATTATGAGTCCAAAAACTCTAATTTATCACAAAAATGTTTCAAAATACTATAATGTGTAGATACACAATTAACCATGTATACTACGTATTGATGCATCATCATTATCTTTATGAACTTAGTTAAAAAATTAATAAACACATCAACACATAATTACATCCCTCATAAAATATACCACAAGACATATAAGATAACATAAACATTATTATTTGATTTAGAATAAGTAATACTATCTAGATATATATGATCATGATCGATAAAATTCAGAATAGTGAGCTTGTCATCAACATGGGAAACAAGATTGACATCAATGTCATTATCATCACAATAAAAATAATAATCATTTTCATATAAATTTACTTAACTCTCATAGAAGCTATGGACATAATATTTATTTCATATATCCATCTATATAGATTAATCCATCAAAAATATAGATTCCTAATGGAATCAATACATATATATTGTATTTAAATGTTATAGATCAAATGATTTTTTTCCATACAATATATAATAATGTAGATCAAAATAATGAATTTCAGCATGACTATGACATCCACATTGAAAATAATTATGATTACCTCTAGGAATAATGATGATGTAGAAATAAAAGGATCAACAACTAGACTACACATAAAATACCCCTAGAAATAAAGACTATAGGTTTGGAATTTTCTTAAACATAAAAAAAAATATAGAGAGTATATTTTATATGAACACAATAGTTATTTACTATAAATTTATCCAAAAATAATATAATATTTGAAGGCTCCAAAATAAGAGTTGGAATAAGTGTGTGATCCCTTAGTAGTAGTTTGGAAACATACTCAACTTTATTTTTATTAGTAACATGGGTTAAAAGAAGCTTATAAAATATATCTATTTAAAAAAAACAAGTTTAGGATTAATTTTTATTTTATTTTATTTTTTATAAATGGTTTCAACCATTGACTATTTTATTTCCATTAGTTATATCTCTAGTTTATTTCTCATTTAGTTGACTTTGTAGCCTATTAAATTTCTTCCTTATAAAATTACATTTAATACAAAAGTGCATAATAAGGATGGAAATATATCCAAAACTAAAATATGTGATCATATTATTTTAGGTTTTAATTTTTAATTTTTAATTTATAAATATAGGAGCTATTTAATTTCTAAGTTGTCCCCTCGATCGATGCAAGGCCTCCTAAGATCATACAGAAGGTTAGCATAGTTGTGAGGTCCCAATCACTTTAGGAAGAAGAAGCACATACAATTTTTGTCTACACCTAAGACTGAATTATAGGTGTATATCTACACATTAGGGTAGTAATGATTCAATACATCATAAGGATATTGACATATATCCTTGTTCAGGGTTTTGAAACACATAGGTCAAAAGATGTGCAAATTTTTATAGTTTGGGTCCCAAACTATGAAATGACCAAGTGAAATAGATGATGCAATAGCTAGTTAGGTAAATACTCTAACACACCTAAAATATTCATCACCCTATGTGCTCTACATTAAAATATTATTCACACCCATTTAACACACCTCCATACCCATGTGTATGATCTCACATCAACACCCTTGAATGGCATATCCCTTAGCCTTTCTTTTTCCATTGCCATGTGGAAACACTGCTCTCACTTAAGAATAAATAATTTTTAATCTACCTATAACAAGTGACATCCATCCATGTGTCACACTCATGCCACTCCTATATATAAATTTGAAGAGCTTCCTTGAGAGTTTGTGAAAGCACCACTTGTCAAGAGGTTGGTAAAGTTAGTGAAGGTTATTGAAGGTAGTTGACAAAAGCTCAAGGTACTATCAAAATTAAATACAAAATTGGCTAATTGACCTCAAATACTGAGTAAATGCCATCCTCTAACATTGATATAAAAATACTCCATTCCCTAATACATGTGTATTCAGAAATAATCTTGCCATCAATCTAGGTCCAATCATTAGACAAACTTCAAGAAACATGGCCACAATGTTATACATAGATTAAATTCTTTATCCATCACCCAAGTAGAACATTAATTATAAAAACAACTTGATCTTCTATAAAATCTTGGTTTGTTCATTGTAAAAGGATAGAGACATTTTAGTAACCTCATGCAACTGAAATTACCCTCTATGAGTACTTGTATGAGATAAGTCTTATAAATTAATGATAATTAAGTTCTCCTTTTTTTTCTTATAATGATCTATGTGTTATTTAAATTTATTGGTATTTGACTATGGATAATTTTTCCCCTCTCTATTGTCCATTCCCTACACCTTCTCATTAAACTTAAAACTCATTTGCAAGTCATATCCTATGTGCACTCAGGCCTATGTTGATGTTGTATATGGATGATTTATCATCCCTCTCACTATAGCATTGTGTTACCACAACTTTATGAAAAACACTTATGCATTTGGAGTGTTCTTGGTAGAACCTATGTGGAAACATCTTGTTCTCAAGAGTTTGTAGTGTGCTTATTGAAGTATGAACACTTGCTCTATTTTGGGAACATCATCTTTTCATTTTTATCACTCTCTTACCTTTTACCTCCTTTTTCCCTCATGATATTAAGTTTATACTAGATATAGGTTACCTTTTTTCTCTTTAGGTCTATGTGCTTTTCTAAAACTAGGTACACTTAGAATCGAAGGAAGTTGGCCTACTCTAGAGACTCATCCCAAGGATTATAAGGGTCTCATGCCTTAGGGACATTTAAATCAATGTTGTGAGATAAATGATGATCTCTTGTGAAACTATGTGATAATACCTCCATGCCTAGTGTTGAATCCTCCCATGCCCCATGTAGGATCTTCATGCCTAGCACCCCACCACAAAGCTTTCTTGCATTGACAAACATCCACTGGTGTACATTTCTAGTAACAATGGTTTATAACATGCCCAATGATACCAATCAAATTTTTAGGATAGATTAAAACCAAAATTTATCCCCCAAATCACAAATAAGAGAAAATATGGAACAAATTAATCAAACATTCAGAAAATAAACATAAACATGCACATAACAAGAGATGTCAGATTTAACATTGTTCACCCAAAATGGGCTACATCCAAAAAACTTGTCTAATATATTATTTCCAATATTACTAGGGAGAAACAAAATCTTGTAACAAACCCTTTTATACCTATCTACCTTTTCTACCTCCACTTTGTGCACCAATTTTTTATCATCAAACACCATCATACATATCAACCATATATTAAAACATTTTAGGGTGAAAAACACCAAAATATAACCTCTGTCATCAGATTTAGAAACCTTTAATTAGATGCCCAAATTGATTATGAAATTAAAATTTTAAAATTAAATTTTAATAAATGGTTTCCCCCTTGCAACCCCTCATGTCATGAAGGATTCAAATAATAAGATCCAAACACAACTAAAATAACATCAAAATTTTAACCTCTAATCCTAAAATATAATTAGGATCCATACCTAACATGAAGAAGCTAAATAATCAATACTTTATTTATCCATGAAGTGTAGTAGACACTAAGAAATAAAACTTGGAAACTCCAAGTATCTCTGGTTCACAAATATCAGTTTGCTAATCACATGAATATAAGAACAAGGTCATCTACAAGAGGCATTAATTTTCACTTTACTGATATTTGAGCACCATCTAGGAGAAGGAGAGTTAGAGCATCTTCATCCCCTATTATAATATGTGATGCAAGTTAGTATATTCTTAGAGTGTATCCCAATCCTCTATAAAAAAGGTACTTTACACCTAGAGGAGGCCTATTCCCTATTCATTTCATAATGTTTCCAAGAAATTAGGCATTTGTGGCTTTTAACAGAGGTAGTCTATTAAATATAGTGTAGTATGATGACATTCTAGTATTATTCCTCAAAATATTTCCCTAATTCATCCAAAAAAATTAAAATTCCATCATAGAGCATATACAAGACATTATGAATATCTGTATGGTACACCATGTCACCTAAGATAATGCTAAAATTAGGCCACTAGCTTCTTCCTTTAATAGTGAAGCTCTTTAATGGTATTGAAGCTTACAACCAAAATCTATTCTCAATTGGGATGAGCTTGGTGAAAAGATGTACCAAAAATTTAAGGATCAGAGTAATCACTCATCCTTGAATGAGCAGCTCATAGCTATCAAGTGAGCACCGCATGAGACTATGGTCAACTTTAACTTCAAATTTCAAAGGATCTGGGATAGAATCCCAACTATGTGTAAGCCATCTTCTAACATGGCATTCTTGTATTTCTTAAAATATCTTAATATTGATGTAATAGTGATGATTCAATCTATGGGAGACATAGACCTCCCTAATGCCTATGAGGTAGTTGTGCATGTAGATAATTATTTGATTCAAGTAGGCAATATTGTGCCTAGACCTGCAATGCCTATTATTGACCAAATTGACCCTGTAAATCAAATTGGGGCCATTATAAGTAAAAACATGATTTAAAGGGTCTATTATTATGTAATAGGGTGTATTATAAGTCTTTGTATGTCATTTCATGTTAGATTAGCCTTGGTCTTAGTCATTTTTAATCCTTATGCCTTTTTGAGTCATTTAAAGGTCATAAAAAGAGCATTTAATGACTTAAACAACCTCCTTGATAAATCTGAAGGTTTTAAAAGATGATTTCACATCCCATGTATCCTAATAAGTCTTAAGATATTGTTTCTAATTGAAAAATGGTAGGTTCTTCAAATGAATGGGTAGTTTTCTTGGAAAAAATGAGCATGTAATGAGGTGTAAAAAATCCTATAACTGAGGAAATTTTAGGAGTGTCACTTGGTCTTACACACACTCTAGTAATAAGTTTGATTAGAAGCTTCAATAAATGAATAAAATAACTCCTATCTTCTTCCACTAGGATTGGAAAGTAAGAATGACCCTCAAGTTTGTACTTGATATAGTCAACAAGTGAGATTTTAGGTAAAATTCTCCTAGAGGTGTCTTCTACACCTCTTTATATTCAATTTTATGTTTTTTTATAGATCAATGTTGGTCTTTACCTTATGAACCATTCTTAATAAGTTAGACTATCTAGTTTGCTTGCTAATCTGTACACCTAGGTTTTTCTTTAGTTTGGATACGTAAATACAATTAAAATTATTATGTTGATTCCAAATGTATTATACTCTATTCTCACATTTTCCCCATCCTTTGTTTCAAGTTTGGAGTTTATTTGATGAGCCAATTATCTCAGGTTTATAGATTGGTCTCATTTAGGATGATAAACACATTTCCACCATTTTTAAGAATGCTTTGATAATGGTTTTTTAAGGTTATTATAGGTTTATTTAAATGTTTTAAATTCACCCTTAGTAACTTCACATTTCAATCTGATCTCCAAATTAGTACTCCATATGGGTGCAGTAATAAAACATAATGCAGTCAATTTACTCTATGATTGTTATACACAATCAACCATGGTGAGTTGCATATAATCAATGCCTATATAGAATTCATGGAAAATTAAGTATGGTTTCAAGGTTTTAATAATTATTTTAGGATATAAAAAACAATTGTACCATCTAAAGAGTGAGCAAGGGACTGTGGAAGTCATCCAACACAATCATTCACAGTCTCCTACCATTAATGTAGATATACAAGTGTCTTCATGGAAACAAAGCATGTTAAAAGGATATTCTAAGATGAGAAAGGTTTTTATAGTGATAATAGTCCATTTTAAACTATTTAAAATGTTTAAACTATATTTTAAACCATAGACCATGGACATTTGTCTCATTCCATTGATTGCTTGTACATATGACATTATACTCACCTATAGGTGGCCCTAGCAAAGGGATGAGGAGTCACTTTGAAGTGTTTAATCATATTATGAAAAAAATACTAAATTATTAGTGTGTTAATTAATATCATGTTAGACTCGTTTTAGATGCTATATTTCTAATAAAATTGAAAGATCACTCCCAAAAGTGAATGACTGTGTATTTTGGGACTCTTTCCCTAAAACAAGAAAACATAACACCTAGCCCTTTTGGAGAGGTCTTATAATAATTAAATATTAATTTTTGAACAATAATATTTGACTCATCCTATAACACAAAAATAGGAAAATATCCATGAAAAATATAGATTCAAGAGGATTAGTGGAGGATGGTTGTTGGGAGCCTCAAAGTTGCTTATTTAAGCAATGAGTTTCTCCATTATCAACTATAGGTTCTAAACCTTTGAGTGACCATTGATATCCTAAGGAGAAACCAAAGAATATTACCATTTTTAGAAAAAATTATGGAGTTAAATTAATACCAATGGGCATAGAGGACATCAAGATAAGTTGATTAGTGATGTTTCAAGGTCTAGTGATCACCTACAGGGGTCCCATCATGCAAATGCTAACTTACAACTAATTGTGAGCATCTATACCTTCCATGAGAGAGGATTAAGAATGGAAAAACAAACATTTGTTAATGAAATATTATTCATATTTTCTCATAGGATAAAAAAATGATGTGTATCCTATAAAAAAATAAATCCTTATCTACAAGATTTTACCCTTCCCAACATAGTTGACTGCGTTTGACCATGATAGATAATGGGTTGAGGAGTGAGGTTTGAGTGTTACCAATGCATAAGGATGATAAAAATGAAATAAAAATAATTATAAACCATAATAAATTAATATAAAAAGTTTTATAGACACTATACCTAGGGTTAAAATGTGGATGAACATCTACAGGGGTCATCTCTATAAAAGAACATAGAAAACACAATCAGCTACCTATGACTAGTCTTGAGAACTTTTCAACCCCAAAATTTAAATTAAAAAAGATCATGGATGAAATTAATTTTTTAAATATTCAATTAAAATATACTTGAAACCAAGGTTTTAAGTACATAATCCTTGCTTATCGACTCACTTCCCTTAAGCAAGCAGGGTCAACTTATCACTCAGGCCTAACTAAGTATGAGCACAGTTCAATGTGGAAGCATGGGTGATAAAGGTTTTAAATAATAATTAGAAGATATAAAATATTATTTAACACAATTTAAAACTATAATTATTTTTAAATAATGGGAAGAAAGGGATAAAATGATGCATCACATAGCCCATTCCTTAAACCCTGCATACAATCCACTCCTCACAGGTCTATGTTAGATACAATGCATTTCAGGGGTCTAGAGACCTAACAAAGGGATTAAATTTTGTGTATATTTTATATATAGATTATATAATACCCTAAAATAATTTTTTTTAGGAAACTAGGGTAAGTTACCTTTATCTTATCTTAGATATAGGGCACTCCCTTTATGCACAAACCCTATAGTTTCTTAGAATGACAATGGTCAAATGAGTTATGGGTTGATTGGAACTTTAAAGTAGGTGTGTGGAGTTGAATATAACCTATTTAAAACATGGAAACATCTCATATAGGGAGGAATCCCAATAGGATGGTGTAGACCCTCAAACATACAAGTAGGCCTACTAGGCATTATTAGGCCTAGAATCCAAATGGTAGGTTAATATCAAATATAGCTACTTGAGATAATTATAGTGGATTTTATAATTTATATTACCTAATTTAAATTTTTTTTAGGCTTTAAACTTGTATATGAACCAAATGGATATCCACTTTTCTCTTAGAAGTAACTCAGGCCTATAGTAATTTGAGAAAAGAACTCAATAGGGCAACTTTGAGTGATTGCATCTCCTCTAAATATTTCCATGGATATCTAACACAATTGGATGTGTTGAAAATGGTCCTAAAAAAATGATTTTGTGGAATTATTTTACCTATACAATGTCAAATATTCATGAGTAATCCTTAAGGATAAAAGGGCCTAAAACCCTTGCAAACCTTGGTTAATGACCTGATTAGGAAAATAAGGAAGGAGATGTATCTAAATAGACCAAAAGTGAATGGAAAGTGATTGGATAGTATATAATACTCTTTAGGTATCCCACCATCAAAATTTTTTTTGACCTATCTATATAGACAAGGTACAAAATTGGTTCTTTTGACTATTTTATGCATTATGCAAGTTCTAGGGACTTTAAAGAGATGACAATAACTTTAAGAAAATGATTAGAATTTGGAATAACTTTGAATTTAAATTTAATACTTCATAAAAACTCCTAAATGTGTCTACCAAAACTCTTATCTTAGCCAGTCAAAATGAGAATAGTGAGAATGATACTGAGAAGGGTGAGAACTTCAAGTGGATGGGTTTTTAAGCTGTACCTAAGTAGTCTAAGGACATAGAGAGTCTTTAAAAGTTTCATCCACTCCATTAAATATATTTCCATGTAAAACTAAAGCTGATTTTTAGTCCAAGTGTGAGTTATGTGTGAAAGAGGAGTTTTCTTTAACTGTAGATGGTGATAACTCATTTTGCGAAGATTCCAGATGATTAGGAATGAAACCAATACATGGAGAATCATGTATAAAAATCTTAGTTCTTATTAAAATAGTTATACCTATCCCTATTTAGTTTTGGTAATTTAAAATATGGGTGAATGATTAAGTAAATTTTCTTATGCAAAATGATAACTCCTACACCAAATTTCAAGAGTTTCATGACTTGAGGTGACACTTATGTTTCTTAACTTTGCATAATCAGTTTCAGATTCCCTTCTCATGAAAATGTAACTCATTTTCTCAACTTTACAAGTGTCCTTGTGACCTTTGAACTTCTCTCTTCTCTTCTCTCTCTCAAGTTATTTAATAACTACCCATTTTGGCCTGTGTAATGCATGTTCCACCTAAATATGGTGAATTCTTTCTCATTTGCATACCTTGGATAAATAAAGACTACTAATTTTTACCTCTTTTATGACTTTTCATAATGTTTTAAATTGAATTATTGATCTTTATTAGTGTTGACTATTGTTTCCTTAGCATTGTTGTCTCATTCTCTCACCTATTTTCAACTTGAAACCTTTTTCTTTCAAGTCATGTGAATTATTATATGAACTTTCAAGATTGAGTGAGTTAGTTTATTAAAATAGTGCCATTATAGGCCTCTTGTCTAGTCTTTCTATCCTAAATATTCATCACAACCTCATAATGAAATATTGATGTGAGAAGATTTAGATTAGAGAAGTGTATGCTTAGTTAGTCTCTTGGTCTCATGTGTGACATGCATTTGGTTGGTAGTATCAATCAATTTGGTGTATCACCTCCTTTAGGATAGTTTAATTTCAATTTTCTCTCCCTTTTCCCTTGCAAGCATAGGTGTAGTAGTGATCCAAAAGTGGTACATTAAGGGACCTATCCTTACCTAGAAATTCACCTCATTCATAGGTTACCCACAACTTGGAGCTATTTCAATTATGCTACTTAGATGAGGAGAGATGATATATATCCTCAAATGGTACAAATCCAAGTGACAATAGTTTTTGGAACACCTAGTGGGACTTGTTATCCAAGAAGTTAAAAGATTTTTGGTGTTGTCTTTCAACACATCAGCCTTTGGAGACATCTATCCAAGCATCAATAGTGACTTCATAGTTACATCAGCTAGTCAAGTAGCTTAGGTTTTCATTTTAAATATTTTTGGTAATGTTTCCTATCATTCTTTCTTCCTAATGAAGTTCTACGGCTAGTTTTGGTGTTGAGTATTATTTTACACAAGTTTGTGAGGTATCTCAAGTTTATGGCATTCCCTATCAGCATTTGTATGATTCTTACCAGCCTTGTCATGATCCTTACCATCTCAAATATGACCCTTATCAACCTTTTCATGATTTTTGTTAGTCATATAACTAGCCTTATTGATAATTTTCTCCTTCTAGTCAGCCTAGTCACTTCTCAAGTCAATCCATTTCTACTTTCAAGAAAACTCTCTTGGTATATGAGAGGTGCATGATAGATCTTGACACACAAAGAGAACATGGTCTAGATATTCATAGTCATCTAATACCTAATGTGAGAGATGCATTGGATCTGGTTAAAAGAGAGTGGGAACCTACTGAGAGAACAAATTGGCAAAGACTCACAAGTGAGATGCTAGATGTGAGTGGCTTGGTTTCATCCTTAGAAGATAAAATAAGATTTTATGAAGAGTAACCTCACCAAATATATCATCCCTTACATCCACCTCCCCAATATTTCTATCGGATCTACTTGACCCCTACTCATGAGCTCAATCAAGATTACCAAAGTCATCTTTTTCCCAATTAGTTAGAAGAAAGAGTTGAAAAGATAAATCTTGTTTCTAAAGTAAACCTTAGACAATTAATAGATGCAAGATTTGATATAAACAATAAAGGAAGTGGAATTTAAACCCTAATTTCCCTCTCCATTACATCCCCACCTCATGAAGAGACCTTTAGATATGGAATCCCAAGTTAGAGACAAGGTGGAAAACCTAAGCCTAAGGAGATCCCAAGTTCATTAGACACTTCATCCTCTCCTCAAATTTCATCACTACTTCAAGAAGAGACATATAATAAAAACATCCTAAGATAGAATAATGTAGTGGAATAATGGGGAAATAAATGGGATATAAGCCTTGATAAAGAGTGTGAAGTTGAGAAAAAGCTTGATCCTATGCAAGCCCCTCCCACCTTTCCTCAAGATACCTCTTGTATTTCATGGCATCCCTAATATATTCCTTATCCTCATGATTAATCCTATCAAATTCAATAGAGAATTTTACAAGAGAACCTATCCAAGTAAATTGAGGAGTTATAGTTGAGAATGAAATTGCTATGTCAAGGTGTGGTGTAAGGTTTAGAGATAAAAGAAGATCATATGCCTAAAAACACCCCATATAACATTCCTCAAGAGAGTTCTCAAGATTAATTATATGTAAATCAAGTGATTTACAAATGAAATTAATAAAACCAATATAATTTAGCCCAATGTTTGCCTCACCTTCCTCAAGAGCTTATAAAAGGATCCCATATAATTCATTCTGAATCTAATTTTGAGTCATATGTTCTACCTCCACCAACTATTTCATCTTGTCCTCACCCCATCACCATTTTCCTTGATATACATGTGGTATGGGAACCTAAATAGGAGTATTTGGTTGAGAAGAATTCAAAACTCTTTCTTGAATCAAATATATCTCCTTGGTATCCTCATTGGCTAAGTCACAGAATTACAAGATGCCTAGTCTTGGCATCACCAAGAAGGAGAATGATATTAAAGATATTTCAGCCCTTGAGAATCAAAGTTAGGTTATGATAGTTGAGATATAATGTGAGATACCTCAAGAGGTCCTAAATGTTTAAGAAGAGGTGAGTCCTTGTGTTGAGTCTTCTTGTTGTGTTGATAATGAAGAATGCCTTCTTTGTGTCAAAGAAAAAATCTTGGACAAAATCCTTTTGGACTCTAAAGAAGAGGATGAAATATATTCTCTTGTTTTTCCACTTCATGGTGCTAATCAAAGAGAATATGAGGACTTGTGGTAGTAGTTTTTAATCATTTGCAATGAGTTTGGGTCTCTCAAGGCATCTACAACTTCATTAGAGCTAATTGCAATTGATGGTAAGCAAGATGAAATTTTTAAAAATGTCATAGATGATATAAAGAAAAGTTCACCTCAGACTTTTGAGGTTAAAACAAGCTTCTATTGGCCTCAATATTCCAAGGAACAAGAAACCATTCCTCTTGAAACCATGCCTACAAAGAAGATGCAAGTTGATCATGATATGAAGAGTGGGAAGAAATATGAGGTTTCTGTACAAGGCCAAGAGAAATAAATTTATACTGGAGACCTATTTGAATATGGTATACTTGAGATCATAGTGAGTGAAGTGCCAAAAAATAGGTTTGATCTGTCAATTATCGAATCCAAAGAGTCACATGCTTGTACTATGATTCATCTCATAAAGAAGGAGATGAAAGTAACTTTCCTTTTGATCATGGAAAGTGGGGCATGTCTAATTATTAGTTTTACATAGCTTTTTGTTTTCTATTTCCATGAGTTCTTTGAGCACATGTGTGCATGTCTTTTTAGTTTTTTTTATTTTTTTATGTGTATCTATTTTGTGTTGTTGATATAGTCAAGTGGTCTTGTCTTGATAAAATCTTGTTGTCAATGGTCAAATTCCTCTTATTGTATTTCATAATTTAGATGACTCCCTAATCCCAATAGACTGATAAGGCTACTGATCCTTAGCAAAATAGGTATGCTACCCCTATGAGTCACTAATTTATTGACCAAATTTGACCCTACATGTCAAATTAGAACCCCTATAGGTAATAAATTTATTTTTAGGTGTTTTAGGGCTCTATTAATATGAAATATGGTGTATTATAAGTCTTTTTATGTCATTTCATGTCATATTAGCCTTAGTCTTGGTCATTTTCAATACTTATGTCTTTTTGAGTCATTTTGGGGTTCATAATAGAGAATTAAATGAATTATATAGCCTCCTTGGGAAATTTGAATGTTTAAAAGGATTATTTCATATCCCATGTGTCCTAATAAGTCTTAATTAACTTTTTCTAACTAAAAAGTGGTAGGTTCTTCAGAAAAAAGGGTAATTTTCTTAGAAAAAATGAGCATTTAATGAGGTGTAATGAATTATATAGAATCTTAAATTTTATGACATTTAAAGAGTTTCAATTGGTCTTCCATAAACTTAATATAATGATCATTTTTATGAAAATCTTTAAGAAATGAAGAAAACTACTCCTCTATTTTTTTTACTAGCCTTGACAAGCAAAAATAGCCCTCAAGTTTGTACTTGGTATGCTAAACAAGAGAGGTTTTAGGAAAAATAATCTTTGGGGTGTCTTATACGCTTATTTATATTCAATTTTTTTTTTCATAATAATGGTGGTGCGTACCTTATGAACCATTCCTAAAAAGTTAGACTATCTAATTTTCTTGCTAATCTATGCACCCTATAGGTTTTACTTTTTTTTGGAGAAGTTCATAAAATAAAAATTATGAGATTGATTTAAAAAGTATTTTAATCCATTAAAACATGTTCACCATAATTTTTTTAAAGTTTGGAGTTGATTTTTTGAGCCAATCATCTAAAGTTTGCAAATTGGTCTCATTTGGGATGACAAGCATGTTTCCACCATTTTTAGGATATTAATGCTTTGATAATGGTATATGTAGGTAATGATAGGTTTATTTAAATTTTTTAAATTCCCCCTTATTCACTTCACCTTTCAATCTCATCTCCAATATAATACTCCATGTGGGTGTAGTCATAAAACATCATGCAGTCAGTTTACTCTATGACTATTATACATAGTCAACCATGGTGAGTTTCATATAATGAATGTATTTATAGAATTAAAGGAGAATAAAGTATGGTTTCAAGGTTTTAATAATTATATTGTTATATGAACAAAAAATTAGACCTTCCAAAGAGTGATAAAGGGATTGTGGCAATCAATGAACATAGTCATTCATAGGCTCTTGCCATTAAGGCACATATACAGGTGTCTTCATGGAAACCAAGCATGTTAAAATGATATTTTGAGATGAGAAATGTTTCTATAGTGATAATAATCAATTTTAAAATGTTTAAAATTTATAAACTATATTTAAAACCATAGACTATGCACATTACTCTCATTCGATTCACTGCATGTACACATGACATTATACTCACCTATAGGTGGCCCTACCAGAGGGTTGAGGAGTCAATTTGAAGTGTTTAATAATATTATGAAACAATTATTGAAGTCATAGCATGATAATTATATAATTTAAATATCATTTTATATTTTATATTTCTAATAAAAGTGAAAGGTCACTCCCAAAAGTGAATGACTATGTATTCAGGGACTCTTTCCCTAAAACATGAAAATAGAGCACCTAGCCCTTTTGGAGAGGTATCATAACAATTAAATTCTAAGTTTTGACATATCCTAGTTAACTAATCCTATATTTGACATATAAGTTAGTATCACTATAAAATATGGATTCAAGAGGATTAGTTGAGGATGGTTGTTGGGGGCATCAAAGTTATCCATTTAAGCATTGAGTTTCTCCATTATCATCTACAAGTTTTGAACCTTTGAGTGACCATTTACATATTAAGGAGAATAAAATGTATATTAACATGTTTATAAGACCTTATGGAGTGAAAGGAATATGAATGGGCATATATTCCATCATAAAAATATAATTAATATGTTTCAAGGTCTAGTGATCACCTACATGTGTCCCATCATGTAAATGTTCACCTACAACTGATTGTGAGATTTTATACCTTCTATGAGAGAGACTTAAGCATGGAAACACCTACACTAGCTCATGAAATATTATTCCAATTATTTTATATTATAAAAAAATTATGTGTATCCTATCAACTAATAAATCTTTATCTATAGGGTTTTACCCTTCCCAACATATTTGACTATGTTTGACCATGATAGATAGTGGGTTGAGGAGTGAGGTTTGAGTATTACCAATGCATAAGGGTGATAAAAATGAGGTAAAAAAAGGTATAAATGATCCTAAATTACTATAAAAATGTTTTTATACACTATACCTTGTGTTTAAATGTGCATTAATAGCTATAGGGCTCATCTCTTACGAAGAACATAAAAAACATAATCAACGACGTATGACTAGTCTTGAAAACTTTTCAACACCAAAATGTAAATTGAACATGAGAATGGATGAAAGGATTTTTTTAAAGATTAAATTAATGATAATATACTTGAAACAAATGTTTTAAGCACAAAATCATTGCTTATTAGCTCAGTTTTCCTAAGCAAGTAGGGTTAGCTTATCACTCAGGCCTAACTGAGTAAGAGCATAGTTCAAGGTGCAAGCATAGGTGATAAAGGTTTTAATGCATAATTAAAACTTATAAAATGGCAGTGAACACTATTTTAAAATATTATTATGTGTAAATATGGTAATAAAGGGCTTGAATGATGCATCACACATCCCATTCTTTAAGCCCTACATACAGTCCACTCCTCATAGGTCTGTCTTAGATTCAATGCATTTAAGGGTTATAGATAGGTAAAAAAGTGATTAAAATTTGTGTAGAGTGTCTCTAAATATTTTAAAAGTTCTTAAAATAATTTTTTACTAGGCAAATAAGGGAAGTGATCTCTATTTTGTCTCAGATAGAGGGCACTCCCCTTATGCACAAACCCTATAGTTTTTAAGAATGGCAATGGTCAGGTGAGTTAGGGGATATTTAGACCTTGAAAATAGGTGTTTAGATTAAAAAAAACCTATGGAAAACATGGAAACATCTAATAGAGTGAGGAATCCTTATAATATGTCCTAGACCCTCAAAATTGTAGGCACGCCTACTTGTCATGGTTAGGCCTAGAATCTAAATGGTAATTCAATCTAAAATATAACTACTTGAGAGCATTAAAATTGATTACATCATGTCTATGAGGTAATTTACAATGTGTTAAATCTTTCAAATTATAGAAGAACCACATAGAGATCCACTTTTGGCTTAGAACTAACTTAGGCCTATAAGAAATGGAGAAAATAACTCGATAGGCCAACTTTGAGTGCTTACATCCTCTTTGTAGATTTGGATGGAGATAAAATATGTTTGGAGGTATTGAAAAAGGTTTTAAAAAAAAATTATATCATTAGTTTCCTTTTCCAATGTCAAATCTTCATGAAAAATCTTTACGGACAAAAAGGGTTTAATACCCTTACAAACCCTGGTTAAGGATCTAATTAGGAAAAAAAGGAAAGAGATGCATCTAAATATAATATAATGGAATTTAATTGATTATATTATGTATAATACTCTTTAAGGCTCCCCCATAAACTTTTTTACTAACCTATTTGTATGGACAAGGTATAAAATTGGTTCTTTTGACTATATTATGTATTGTGCAGTTTTTAGGGACTTTTAAGAGATGAAAAATAAATTAGGATAAGGATTAAGACTTGGTATAAATCAATATGTATATTTAATAATTCATTAAAACTCTTAATTTTGTCTACTAGAGTTCTCATCTCAGCCAGTCAAAACTGACATAATGAGCATGATAGTGAGAAAGGTGAGAACTTCATGTGGATGGATTTGTAAGGTATACTTGAGTATTATAAGGCCATGGATAGTATTTATAAGTGTAATATACTCAATTTCATGTATTTTCATGTAAAATGGAATCTAAGTTTGAGGCCAAGTGTGAGTGGTGTGTGAAAGAGGAGTTTTCTTTAACTCTAAATGGTGATCACTCTTTTTAGGAAGATTTTAGATGATTATGAATGAAACCAATGCATGGAGAAGAATTTTTGAAACCCTTATCTCTCATTCCAATAATTAAACCTATCCCTAGTCAGTTTTGGGACGTTTAAACAAGGGTGAATGATGAAGGTAGTTTTCTTGTGCAAAATGAGAACTCTTATGCCACATTTGAAGAGTTTCATGACTTGGGGTGACACTTGTGCTTACTAATTTTTCATGATAAATTTCACACTCCCTTATCATGCACATGTAAATCATTTTCTCAACTTAAAAACTATAATTATGACCTTTGGAATTTTCTCTTCTCTTCTCTCTCTGAAGTTGTATAAGAAGTAGTCATTTTGGCCTTTGTAAACCATGATCCACTTGAGTATGATAAGTACCTAGTCATTTAAATACCAAATATCAATAAATACTACTAATTTTTTCCTCTTCTATGATTATTCATAGTGTGTTCAATTGAATGATTGATCTTGCTTAGTGATGACTATTGTTTCCTTAGCATTGGTGTCTTATTCTCTCACCTATTTGCATCTTGAAAGATCCTTCTTGTAGGTCATATGAAGTGTTCTATGAATTTTCAAGGTTGAGTGAGTTAGTATATTTAAATAGTGCCATTTTAGACCTCTTGTCTATCCCTCCTGACCTAAACATTCAGCACAACCTCATAATGAAATATTGATGTGAGAAGATTTAAATTAGAGAAGTTTATGGTTAGTTAGTCTCTTGGTCTCATGTGTGACAAGTATATGGTTGGAATTCATCAATAAATTTTGTGTATCACCTCTTTCAAGATATTTTACTTTTAGTTTTCTCCCTTTTCCCTTACAATCATAAGTGTAGTAGTGATCCAAAAGTGGTACATCAAGGGAGCTAGCCCTACCTATAGATTCACCTCATTCTTAGGCTACCCATAACTGAGATGTGTTTTAATTATTTCACTTGGATTAGGAGAGATGAGATATATCCTTAAATGGTTCAAATATAAGTGAAAACACCTATATTCTCAAAACCTCATCCCAATCAGGGAATTATGCAACCTATGATAACACTTATTCCTACTAAAATCAGTCCACCTACCTTGGCCATCCCCCCTCTTAATGATTTGAATGAAGTAAAGGTAGTGATATAATGTTTTGTAAATGAGTTAGTTTCCCTCAAAAAGTATCAAGCATACTACCCCAAACACTAATAGCCTTACACATAGTAATACTAGTCAAATAGGCCTCCCTATCAAGGTAGTGTGTAAATGCAAAATGAACTCACCTATAATAGAACACCCTATGTACATAAAAATGATGTTGATAGTGCCTCTAAATCTTTTTTTATAGCATATAAAAATATTTTTAAATATTTCAAGTTGTACTTTCTATGTAACCAACTACCTGGTCAAGCTACATGCAAAAATAGGATCTTGAACCATGTGCTTATGGTTTAGGACATGCCTCAGCTATAGGAGAAAATAAGTGGTGAAACCCCATTAATGGTAGAGATCCAAGTGCCACCTCATCCACATGATGGGTCTACCTTTATAAATTGGTAGGAAGAGGAATTTAGTTACATAAATTATGCTAGTGTGCCTAGTAAGGGAAGCATACCAATTTTTTTCAGCATAAGATTAAAAAGGAGAGTAATAGAGGAAGTTATTCCACCCTTGGTGCCCTCTTCTTACACAATCCAATTCAATTGTATAGGTACATAAGCTAAGGCACCGATGTAACCTTCATGCTTAGAGGTGGTTGCACTGAAAGAGGGACCACCTCTAGTCATTGTGCTAGCATTAAAAGAAGCTATTACTTAAAAAATATAGTCAAAGGTATCACCAACCCCATTCAACATAGTATAATAGATAAATAAGACTATCCTCAGCATCACAATGTATGACATGCTTACAGTTCCATCCTAATGGAATTTGCTACAAGATGCATTAAAAGGCTTTTAAGAGAGTCAAGTGCCCCAACTAGCACTCACCACTTATACAATCTTATGCCAACCAAAGTAAAAATCATCAATGCATACTATAAGCAGCAAGCCACCCCCATTATATGTCTCTTTGATCATTGTACAACACTTATTACATAATTACATGATTAACTATGGCATAAGCAGCTTAGTAATGTTGAATAAGATTATAGACATGATAGGAGTTGAATATTCCCCCAATATAAAAGGATTATTGAAGCTTGATAACATAACTATGAAGTCTATAGCAATATTCAAGAACTTGAATCTAATATTATATGCTTGCCCAAGTCTTTCCATTACACAAGATATCACAATCATCAAATTGCCCCCTTATTTCACCATCTTCTTCTCTTGAGATTTCAAAAAAAATATGGGTGGATATTTGTCTTAAAATTGGTCACACATGTTGAAGAGAACCAAATATGGACAAAAGTGACCATCAAGGTTGATCGTATCTTCAAGAGCCATGTTGATCCATACATTACTAGCCTGGTTGAGTAAAATTATTTGATGTTCGACCAAAAGGATGATTTTATTTTCCAAGAAGTTATAACACCATTAGAAGAAACTCTTATTAAGCACACGATATACTGAGAAGGGGGGTGAATCAGTATATCATATATCTTATAAAAATTTCCCTTAACTAAATTCCACTTAATCAAATATTCAAGATATGCAATAAAACTCAAACAATAAACACCACACAAGATAGAGAGAGACACTAGATATAACATGGAAAACCAATGTGGAAAAACCATGGAGAATAATCTCAAGTATATAAATGAGCACCAACCCAAATAATACTCATAAGCACCAACTTTCAAGAGCACCAACCCCTTTGCTGAGCACCAACCCAAAAACTATTCATGAGCACCAACCCATAGGAGCACAAACCCCTTTGTTGAGCACCAAACTAGCAACAATTCATGAGCACCAACCCACAAGAGCACCAACCCCTTTGTCGAGCACCAACCCAACAACAATTCATCAGCACCAACCCATAGGAGCACTAACCCCTATATCGAGCACCAACTCAACAACAATTTGTGAGCACCAACCCACAAGAGCACCAACCTCTTTTTTTATACCACACACCTATCTCTCAATATTGCTATCTGAATAAATGATAGTTCAATACAACATCTCTTTCCTCTATCTCACCTTTGCTCTTCTAAGCTAGATATAACAAATATAATTCATATTCATCTCTCACAATTACTCTTCCAAGCTAGATATTACAATATCAAATCAACCTCTATCTTCCATATTACAAATGGCTTCTCAAGCCTTTATTTATAGCTTTCCAAATGACCTTTGGCCTTCCCCCTTTATGACCCTTCAATCCTCATGGAAAATGGTGCTAAACTTGTATGACCCTTCATATCCTTGCCTTTGAAATGTCATGTGGTGACCCTTCATGATAAAAAACGTCCTTCCCACTTTTGTCCTTATCTTGGTGACTTTTCATATTCCTCAAAGTGTCCCTTCATGATAAATTGTGCCCTTTATCTTTTGTCTTCACTTGGTGACTCTTGGAATTCCCCAAGATGACTCTTCATGGGAAAATGCATCCCATCCTTCTTTTATCTTCACCCCATGGCTCTTTGACTTCTCCATGGGCCCTTCTTTTGTCTCATATGCAACAAAAAATATATTCATTAATATTAAATAAATATTAACTCACATTAGCCAAGATATATCTATTATAAATAATATTAAATGCAATGGGGCCTTTATCACCAAAAATGCTAGACCTTTGACATCAATGACAATATTTCCAACAATCTCCCCCTTTGTCATTGATGGCAACCTCAATCTTGAAATTGCCACATCCTATCACCTGCACATGTTGTCATCTAAAAACATATAGTAACTCCCCCTTACTATAGTAACCTGTACCTATTCCCTGTACCTATTTTTTGCACTTGTACTTGTACCTATTATTCTCCCCCTTTGACATCAATGGTAAAGGGCCTACCTAGAGCTAACACTTAGCTCCCCCTCAACTAATGTTGAACATCAATGGTTAGAAGTATAATAAATTACTCCCAAATCCTCTTGTAGATATTTGAATGTGTCCTATGATTTTACCTTTGAGAAGATATCTGATAAATCATTATCTGTCATTTGAGAATTTGCAATCAACTCATTTGAATATTTTATTCTAATCTCACAACCTTCCACATGAAACTTTAAGGTGTATACTTGATCACATATTTGACTTACACTCAATATATTATGCTTACAAAACATTCTTAGCTTTGGTTATACTAATATTCAAATTTAAAATACCTTTGTCAACTATCTTGGTAGTGGTTTTATCTTCAAATTTCACTATGCCACCATTGATCTTCTTTACTCTTAACTCCTATCATATGCCTCAAACATCTGCTATCAATGAACCATGGCTAATCTTTATTTATTACATGCAAAGATATTTGTGCCAACATAGAATATTTAGGTTGTTTCTTCTACCATGAACATGTTTGAACCTTCTTCCTGATGAATGGAACTTTGAAACTCTGATCCTTCTTCTTGATGAATGGAGCTTTGAAACTCTGATCCTTCTTCATTGAATCTGCATGATTATTCTTTTCCTTCTTTTTGAAATTGTTATCTCTTTTTCAACATTCTAATTTGTTATGACCATAATCATTTGAAACACTTTAAAACTTTTAAACACTGCATATGCAAGAATCATTCTAATAGCCTCAAACCATAATATTGATGCAAAATTTTCTTAGAAAATCTATTCCCTCAAGAGATATACAAATTAATTTGCCAACTCACCTTCTTGTCATGCAACATAACCAAGACCCAATAGCATCCACCATGCTTCAATTTTTCTTAAAAGTGTCTCCTTGAAGCCTAGAAGAGACACCCCACACAAAAGGATCTTAGAAACAAATCTCAGGAGATTCCCACATCTCCTCTATTTCTTCCTTGATCTCCTTGTGTTTTTTTTAGAATCTATTTAAGCATGTCTAATATTTTTGACTTAATAACCTTATCACTTATGATGTTTTTCATCTTCTCAACTTTTGCAACTATCTTATCTTGACAAAGTTGATGATCAAATGTAACAAGAGATTCTGCACAATCCTTCCTATCTAATTCTTTATCTACTATAACAAGTAATTCATTTTCAATTTTAAACTCAACCTGATCAACCTTTACTACTTTAGGTCTCCAAACCTAAATTTGTCTTCTCTCATATTTTCTAAGGGCTCTATATCCTTTGACATACCTTGAATATCTCTTTACTTTATTTTGACATAATTTGGCAATATGGCCAACCTCATGACAACAAAATCAAACAATATTTCTCATACCTTTTTCATAAATGTGACTAAGATCTCCCTTTGACTGATTGATTCTCCTCATATAGTCTCTTGCCCTATGATCAACATGATGACAAACAAAATAACAGCCATGAAAAGAATTTGAAAACTTGAAATCATTGGGCTTCCTGATTGGCTTCTTTGAATTGCCTTAAAAACCTGCATCCTTCTTTCCTTGGACTAATATTTCATGATCTTCCTCAACCTTGATTATAAGCTTCTCATGATTATCCTTTAAAGAACCTAACTCAACCTTCAACTGATTACACTTTTCTTTTTTTGATGTTAAAATTGAATTTGTAGCCTCTAACTGATTCTTAAGATCCTGAATAAATATCTTATTTTATTTTACTTCTATAGCCAACTTAGAATCTAAGATACACACCTATTCCTTAAGAGCCTCAAACATAGATTTCAACTCTTGATTCTCCTTCTTTAGCTACTTGGCCATCTTATGATTTTCTTTGATCTACTTTTAAGCTGTTAAAATTTTCAAAAAGGAACATGCTATGATACCAATTGTTAAGCATGGGATATACTAAGAGGTGGGGTGAATCATTATATCATATATCTTATAAAACTTTCCCTTAACCATATTCCACTTAATCAAACATTCAAGATATGCAATAAAACTCAAACAATAAACACCACAAAAGATAGAGAGAGACACCATATATAACATGGAAACCCAATGTGGGAAAAACCACAGAGAACAATCTCAAGTATATGAATGAGAACCAACCCAAACAATATTCACAAGCACCAACTTCTAGGAGCACCAACCCCTTTGTTAAGAGTCAACCTAGCAAATATTGATGAGCACCAACCCAAAAGAGCACCAACCCCTTTGCCGAGCACCAACCCAACAAAAAATCATGAGCACCAACCCATAGGAGCACCAACACCTTTGTTGAGCACAAACCCAACAACAATTCATGAGAACCAACCCATAAGAGCACCAACCACTTTGTCGAGCACCAAACTAGCAACAATTTGTGAGCACCAACCCACAGGAGCACCAACCCCCTTGTGTATACCACACACCTATCTCTCAATGTTGTTATCTCAACAAATGATAGTTTAATACAGCATCTCTTTCCTCTCTTTCACCTTTGCTCTTTTAAGCTAGATATAACAAATACAAATCATATTCATCTCTCACAATTGCTCTTATAAGCTATATATTACAATATCAAATCAACCTCTATCTTCCATATTAAAAATGGCTTCTCAAGCCTTTATTTATCACTTTCCAAATTACCTTTGGCCTTCCCCCTTTATGACCCTTCAATCCTCATGGAAAATGGGACAAAAATTGTATGAACCTTCATATCCTTGCCTTTGAAAATTCATGAGGTGACCCTTCATGATAAAAAACGTCCTTCCCACTTTTGTCCTTTTCTTGGTGACTTTTCATATTCCTCAAAGTGTCCCTTCATGAGAAATTGCACCCTTCCTCTTTTGTCTTCACTTGGTGACTCTTGGAATTCCCCAAGATGACTCTTCATGGAAAAATGTGTCCCATCCTTCTTTTGTCTTTACCCTGTGGCTCTTTGACTTCTCCATGGGCCCTTCTTTTGTCTCATATGCAACCAAAAATATATTCATTAATATTAAATAAATATTAAATCACATTAGCCAAGATATATCTATTAAAAATAACATTAAATGCAATGGGGCCTTTATCACTAAAAATGCTAGACCTTTGACATCAATGACAATATTTCCAACAACCCTAAATGATCTACTAGATGAATGGGCACATGGATTCTGAGTGTGACCCATATGATAACATAGAGACAGGACTAGGTACATATTTCATTTTAGAAGAAAAAATTGTGCTACCTAAGCTCATGAAGGCATGCAAGGATATAGAAGGTACATGGTAGTTTTACTTTGATGGCTCCCAAAGTAAGAGTGGTGTAAGAGCTAGTGTCATGTTGGTCTCTTCCCAAATGTAAAAATACATCCATGCGTATAGACTACAGTTTGCTTTCATGAACCATTATAAAGAGTATGAGGAACTAGTCCAAGGCCTTTAAAATGTGTAAAATAAAGGGATCAAGGTATTACAAGCACTGGGCAATAGATAACTAGTTGTGAACCAAGTCAGAGCATAGAGCATGACTAATAACAGCTTGATAAAAGCATATAAACATAGAGTATGGGATATGATAGAAGGTTTTTATTTTTCAATATCACCTCCATTAGAAGAGAATAGAATATATATGTAGGTAGGCTAGTAACCATGGGTACACAATATGATATTCTATGAAACATAATGAAAGATTCTGAATAGTTTATCAAGCTAGTGGTCAAACCAGTAGTCCTTGACAACATAGAAAGTTGGCAAGTGTTCAAAAGTGATAAGCAAATCATCAATTTCCTTTAGGATGAAGTAAATTTTTATGCCATGAATCAGGCATATCTACAAGCCCAATATGAATAATAGGTTTTACATCTAAAGGAGAATAAATTTCCAAAATAACTAGTCACCCTAGAGAGTATCTTTGAATTTGATGACCAATTCAAATGAGAGAGGCACAACTTGACAGCTAAGGAATACATCTCTGTACCTATAGACATTTTAGAAGGAAAAGTTCCTAAATCTAGTAAGGTATGTTTTATGCTATAGATTCAAAGTTACATTCAACTCAGTAGGAGATATGATGACATATTTGCATAGAGCTACAAGGATCTTAGAGTTTTCGATCTAGGTATTATGTAGCACACAATTGAGCTAGACCATAGTGCACAACTCATATGCTAAAAGTAAATACCTATAAATCCAAAGTTGGAGCTATTGATGCATAAGGATCTCTCTAAACTCATTGAGGATATTATAATACTTCCAATCAAACACTCCTTGTGGGTCACTAATTTCATATCAATGTGAAAGAAAAGTGGGGAGATACATGTCTATATGGAATTTAGGTACTTCAATAAGGATTCCCTCAAAGATCACCATACTCTTCCATCCATGGATAAAATCTTGTAAATGGTCATAGGTGTGGAGATATTTTCTTTGCTAGATAGTTATTTTGGATATAACTAGATTCAAGTACAAGAGTGTGATTGATGTAAGACCACATTCACCACTAAGTGGGAAAGCTATACATATCAGTGCATGCCTTTCATCCTAAAAAGTTTAGGTGTGACCTTCTAAAGAGCCATGGATATGGAATTCAAAAATATCATCAATAAGATCATCCTAGTTTACCTTGATGATATAACTACTTTCTCCAAGCCTGTGGAGGATCATTTAGATCACCTAGAGTGAGTCTTTTAGAGGTGTCAAGAGTTCAAAATTTATTTGAACCCTAACAAATGAATCTTTGTATTACATGAAGGTGCCCTGCTTGGGCACATTATTTCTAATGAAGGAATCATGATTGATCTAGAGTGAGTCAAAGCTATCTCATCCCCTCCCCTTTTAAGCCACAACAAGAGCCTCCAAAGTTTTTTTGGGAGAATAAACTTCATGAGAAGGTTTTTTCCAAGATTGACCATCTTGGTCAAACCCCTTACCATGATGTTAAGGAAGAATGCTATGTTTAATTAAGAATGTGAGTGAAAATATAGTTTTAATGCCATCAAGCATACCATCTACAAGCTCCCACCTTGATTAACCTAGATTATAGTAAGAATTTCATGCTTTATGAATTTAGTGAAGATGAAGGCATCTCATCCATCTTGATACAAAAAAATAAGAGTATCTAGAGAAACCAATTTCCTTTTTTATCTAATCACTTAAATATTATGAGTTGTGATACAACTTTGTAGAGAAGCACAACTCATAGTTATAAGGGTACTAAGAAATTTTAGGCACATGCTCTCCAATAATAAGATCTAACTCATGGTAATTCACATAGTTGTCAAGGAGTTCCTCTTTAATAAAGACATTAGTGAGAAAAGGGTTATCTAGATCACTAAAGTGATGGAGTATGACACAGACATCCAAGTCACCAACCTAGTTTGAGGGTAGGGACATTTCAAGTAAATGGAAAAGGTGGTAAAGCCAAAAGATGATGCAGTCTTAGTATCATATGAGGATTAGCATGCCAATGATGAAGTTACTTCCAACTAGGTGAAAAAAATGAAGACCTTCCCTTAGTATAATGTATATAAACCCAACCTCGATAAAGCCAAGAATAAACATTTCTATTTACAATCCATTCCTTATGTGCTAGTAGGAGGTATGTTTTTCTGGAAGGATCTCAATGGGGTCATTTTGAGGTGCATATAGCCAGAGAAAATAGGTAGAATCATTAAAGAATTCCATGATGGTCTTTCAAGAGGCCATTATTCACCTAATATCATTACTATGAAGATCATATAAGATGGTTATTTTTGTCTAGCTCTATTAAAATATGTGCATGATTACATGTGAGATTGCAGTAAATTCACCTTCTTCATAGGTAAAGAAAGGATTGTAGCCTTACCACTACACCTAATTTAAGATAACCAACACTTTACGTAGTGGGGCCTAGATTTCTCAGGCATGATTAACTTACAATCAAGTGATGGGCACAAGTAGATCCTTACAACCACTAATTATGTCATAAGGTGGAAAGAGGTGGTTTCACTCAATGAGGATAGTGAAACATCCATCCTCAACTTCTACAAGGGCATTTTAATGAGATTCAACATTCTAGCCACCATTATCTCTAATAATGCAATAGATTTCCTTCAAAATAGAATCAATGAATGGGTCATCAAACATAACATCTACTTGAGTTCCTCATCAAACTATTATCTTCAAAGTAATGGTATAGCCAAATCCATGAACAATAACTTGATTTGTATCATAAAGAGGAATTTGGAGGATAATTAGTGAGCTTTGTATCCTAAGATTAGAACTACTCTTTGGGATGACAGGATCACACCCAAGAGAGTGTTGGGAAACATTCCCTTCATGTTAGTCTATGGAAGGTAAGCTAGATTACAAGATTCCCTTGAGTTGCCTTCCTTGGAGCTTGTACATAGGTTAGAGTTACTCAAAATTTATCCCCTTATAGTAAGATTAGCAGAGATCATTGATCTCAAAGAGGCTAGAGTATAAGCTACACACACCATGGAACTTGAATAAATGCAGACCAAAAAGGTATTTGATAAGAAGACTAATGTTAGAAGTTTCAAAGTAGGGGACCTAGTGCTGAAATGGGATACAAACACAACCAATCATAGAAGGCATGATAAGTTCAATGAAATATGGAGTGGCCCATATATCATCACAAATTGTAAGCCATTCAATGCCTTCTAACTTTCTAAAATGAATGGAGAAGATCTATCTATCCAAGTTAATGGGATTCATCTCAAGGATTATATCCATTAACTCTTTGTATACATTTTTAAATAAGTAAAGTAGACAATTTTCATTTCCCTAAGGCATGCTTTTCATGCCCTTGTTTTATAATAGTTTGAATTACTCCAAGTACTTTTTCATAGTATTTTCATAGTTTAGGTCTTTTCTTCTAAGTTCCTTTGGCATAGTTCTTATCTTGTTAGGTGAATATCAATTCATTTCAAGAATCTAAAAGCACATAGTTAGCACATAGATATGAGAAAGAAGTAGAGGTTATAAAATCTCTATGTTAAATCGATTAATCATAGGCTACTAGGTTCCTGCTTAGTAGGCAAGAAACTTTCAAAGGTTTCTAGAAGTGTTAAATTTCTAAGTCTCCCCCTTAATTGGTACGAGGCCTCCTAGGATCATATAAAAGGTTAGCATAGTTTCATGGTCCCAAATGCTTCAAGAAGAAGAAGCACATATGCTTCCCATATATACCTATGCCCAAAATAGAGGCACATATTTATACAACATGATAGTAATGATTCATGTCAGCATAAGGATATCAATGCCTATCTTTGCATAGGGTTTTTTGGCATGTAGGTCAAAAGGTGCACAAAGATTTAGAGTGTGGGTCCCTAGAAACTCAAATAACCAAGTAAAAGAGATGGTGTAAGAAGTGGTTATCATAACACTATATCACACCCAAAATATTCATCTCATTATGCATTATACTTTAAAATCTTCTTCACACCCATCTAACATGGTTCCACACCCACGTGTAGGATCCCACATCAACACCCTTAAAAGGTATAACCTACAACCTTTCTCTTTCCATCACCAAGTTATATCCCTATGATCACTTAGGCATAAAGAATTTTTTAGCTTCCCAAAAAAAGTACCATCTATCCATGTATCACACGCACACCACTCTTATCTATTAATTCAAAGAGCTTCCCTGAGAGACCATCAAGTGCCACATGTCAGGATGTTGGTAGAGTTAGTGAAGTCTATTCGAGGTAGTTGAGAGAAGCTTGAGGTACTATCAAAATTAAATACAAAAATTAAATACTTAACTTTGGAGCTTGAGTATACACCATCCTTTGAAATTGATAGAAAAATATTTCATTCCCTAATGCATGTGTATCTAGAAGTGATCCTGCCATCAACCCAAGTCTAATCATCAGATAGACTTTAAGAATTATGACCACAACACTAAAAATGGACTAAATTATTTACCCATCACCCAAGTGGAACATTAATTATAAAACCAACTTGATCTTCTATAAAATCCTAGTTCTTTCATTGTAAAAGGGTTGACACATTTTAGCACCTCATGCTGTTAAAATTTTCCTCCATGAGTACTTGTATTCGCTAATTCTTAAATATTAATGATAATTGACTTTAACTATTTCTATTATTCTAATGATTGATGTGTTATTTATGTTTTTTGATCTTGGAATATGGGTAATGTTTGCCCCGTTCTCTATTGTTAATTCCCTATACCTCCTCATTAAACTTGGAGCTCACTTACAACTTATATCCTGTGTGCACTCATGTCTATGTTGATGATGCTTGTGGATAATTTGTCATCCCTATTAGTGTATCACTATGTTTCGATGCCTCTACGCAAAACACTTATGCATTTTGAGTGTCCTTAGTAGAACATATGTGGAAACATCTTTTTCTTAAGGATTTGTAGTGTGTTTATGGTAGTATGATCACTCACTCTATTTTGGGTACATCACCTTTTCATTTTTATCAATTTTTTACCTTTTACATCCATTTCCATCATGATCTTAGGTTTAGACTAGCTTTCAGTTACCTTTCTACTCTTTTAGGTCTATGCACTAGTCTTAAACTAAGTGCACTTAGAATAGAAAGAATAGGGCCTACTCTATAGACTTGTCCCAAGGAGCGCAAGGGTCCCATGCCTTAGAGATGTTTCCATAGTTGTGGTGAGATAAATGATGATTGCATGTGCAACTACATAATAATACTTATGTGCCTAGTGGTGAATCCTCCCATACCCTGTGTAGGATCTCCACACCTAATACCCCATCACAAAGCTTCCCTACTCTGCCAAGCATCCATAGGTGCCCAATTTGAGTGACAATAGGATCATTAGTATAGAGAGTTGAACCCATGATGCCAAAAAAAAAATTATTAAAAATATATAACATGTTTGAGTCAAGTACAATTGATAACGCTTGTAAAAATGAGAGTATAATATCTCTATTAAATTTTATGTATGCATTTATAAATATATACCAAATCACAAAATATTATATCCTAATTTATCATATATATATATATATATATATATATATATATATATATATATATATATATATGACAATCAAATTTTAGGCTTGCTTACTAAAGAGATAAAAACCAAAATATGTTTCTAAAATATTAAAAAAAGACCTCAACATAAGCTTTTAAAATTTCCTTTCCATGAATATTGACTGGTCACAATTCTTATTTTAGCAAATAAATCTAAATATTTGAAGTTTCATAGTTTCTTTATTGCCCATTTTACCTTCCCCAACGTAAATTTTAATAGTCTACTAGTTTTTTAAAATTTTAAAATCTACTAAAGGAAAAATTTGGAACCCCTCATTAGAAATATAGTGATTTCAAGTTACCTAAACACTTGAATATTTTTAAAATAAAATGGCACTAAAAATGTTATGGTATAAATAGTTATAATAGGTCTGATTTATAGTTATTTTTTTGAAAAAAAATATTTTAGAACGTTTAAAAAAATAATTTTTAACATTTTTTAAAGAGTGGAGAGAGATCGAGCTTAGAACCTTTGGACAAATAATGAGTTTATTCGATGAAAACATACATAACATTTCACCTATAAGAACAACTTGATTTTCAAGTGGGTTTATGTTAATTTATTATAGATTTTCAAATGTTGAGTTTTGAACATGTGACCTATGGGTACTTAACATTTCACCTATAATAAAAATTTGATTTTCAAATGGTTTAATTTAAATTTATTATAGATTTTAAAATGTTGAGTTTTAAACACATGACCTGTGGGTAAAAATAATTTTAGTGCCATCTAATTCACCACTCTTCCCATATAAATATTTGAATTTTCTAATACACATTTTATTTTTAAGTAGCTCAAAATTAAAAAAATAAATACATAGACTTAATTATGTACTTAAAATTACTTAAAAAATAAATAAATCACATGCCTAAAAAATACCTGATAAAAATATATAAATTATATTTTTTGATTTTATTTGCATCTGCTAAAAAATATATATTTATAAAATATCTATGATATTTCTCTAAAATTTTACATTCTCCTCTTTCAAAATATCCTCTTCTAGTCTAGAATTTATTTAATTATTTAACAACCTCAAAGACTAAAATATATTTTTTCATATTATATTTTAATGGTTGCTTATTTTTTATTATCAAACATTATTTTATCATAAAAGTACTACTCCCTAAATCCCCATAGATTCAATATCTTCTTTAATTTTTCATTCACAAACAACAACTATTTATGTAGAAACTATGCTAAAATTATATATCAAATTAGTGTTATACACTTAAAAAATACATATCATGGATGTACCTTAAACTTCTAGACTTTTTCATTTCTTTGAAGGCTCACATTAAATATTTATCTATTCCTATTACTTATCTCTTAGTCCAACCAATGTTATTCTAATGAATCAAACCTTATATATTTTCCAAGATGTTATAAACCTACATATCATTTATCTCTATAAGATTTGGACATATGCCTATTTTACACCTACCCAGACACTTGCATCCCAGTTGGATGCCTATGTTGACACAAGTATCCTACCCTTATGTAATTTTTTAGTGCCCTAAGGTCATTAAATTTGTAAATGAAATGAATTCATATGTTCAACATAAGTTATTTGATGTAAGATATTCTCCAAAGGGATTGCAATATATACAAGATCAATCCTCATTCATTCTTCACATATAAACTTCTTACCTACTTAGAAGGTAACTTACCAAAACAACTTTATCAAGAACTCAAGTGAGAAAAGCTTCCCTATTTTATCCTATATATCAATCATAGGGATAAAACATATACAGGTCTAAAGTACTTGAAGAGCATCCCATGAGCCATTTTTTCTAAATTTATAAGTTAGGTCACTCTATTTAATTATTTATCACACATTGTATGACACATACAAAAGAAAAAATGTAGCAGAGAGATAAATAAGTCTAAAGACCTCTTCAAAGTATTTTCTATGTAGGTAGTGCCCATTGATAAAAGGTTAATTTAGGTATGCCAACACCATCTACTCATTAATCCATTTTCCCACAGGTAATATAAAGATGAAGAACTAGGGTTTTACTATTTGACAAGGAAATATACTCTATGACCCAAATATAAATGCATTAGAGAAAACGAGACACAAAATCCTAAGGCATATATGTGTTTGCATCTAGTTTGAATATGTATTTCATATTGGACACATACATCTATGTCAAATAGAAGTGTTGATGTAACTATCCCAGGTCGATGCAAGTGTTTTCAACTACAAAGGTGAAATTTTTAAAATTAGAAACTAATATAAAATCTAGATACATTCTATTTTCTATATATTCTAGATCCATATCTTTATTAACATCATAATTAATTATCTTTTTTCATTACCATTGTAATATCTAGCATAACTATACTTTTTATTTGTAGCATATCTCAAAATAATAAATTTAGTATATGTTTATCTAAGTTTTCAATTAATTTTATTGATTTAGAGATAGTCTAACATCCTTGTGACCTAGGATATCTCTACCCTTTTTAACCCTAGATTCCCCCAATATATATTTTAAGGTTTGAATTTTGGTGAAATTGACCTTTCATCCATAAAATCCTAGATATTAATCTAGCGCCTTCTGATTTTATATTTTTTATTTTCAAGTTATGATTTAATAATTGTTTTATGATTAAAAAATAGATTTCTTTTCCTATCAATATGTTTACTATGGATACATGTTATCTCATTTTATGTTACACTTTATATTTATAGAAATAATTTTCTATTATAATAAGATGATCTAAGGTATCATCTAAATAAACAACTAGATCCATAAATAAAATGAGAGGATTTTAATTTATATCCAAAATTCCTTTTGTAATACACAAGAGTAATTTCGTTCTAAACCTAACCTCATAAGAAGTAGCCTTACTGATAAATCAAGTAGCATATATCCTAAAATTTCAATCTTTGATCTTCTAAAGTAATACGCTATCTATAAGGATATATTATAGAAAGAATTTAGTGATATCCATGTAACAATTGATACAACATTGGATACTTTTATATATATTATACATGATGTAACACAAAATGTGAAAATTACTGCATATTTTAACCTTTTAGGTTTTTACTTATGTAAATCATACATTAGATTAAAGGGTTGAGTTATCTAAATTAGTGAAATAATATGAAATAAATAACCATTAAATTGTTATAAATTTTGACTTGTTTTTAATTTATAAAAATGGTAAATAATATGTGAAAATATAGAATTATCTATAAAATTATTAACATAGAAGATCTACATTCTAAAAACTAGGTTACATACAAGTCTGAGTGTTGTCAATAGGGTCCTTGAGTTTGATTATTCACTAGACAATAGTGCCCTATTGGAAACTAGCTCCATGCTACTCTAGTGTCCACAAAATGGTGCTAGTGTCTTCTTTTTTGGGTTATTCCCATTTTTTAGGAGCACATACACGTATGTTTCTAGGTTTTATTTCTACACACATAAAATGTAGAACTTTGTATTATGCCTATAATATCTAATTTAGTGTGCAAACCCTAATCCTCCTTGGAAATATGGTATGAGATGAAAATGTGTGTTTTTTAGTAGGATAAGATAGACATACTCAACACCCCATTATGAAGAGAGTTTTCTACATACCAATACTCTAGAAAGGAATCAAGCCCAATGTAGATCTCCCACCTAGTGTTTGGTGCAAGTGCAAGTGAATTCTAGAATGATAGTGGTCTTGAATTCCTTGAGTATTCTTGAGATTGAAAATCTTTGAACTTTGGACTTAGGAAAGCTACATATGGTGGTATTAAAACTTATGTAATAATAGGGATAAATTATATTAAATTTTCTCAACTTGTTTTTTATTTGAATAGGATTTTTTCATCTATTTTCCAACTAGTAAATAGAGGCTTAATAGTCTTATATTTATATTGATATTTAGCTTGTGTAGATAATAAAATGTACTTAGGTTGAATTTAAGAAGGGTAAAAATTTTAAAAATATATTAATTTTGGAGACTTAGGGCAATGGAAACTAGCACCAAGTTAGGAACACTAATGTAATGTGGATCTAGTGTCCTTAATGTTGTGTTAGTGTCTAGCTTGCAGACTACTAGGCACAATGGGTTAGTATCTAGGAATGATATTCTAGGACTATGTTTGAGCTGACATAAGATGTTTATGGTTTGAATAATGGATATAATAGTGTGATAAGGGATCTAAAATAGTTTGAGGGATATGTTAAGAATAGGTTATCTCAAAAAGCAATCTTACCATCCATATACCACTTTTAGGTGATTACATTTTACCCCCCTTTATGCTAGAAATGCAATAAAGAAAAATGACTAATATAAATGAAAAATAAGTGTACCTATAATTACCTAATAAGTGAAGCCCATGTATCTAAGTCTGATTATGTGAAGTTAGGTTTGATTACATGAAACATGATCCAAATTAATGACCTATAATGAAACATATAAAATCAATTCTTACTTAAGAGATTATCAAAAGTAAAAGACTAATTTGAATAAAGTAACTAAGTAAAGATGATTTAAAATGTAGGAAACATGAAAGGAATGAATACACCTCTTTAGGGATGTGAACTAATGCATGAACCTAGTGATAAATTGTGTGTGTGATTTTACATAGTTATCAAATTATTGAATAGCTTGGATTAAGATGATAGCTTGATCAAGCCTCATATGTGGGTGGCTCAAAAACTCAATCTGATTTTAACTCCATAATTGACTACCCTTACTTGATGGATCATCATCTATGAATGGCTTAGATAAGATTGTAAGTGTCTCTAACCCTCTCATGTGGGTGGCTTAATAACTCAAGTAGGTTATGAATCCATCATTACCCACCCATGTGTATTAGATGAATATAAAAATAAACTATGTAAAATGGTGAAATTATCTACTTGTGTATATATAACTATGTAAGTCAACACTATAGCTACTTGAGTACACTAGGTAGCTCTAGGCCAATCAAGAATTCCAACCACTATAGATGGAGTAAAAGATGAAACTGGTGACAACCTAGGATATGATATCATGTGTATATAATGTAGAGAATGACATGGATTTTTCCATTCCATCTAATTAACATGTGTGTAACTAAGCATATGGAAAATATGTACCACACACATGCCTCCAATATGATATATAAATATACTAATTATAGATTAATTATGTAATAATCGTATATGTATATTTAAACTAAATATGGGAGTGATCATGCCATACATGATGCCCCTAATTTGAGTAATTAGTATGAATATGAGATGAAATGATCTTATCTGAGAAAAATATAAACATAAGTATTAAACGTATGACTATATCTATGAAATTATATATTGTACTTAGCATACTATTTTGGCTAATCTAGACTGCCCTAAAGCTAGGGATACTAGACAATAGTGCCATGTAGCAGATAGTACCATGTTGTGACATTAGTATCCCAATCTAGGTATTAATGTCTATCTCATATGAAATTTGGGTGACTAAATTACCTTTTTAGTCCCTTATTTTTCTTGTGTCTGACCTGTGTTTGATTTTTAAAATTGATCCTATGTGTTGAAAATAATATATGAATTATAATCTAGGAGCTTGATCTCTATGAAAAACCTCTATGAATGCCTCCTATTTTTAGGGTAGTTTTGGAACTTGTGTAAGAACTATCTTTAAAATAAAATAGATATTAAAAATTTGTTATCTAGAGAATATATAATAATTATGTGATATTATAATACAATGTGTAAACATAACATCATAATGTAAAATTATATAAGCATAAGTATGTAGTGTAAGTTTTATGTTGTTCTACCATTGCCCAAGGGTGTCAAGATGGTTTTAATCAATGTGTATTAAAAAAAAATTGGGAATCTACCTATGGGATGGGGAATAATGTTGATCATGACACCCAAGTAGGAAGGGTAGATGCATGAGGTCCCTCATGGCATAAAAGATTGGTGTGTGTAACAAGCCAAGACAAGTGTCGTGGTGAAGACACATTTAATAAAGACTACCCATAAAACATATGAAGCACAAAAAATTAGAACAAAGGGGACATAATATAAGGGACATGGGAACATGTCCATAAATTTGAACATAGAATACATACAAGGACATAAATATCCACATACATAAATACAAAATAAATTTGGCTTAGATCCATATAGAAGGACATGTTCAAATGTCTGCATATATAATCAAAAAAGTCTACACAAAGGAGATGGGCACATTTCCAAGGAATACATACATAGAAGTGGTATAGAGCCAAAGATTAATTTAATATTCAAATGCCCTCGAAATGGAAGAAGCATAGGAAACACAATCAAGTCTAAACTAAGAAAGCAATAAATGAAAGCATGTATGATTATGTATCATAAATCTATGTAAATGCTAAGATGTACACATAATGAGCCTAAAGTAGTGATAGTCAAAAAATAATATGAGTATAAATAGAAATTATCAATATCAGGATATATCAATGTGTAAACTAGAATGTATATAATGTAAGGATATAACCTAGTAGTATAAACTATGTATGGCATGCCCGCAATTGTGTGAATGTAGAAAATGAATAAACCTAGATCAATGTATATGCCTTGAGTGGGTAGATGATAGAAATTATATATTAGTGTAATATACCAAAGTATTGTATGTCATTTACAAGCGCTCAACAAGAACAAGTGAAGCATATATGTATGATAAAACTGGCTATACTAATATAACTATCATATGTATTATTTGGTAAATAGAATAAATGTAAACATAACAATGCATACAATATTTAAAATTTGTGTTTTCATGTAATAATTGAATGTTTTCATGTTTTGACATGTTATATTATTTTTTTATTTTTTGGATATAAGCTATGTACATTTTTAAAGATACACTATGTACAAGGACCAAGAGAGAATAAAGTATGTATAGGGAAATACTAGAAATGTAAATGAACTAGTATACAAGCAAAGTGTAACGACTCTATAGACCCAAGAGCACATCCATAGGATGTGGATAATCAAACGGTAAATCTAGTGGAAGATCATCTAGTGTTAGATACTAAATCTATCTAAACTCAAATAATTTATTATCATCACAATCATCATACCAATCTATATGTATTAGTGGAGCCTTATCTTTGGCATGATTTTTTAGTTTGTGCATTCAAATGGTATGTTGTCAACTATGTAAGATGCCTCTTAAGTTTTCCTAGGGTAAACCATATTATACCACAAAGTATCTGTGTGAAACTTATGGTTCTCATCCATGTCATCATGTAAGATGTGAACCATGTGTCTATCATGAGTGAATGTCAAACATCTATCTTATCGATTAATTGTGGAATTCATTACCTATAACCATGTACTATCAAGTTTAACCTATATATGAGTGTCCCTACTCAAAATGAAGAATAATATAATATCCACCTTGGGGCCACATGCAACTGGTAGTGTAATGTGTATAATAAAATTATGACAATGCATAACTTATTGTAACTCACTCTCTTGATAACCAATGTGTCGTAAATATACCAAGGTGGAAGTTTTAGGATATAAATCCTCATACATAACCATGTGGGGAACATATATATCTTATAAAAATATGTATAGTTAATGGATCATGTCATTAAGATTAAGGTCAATGATAAATCTATCATTATGCTAGGAGCTTGTATCACTAATGGTGGTGGTGCATGTGGAGGTGGAGGCTATATGATCATGAAAGTGTCCTTAGCCTTATATTTATTTATTTTACATTTCAATGTTGAGAATGTGTTTGTATCATGACTTATGAGTCTATCAAAGTGGTAAAAGGGCTTCCCTTCATGTGGTGATAATTTGCTAACTGATGTGTGTTAGATTATGGGTAATATAATCAATCCACTATCAAGTAGTATCAGTAAGATCTATTGTAGTCTATCTTGTGAACTCCCTATCTAAATTTATATGATTTAATTGATATCCATGGATGTGATCATATTTAATAAATGGATCAACTGATCTATCGATGACTATGGCTAAGTATGGGATCCCATAACTGTAGAATCCTTAGCAAGTGATATTACTAATGTATGGTGAGGTATAAGTGCCTTTGAATTAACTTTGTATTCTTTGGGGCCTACTAGTTTAAAACTTAATCCATATAAATAATCATCAATCTGTAGTGGAATTTAAATCTATGTTAGAATTATGAATGTAAGGCTCTTATGAATTAACAAGTAGTAGTAACTGGGCTATAAGGATATCATCCTCTATCATGGGTGAGTATGTTTTTAATGTGAGAGGTCATCCATTTATCATCGATGAAGGTAAATATATTTAGATAAGTTGTTCCTCTATCATAAGTAAGGGTAACTATGTTTTATAAGGATCTAAAGATGGTATATGAACAATATTTCTAGACTCACCAACCACATACGTGTGCATCTTCTCAATGGAAATTTTGTGAAGTGGGGGTTCGATGAGAATATAAAGTGTCGCTTTTGATGATATACTCAATGCATGAAGCTTAGTGAGTTTGTAATATTGAAATAGTTGATTATCAATTGACATGTGTATAATTACCCATCATGCAAACATTTTACACATGTATGAAGAGTGGAAATTATAGCCTTAATAACATGTATCCAAGGTCGGATGAGTATAAAGTTATAATTTAAATGGTTTGACATCACCTTAAAGATTGTAGACAATGTTTTTAGTCTTAATGTGATTTATCCCAATGTATGTCTAAGAATGTCATCAAACCCTTGGATATTTTTATATGTATTTTGAATAGATGTTATATCAACCCCATTTATTTATTTAAATGTGAGGTTATATATATATATATATATATATATATATATATATATATATATATATATATATATATATATATATATATATATATATATATATATATATATATATATATATATATATATATATATATATATATATATATAGTGTCCTGAGCCACTATTAATTAGAACTCATTTAATAGCTATGTTATTAATTTGATATTGAATGAAAAGTGGCAAATTCTGATCAATTACTGATTGTCAATGCAAATCCTCATTTGAAAAATATATCACATCCTCCAAATACTTTATAATATTTAAGATAGATGTAAAATAGTATGGTTTGATATCATGAGGCAAAAATGTGTGATTAGCTTTTTTAAACAAAATATCTTTGAAGATTTTTTATTTCTGAAATAATTTCAATATCGATATTTTGGCTAGTGTATTTCTCAACTTATGCACTATATCAAAATCTATTTGTTGATCTTTGGGTCCCAATATAGGTTGATGAGTCACCTTTTTTTTCCTAGTGACAACTAAAACCATAGGATCTACTATTAGTTATGGTAAAGTAGTAGAGATGACATGTGAGTGTAGATAATTAAGTGGTCTAGGTGGAGGCAGAACAAAAGAGTCCTTTAAGCCCTCTATCATCTAATAGTAATTATAAGTAACTCAAAGTGAGCCATATAAAAATGATCTACATAAAAATAGGAATCACATGATGGAGTTCAAATATGTATAATAATCTTATCTCAAGTTGAATTCATGATAAGAATAACATACATGTGTAATTTTCTACAAATATATTGTAATAAAAATGCTAATTAAAGTGCAGAGCTTTGTACCATGATGTGAAAGATGGATTATATCATGACAATCATGGTGATAAGTTATAAATTAATACTAATTAACTACTATACATGTCAAACCTAGGGTGATCTAAGGTTAGACTAGTTTGAATCTAGGGTTTTTTTATAATAATTTAAATTATTTGTAAATAAGTTGAAACCCTAATATGAAATTTATTTAATTAGGTAGGTTATGACAAAAAATTAGAAAAATATAAGTATATAACCCTAATGTATTTCACAAAAATTTGGAAAATTCAAACTAAGGTTTGAATCAATATTTGAAGTAAGTCAGGTTCACCAAATGATTTAACCTTTTAGGGTTTTACCTATGTAAATCATAAGTTAAATTCAAGGGATGAGTTATCTAAATAATTGAAATAAAATACAGTAAATAACCATTGATTTGTTATATATTTTGACTTGCTTTAAATTTATAAAAATAATAAATATTTTAGATAAATATAGAATTATCTATAAAATGACTATCACAGAAGATATGGGTTCTAAAAACTAGGTTACAAAAAATTTTGAGTGTCGTTAATAAGGTCCTTGTGTCTGATTCTAGATAGTATCACCCCACCAGGATAGTAGTTTCATTATACTTTAGTGTCCTCAAAATGGTGCTAGTTTCCTATTTCTAGGGTTTTTATTATTTTATTGGAGAACCCATGCATGTGTTTTTAGGTTCTATTCCTACATGCACAAAATCTAAAACTCTACATTATGCCTAAAATATCTGATTTAGTGTACAAACCATAATTCTCCTTACAATAATGGCATGATATGAAAATGTGTGTTCATTATTATGATGGGATATACATCCTCAACACCACACTATGAAGAGAGTTGACTACATACTATTATTCTAAGGAGGGATCAAGCCTGATGTAGTTCTCCCACCTAGTGCGTGGTGGAAGTACAAGTGAATCCTAGAATGATAGTGGACTTGAATGCCTTAAGTGTGCTTGAGATTTAAAATATTTGTAATCTATGATAAGGGTAGTTATATATGATAATATACATAATTAGGATATAATATGGATCATTTAACTTGATTTTTCTTAACTTGTTTTTTATTTCAATAGGATTTTTGAATCTATTTTCCATCTAGTGGATAAAGGTCTAATAGTTTTGTATTTATATTGATCCATAGGTTATGCAAATAAAAAAATTTAGTTGGGCCAACCTTAAGAGGGGCACACATTTTAAAATATATCCACTTGAGAAAGTTAGTGCAAGGGACACTAACACCAAGTTTGGGAAACTAGAACTATGTGGCTCTAGTGTCCCTAATGTGGCACTAGTGTACAACTGGCAAACTACTAGGCACAATGGGTTAGTTTCTAGGAATGTTATTTTGGGACTATATTTAAGGTGACAAAATATTTTTTTGGTTTGCATAATGGATGGAAAATTGAGATAAAGGCTTTAGGATAGGTCTAGGGCTAAGCTATGAATATGCTATTTCAAGTAACATTATTAGCATACAAATACCACTTTTAGGTGATTACACTACCTCTATATGTAAATATGTGTTTTAAAATAATATCAATTATGTTGAATTGCTTCCATAAATACAAATGTATCTTCAAAATTACATAAACTAACATGATCATATGCAAAAAATCTTAATGACACATAATGTTATAAATAAAATTTCACTCTTGGATTTATTACACAAATCACCACTATACAAAGGTTTTTTTATGAAAAATTACATATAACAACATTACTAAGAAATGTAGAGCCACCACATGTGGCCTTTATGTTAAACTCTATCAAATGGATAGACCATAATGTATCTACTAATAGGAAGGATTTACCATACCCACATAATAATGGAGGTAGTTTCCCTACACATATGTATTTCAATATGCATGTCCAGGTTAAAAGGAAACACACAACATTAGCCAATACACTATTACAAAAACATAATTAACTTATCTTATATAGTGCACCATGGAGATAGTTTAAATGCTTACCTAAGTCTTCTGATTTATTACTCCTATATCTCATAAAGTGTCACCTCATATCTCTCCCTCATCGTATATAGGTTGATATGAGTATACCTACACCCAAATGGTATGATGAGAATGCATATCATGATTATCACTAAGGCCTTAGGAACTATAAAAACAAATGTTTTAGCTCTAAGAATAAGATTCATGATATCATTGACAACCAAAATATTAAATTTTATGATCCTCCAAAGGAATTAGGTTCATAACATATTGATCACCAAAAACATAAAACATTTAACAAATCTTTGCAATATTATTCTAATAACAAACCATAAGTGTAAATGGGAGACAATACACAATAAATATTTCAAAATAAAAAATTAAAAAATAACCATGCCAAAATAAAATAAAAATTACATTATTCATGGGCAATGCTTATATTTTTCATAACTATGTTGATCATTCATAAACAAAAACTACTTGCAACATAATATGTTTACAATAACTTCAATTTGATCTAAAATACTTACAAAAAGAATTCAGTTGGAAAGACTCCTTGGGAAGCATAATGCTACCAATTTGTTTTGGTCCTAAAGTGATTCAAACATGGATTTTTTTATGCCATAAAAATATACATATTAAATTACATTGGAAACTCTTTGGTTATACCAAATGGAAGCAAAAATTGATCAAAATCCATAAGGTATATATTTTTCTCATGAAATCAAATTGATTCTTATTCCAAAACATAACAAGAGTTATTCTAATGTACATGTAAAACATGATAAGGAACATGATATACACCATTTCCACTTATCAAACCATGCTTAAAAAAATGTAAAGGATATAACTTAAGGTTTTAAGGTCTCACATATCCAAAAATATTTTAAAAAAAAACCAAAAAAACCAAAAAAAAAAAAAACACTTCAAAAACCCATTAAGACTTTAAACAATCCCATTTTTTATTAGCTCCTTCTCATATATGTTGTTGATTTAATTTTTGTATATATCATATAATTTATTTATATATGCATGTGTTTCATCCATATTTTGATTGTGATACATGCATATACAAATACATGATCCATGCACCTTTATATGTTGGGTCTTTCCTCTATTGATGTCACAAGGACATTGAGGGATCCACTTCTTTGATCATGATACACCAAGGTTATATCATTATATGGTCACTTTAAATTATCATTTTTGATATTATATAATTACACATACATTTATCTATGCTTATATCTTTGACAGTGTACTTGATATGCTATATACGTATGTTTATTTTCTAACAAATATATTCAAGGACTAGTATGATATTTGTAGGTTGGTTTATTATTATTTTACTTTATGAAATTCCTTAAGTGTCTTGTTATTATTATTGAGATTTTGAATATGATCCATTGATGGCCCCTATGCCTTTGTTTTCTTCTTAAATATTTGGATATGTCATTATTTTTTTATATATACACAGTTTAATGTCATTCTTGATTTGTGGACATTTGACTAAGTCATGTCTCTTGGATTGTGTCGAATTTGAATATGTCCCTTGTTTGAGGTCTCCTTGGAATATTACCTTTCTATTTTCTTTTGAGTGCTCTTGTGTGTGCTCATGATTACTTGTTGATATTTTACTGTTTTAGATAAAGGTAAAAATAGGTTTTGATGGGATCCCGAAACCCAAGTACAAGGAAAGAAAGATAAAGCTTCAACTCCCATAGGCAAAACATAAAAACTACTACAGAGAAGTAGCAAAAATAGGTTTTAAATGGACCTGAAACCACCAGAGAGACCACTGGTCAAAACCTAGATTTAACATAGATATGGGTACACCATAGATAGAAGATTACAAAAATAAACCAGAGAACAGGACCAAAAAACATAACCAACAAGAAGAACCAGACTATTCTTCCAGTTTCAAAATCATTTTCACAGTTTTGTACCTTTTACAATAGTATCCTGAGTGGTAGTTACCGCCATCTTGGCCCCCTCTTGTGTAGCCTTCTTTCTTGAGCTTTGTCTCGTCCTTTTGCTAGGCCCCTCCAAAGATTTGGTCTCCTCGCTAGCTCTTTTTCCAATATTGACAGCTGCAGCACAAATGTTGGACGTTACTTCCTCCATTTTCGTTCTATTCTCCCTAATGAGTTCCCAAAGGTTATTCTCATAATCTTTGAGCTTGACTGGGATATCTCTTATCTATTTTTCCATGTTGTTAATTTTGTTCCATGCAGCTTTCTGGTTATCTTCCATAATTTCCACTTTCCTTTTGAGATCCTTAATCTCCTTACACATCCAAGAATCAAGTTGGAGAGAAGCCTCTGCTTTGCAATTAACCCAACTCATAGGTGTGTGCTTTCCATCATTCTGCCTTCTCTCTCTCCATTCCTCAGAATTCTTATTGGGACTGTTCCCGCCTTATTTAAAGTGATCGTCTCGGCCCCTTTGATACTGTTGATATTTTACTGTTACTATCTAGACATTACCATGATTCACATCATGCATATTAGAATTTAATATGATTAAATTTTGTATGCTTCAATGATATATCTACCTAGACATGTTCCTTACATATGGTACATGATTCATACATAGCTTATGTAGTTATATTATCCTCTTAAGGTATGGTGACTACTAGTTTCTACTTATTTTCACCTTAATATGGGAGCATTATAGAGGCATGGCTTCCACATTATTCACATATTCAGATATATAGTGGGGGCATGTTTTGGAAAAATGTTCTCCACATTACACTAGTTCTCAATTTTAGATTATAGTGAGGGAATGTTTTAGAAACATGTTCTCCACACTTTAATTTTTTCATTAATTTCATATTATATTAGGGCATGTTTTGTAAACATGTTCTCTACACTTACATATTTTTCAAATTGGCCAAATTATATAGTTATATGATTCATATACACATTTGTGGTAGAAATCTATATATTTTTACCATTTTTATGCATAGTTTCAATGTGAGACATATCTAAGATGCATATTTTATATAAATTTAACCTAAAGTTTGAAAAATCAAATCATCTTTTAGATTTCAAATACTTTTATGGATTATTATCACCCACCAGGTTAGAATTTTATGGACTATATTAAGACAATATACTATAATAATTGGTTGTTTTTAGTATGCTTGAGGTGATTAAATAACTCAATATTTTTTATTTTATAGGTTGGAATTAATTACATCATCAAATATCACTAGTTTTATAGTGTGAGTTGACTTGGTTCACTCAGGCTCACTAGGTTATAAGTATGATTGGGTTGAATGGTTGAGCTGATCCCAAATATCAAGTGGAAATCCACCTTTCTCCAAGGTTGGGGGCATGCACTCTAATATCTCTCTCTATCTCTTTATATATATATATATATAATTTATAGATTTTATATTTATCCTAATCAAATATCTTATGATTTTTAATGATATATATTTTACAAATCATATTTCCAAATGTTGAGATGGTTAGATTGACACATAGGTGTACTCCTAAACCTTATTTTATTTAAATTTCAATCATTTCAATGCTTTAAATTTTAAAATTATACTCACCAATAAATCACTCAAGTTGGACTCAAGAAAAGTCAAAGTGTATTATACACGCCAAGTATGGATTTATTTTCCTTTAAACTATACATAACATCATGGATGTACCTTTAGATTCTAGATCCTTCACACTATCAAAAGGATCACATAAACTATACATTTATTTGCATTAATTATGTCTTAGTCTGACTAATGTTGTTTCAATGTCTCAGACCTTCTATCTTGACTAGAATGTTATAAACCTACTTATCATTTATTTTTGAAAGTTTTGGACATGTGCCTATTTTTTAGTTACCTAAACACTTGCATCCCAATTAGACACCTACATTAAAACAAGTGACCTACTTTAATGAAAGTGTCTAATGTCCTAAGTTTATTACATTTTAAAAAATAATCGTATTAATAAGGTCAAAAATGTTTCTTCAATGCATGATATTCTCCAAAGGTATTGTTATATATACAAGATGAATCCTTATTCATTTCTCACCTAGAAACTTCTTACCTACTGACAAGGTAACTTATCCAAACCATTCAATCAAGCACTCAAGTGAATAAATATTACATATTTTATCCTATTTCAATATCAATCATATGAAAAACACATATATAGGTCTCAAATAACAAAGGATCATCCTGTGAGACACATTTTCCATGTTATAATATAGGTCACTCTATGTACTTATTTATCACACATTACACGATACACACACAAACTAATATATATGTTATATATATATGGGATAACTATATAGGTCTAAGGCCCGATTTGGATTAATAGTTATGAAAGAAACACTTAATGATACATGGGTCTTTGGGGTATCTTGAAATTGTGTGATCATTAACCCATTTTTTCCATAACTAATATGAAGATGAAGAAGTAGGGTTTTTTTATTTGAAAAGGAATGATAGTCCATGACCTAGATTTGAATGAACAAGAGTGAAATAATCATAAAACCCATAAGAATAAAGGTTGTCACATTCAATTTCAAAAATTAATTTTTACTAAACACTTGCATCTAAGTCAAATAGAAGCATCAACATAACCATTCTATGTTAATGCAAGTGTTTGCAAATACACATGTGTAATTTATAGAATAAAGTAATTGATCTGGAATCCAAACATAGTATATTTTCTATATTTTATATATCTATATCTGTATTAGTATCATAATTAGTTAAGTATCTTATTTCCATTATCAATGTAATATATAACATAGTTTTACTTTCTATCTGTATCATATCTTTGCATAATAATTTTAGTATATGTCTGAGTTTATAATTAATCAGCTTGATCTATATATAGGCTACCATTCTTGTACCCTAGGATATCTCTACCCATTTTAAACTTAGATTATCCCAATCTATATTTTAGGGTTAAACACTATCCTAATAGGAATTTATCCATGCACACATCATCTACACCTATAGAGACATAAATTTTGTATTAGACACTTGACAATTTCAGTTATGTTTAAGCCTTAATAAACATGACTTATATGAAAAAAACATACTATTTCACACACTCTCTCAAATCCAATAACTTATGTTTTTGGTTTTTTGGATTTGATATTATTAAAACCTAGTATTTGCTTAGTCTCTTCCTAAGCAAATAATCATCTTAAGTATACTATTGTGTGATCCAAAATCATTATTTCTTATTAATGATAAAACTTCATCCATAATAATATGGATCTAATTACTAAATTTATCTTCCATGGCCAAAATTGTTTACACATTATCCAACATCTATTTTACAAAATTAAAACTCTTACTTTGGGTCATCCCACATGTTTTGCATGTTCGTTTAGAGGTAAATTACTCGAAGAGTAAGATATATAAACATATAATTCTTAAGAATATTCTTATGGAAATAAACATAAAACATTTATGGAAATCATCTATTACACTGAGGGATACATCCACACATATTTGTGACACTCACCCAAAGCTTCCAAATCTACAAACTTTCAAAGTAAAAACCATAAATCCAATTCTTAATGTTATTACAAATTTATAAACATAGGCACATTATTTTAATGCATACTAGTATATCAATTATTGAATACACACACATTTAGGTGGGATAAATACATGTGGTTTTAGACCTTATAGAATTAATATACTATATTCAATTATAAAACACCTAGTGTAATGTGTTTTATGTCAGATTAATCCATCCTTTTAAGCCACTTTTTAAAGTGAATCTAGTGTAGAAAGTGGAGATATGGTTTTAAGGTGAAGCAAGATGAATATAAACTAGGACATACTCCCAAAATCTAAAATTGAAAATAAAATATATTTATAGGGAGTCACATAATTTATGATGAAATAATCTTCCACTTCTTATAGGGACTTATTTGACAAACATTAAATGGATCTGGTTACCATATGTGTCTAGAAACTTATAGATTCATATATGTAGACTCAAATATTTCCATATTTGAGTGACCATAGGTTTATTACATACCAATATTAATTCCTATACACTATCAAAAATTATAATAAAATCATAAACAAATATCTCACTACATAAATAATGAATAATCCTAAGCAAGCTAAGTACTTTACCCACTTGGTTATTTATATTTATAACAAGTGTAATAAATATATCACAATCTTATAGTTACACTCAGTTTATTATTTTCCACATATATTATACAATATAAATTTATATAATGTTATATCTTATTTAGACCACTAAATAAAAAATAAGACACGACATATTGGTGAACCCTACATTTATCAAGCAGTAAATACCCTAGGTTTTGTTAAGGTTTAATTACACCTTCTTAGGTTTTCAAATTTATTTGCTAAGGGTTGAAAATATGTTTTTATTATTAAAATTTACATTTATTCACATAATCATATTATAATATAAAATTAATGTGGATGGTACATTTGAATATGTTGATCAATAAAAATTAACTCAATATATTCATATGAATTAACATTTACTTGATGAATTGTTACATGTAACTGCATATGAAATGAAACATAATTATAAGGTTATAACATCTAAAGAACACAAATATCCCTTTAATGACACTAGTATACCATAGATAGGTAGAAACTCTAAAATTAATGCTTAGATTACTACTATTACTATTATTATTCATATGTATACACCTATGGTTATATATGTGATTCCAACACATGATGTGGGGAAAACACAAGGATTTACTCATATTATTATGTATATCCCTATGCAACATAATTTCATACCTCCTAGGTGATACCATACACTTATAGATGATTTTATATTAATAATTCTCAAAGCCTTATGAAAATAATTTTTTATCTTCAAACTATGTCTTCATTATTAGAAAAAGGTTCTTCTAGTGTGGAACATGCCCTTGATTCTCACACATTAATATATATTCCATTGGAATTTGATAGTTTATCTTATATCTTAACTATAGTATTTATGTCAGATAAATTTACATTATATGATGGTAGAAGTGATCCATAACAACATCTTTGAGCCTTTTATGTAATTTTTTTGGATTGTGTCTAAATATATGTTAATGATGTAGAAAATAATAAGCCAACCTTTTAGAGGCCATAAATTTTGACCCATATCTCCATTTGAGCTCTTCCATGTGCCAAAACAACCATATCAAAAAGTTTCCTTATACCCTAAGAAGCTATATCTACTTAAAGTAGATTTATATATTTTTTGGAGGCCAAACTTGATCATTTAAGGGTCTAAAATTAATGTTTAATGATTTTTTGGGTAATTTTGTATTTTTAAAACCAGATGTCAAATTCAATTGAATTTAGTCCCATAGGCTAATTTTAGTGTTTAGGTTATTTTTGGAAATTTTTAGAAGCCACTATTTATAGTAAATAACCTAAATAATAAAATTATCCTATGGGATAAAACTCAACTGAAGTTGATGTCTGGTTTTATAGATATAAAAGTTATAAAAATAGAAAATTCTCAAAAAAATCATTAAACATTAACTTTAGACCCTCATATGATCATGTTTGGCCTCCAAAAAATATATAAATCAATTCCACGTGGATAGAGTTGCTTATGGTATAATCAAACTTTCTAATATGGTCATTTTGGTATATGGAAGAGCTCAAATGGAGTTATGTGTAAAAAGGTATGGCCTCCAAAAGTTTGGCCTATTTTTTTTACATCATTTTGCTCTGGGTGAAACTAACCTAGCTCTTACAAGTTGGGCTAATTATATTGTTACCATTTATCTTTATCAATCTTCTTCAACTCCCATTCTATAATCCAAGTATTGTCTTCTTGTTGAAATCCTTCCCACTACACTAAATACCTATTATAATTCCTTAAATTACTTTAAATAATTACAAACTCAAACCATGCTTAAATAAGCCTCAAATTATAATTTAGAGTTGACATACAAAAATTCAAAAAATCTAAAATCTAAAAAAAATGTTTATTTTTAGAAGTTACTATTTATAGTAAGTTTCACATGAAAAATCGTGTGACTCTAAAAGATTATATAAATTACCTAAATAATAAAATTATACTATGGGATTAAATTTAACTAAATTTTGTGTCTATTTTTAAAAATATACAATTTCAAAAAATTGAAAATTCTTGAAAAAATCATTAAACATTAATTTTAGACACTTAGATGATCATACATGGCCTCCAAAAAATATATAAATAAAATATATCACATTAGAGTGGCTTAGGGTAGAATATAAATTTTTGATATGATCATTTTTGTGCATGGAAGATCTCAAATAGAGTTATGGGTTAAAAGTTACAACCTTCAGAAGGTTGGCCTATTTTTTCTACATCAGTTAATAATGAAGTATTTCCATATAATCTTAATAAAATATTCTTTTTTATGGTTCTATAACCTCCCTTTCCAATATATCCATTATTTAAATAATTTTTACAATTAGTTCTAATCACACTTTTCAATCACAAATAGTGATAATATATCTTATGCTCATATTTCAAAACTAAAGCACGGATCCAATGAACCACTCAATGATTATGTGCTCCATTAAAATACTATGATCTGTAATATGAAAAATCCATTGGATGATAAAGAAAAATATATACAATAAAATATTTCATTGCCCAAAAAATGAGTCCATTATGTTCAAATAATTTAAATTTTTTGATGATTTATGCCATATCATGAAAGACCATAAAGTCAGGCTTATTTATATGAATGATATTATCGGTCTAAACTTCAAACTAATTCTATTGGCAAATTTTAGAGTAAACTAAATTTCTAATCCAAATTTAATGATACTAATATGATGCAAAATTCATAGTTACCATAGTGTCACAACCTACTAATCAACTTATTTTATTATCTCATTAAAATATGTTACTTAAAACATACTTAAATGTTATTTTATTTCAAAGGTTATTTTATTTCAATATCATATATCTCCCTCCATAATAATAGGTTTATTGAATATGGAATAATATAAGGGATTCAATAGTAATTCATATTGTAATTTTCATATATCTTAGGACATTCAACTAATAGACATATCAATTTATGACATAAGACACAAGATTTGGTGGATTAAAACATACTTGATATAAATGAATCTCAAAATGACTTAAGGACACATCCTACTGGGAATGTGAAGTTAAAAACATTTTATATTCCCTTTCTAAATCATGCAACACAAGAGACATACACTAAGCCTAAGGTGAATATGACTTACCTTGCTCATGTACTACAATGTATTATGATTCTAGGAATGAAGAATGTAATCCTTAGATGGTATTATTGGTACACTTTAGAGTAAAAAAGTCCACATACATGCTATCATATTTTAAGATCATGAGATTCTCAATGATGATTTTTTGCTTATACCATTTATTTTATGTGCTTAAGTTTAATCACATCCTTTACAATGTGTCATGGTATATAATATTTCAAATTAAAAATGTTTTCACTATGACACTTATTACTAGTATTATATACACACAAAAGGACTTGATGGATATAAAAAATATATCATAAAAGGATTTGATGGAAATATAAAAAACACTCTTTGGTTAATTTGACTACCACTTAAAGAAAGACCTAAAACATTTTCTAATCTATTATTAGTTTTACCAAGAAAGTTTTTCAAAGGATGTGCTTGGATACATAATATCCATAGAGAACCATTTTAAATACACCAAAATACAAAGTATATGAGTAGAAAGATATTGGTTGAATTTTAAGGTATACCATATGAGTATCCTATTCAACTAGATGCCTTACCTTGGAAGGTTACACCATATCCCATTAAAATTTTGATATATGTTTATTACATAAAGGTAGGTCAAATAAAATTAAATGATCCACCTATAATAAAATTATTTCAATGTCTATTATGTAATATGTATATTATTGTTCAATAAGAATTATTTACTCCATTACACCCTAAGCTAGTGTTTCAGGTTACTCCATGTATTCTATGATGAAGACAAGCATATTATAGTATATATTATAATATATAAAACACTATGGTTATTATAGCTACAAAAAATATATAAAAATATCAAGTCTATGATGACCATGAGGGGCATGTTATAACATCATATCATTTTTATATTTTGATATAAATATATATGTGACGACTTTTCCATGGTAGGTAACATTTTACATGATTTACCCAAGACTAGAAATATAGGATCCCATTAGTTATCATGAATATAATTCAAATTCAAAATATTTTAAAATACAACACACACACACACACACACACACACACACACACACACACACACACACACACACACACACACACACACACACATCTTATGAATGACATATTTATAGTTTATAATATTTACTTATGATTAAACATATACTTGTGTAGAAACATAAATATAGTATTAGAAACATGAAAATTTCAATATTTATAATACATTAATTTTTTCTATGCATATAACTATTATCGATGTCATTTTTTAATTTATTTACCTTTTTGTAAACATGGAATTCCCAATTTTTATTATTTACCTATATGAATTCCATACTTTGAGACAAATCTAGTTATTTTCCTGATTAGATGATTTCCTTATCATCATATCATGATTCCCTACTTTGTGAATGTCTTATTCTATAATAATTTTTCTATAGTTTAATGAAACCATCTGCACTAAACAAATATATATGCATGCATTGTAATGTTCATTTTCCTAAATTAAAATATTTATTATGGTTTAGACCATATGTTTCACATATTAATGAAAAAAAAAATCTAAAGAGTCATATATATACACATAATAATCCTAATACTATGTCTATCTAACAAGCATCTATATATCACCTACCAAGAGGAGATTTTTAAATCTACACATTGATAATAATAACCTTAACTCATCCAATCCATAAAACCCTCAAAATATCAAACCATAACAAATTTTTATGCATCACATACAAGTCATGTTTGCTTATTTTAAAGTGTCAAAAGATAGGTTAAAGGTTTCATCCACAATACAAGAACACTATTATACACATACACCTAACTAAGAGAACTAAGTGTGGTTTGATAAAATTGTTTAGTATTAGAAATGTAAGAAATGGTCAACCACTAAAATGGTGGTGGTTTATGTCAGCTCACCCACTGTTTCCATTCCATTTTATAGGTAAACCTAGTGTAAAAATTTTAACTATGGTTTCAAGGTAAATGAGATAAAATTATTGACTTACATAAAAAACCTAATCTATAATATTATGTATAAAAATAGTTTCAAAAAATGTGTAGTGATATATTTTGGAATGGTTTACTGCATCTCATAAGAATTTTTTTGGTAGAGATCAGATGGCTTTGATTTTACATAGGAATCCAATTATTATCATATTTGTAAAGGCAGGTCCAAACATGTGGTTTATATATATAAACAACTTTATATCTAGTCTATATCCCTTTTTCCACCTACATATAGTCTAATACCCAAATATAATTATAATAAGTTAAGTACCCTAGTCTTCTTATTTTTATCTATAAAGTAAAAGTACAATTTAGTATCTATGTTAACATTCAAATCTACTTGATTTATATAGATTTGAGACAATACTAATTTCATAGTTTTATAGTTTATTAAATACTTATCCAAAATAACATAAAACATATCGATGAATATTCCTTTTTTAATGAGCATGTATAACCCTAGGTTTTTTATTTAGGGTTTAAAATTTATATCATAGGCTTTCAAATCTATTTTATAAGTTCCCCTTAATTAAATCAAAAATGTTTTTCTCTTGGTCCTATCCTCCTTTGAGTTTTTCATGATATCATTATATGACATCTTGGAAGGATATTTCCATTATTAATGTAAGATTAAGTAATAGGTTAAGTGGTGTCAAAACTAAACATAATTAGATTATTTTATGTAAGTATATAATGGTTAAAATAAATGAAATGAACAATCAAACTTATTATTATGTGAATGTTACTAATGAACATGTACAAGAGAAATATCATATTAATGAAAATCATGATATATAGGATAATAATGAAGATAATAATGAATACCAAGATATAATCAATCTCGATGACCTTAATGGGGTCAATCCTAAAGAGGTTAAATTATTGCCTAATTTTGAAATTTTAATTTGATATTAATCTCATGACTTGGATAAGGTATTAAACGTAATCCTAGAGAATAAAAATTCATAAAATAATAAGGGTGCCACATAAGAGGAAAAACATGAACCCTTCATAGATATTTATTAGTATTTTAGAGTTATTGATTTTATACTAAGTTTTCATACCACTAACACCAGTATTATAATTCTTATGTCTACACCTATTATTACACATTTTATTGCCACCTATAGTGTGGTGGAACATAATGTTTTACTCATAATTTAGTATCCATCCCTATACATAAAAAATATGTGCATCATATTATCTATATTACTATGGCATCTCCATCTTTGCCTATTACATAATCCCTCATGTAGGTTATTATAGATCTATAAGATGAGGTGTAGAAATTAGATCAGGGTTATTCTCAAGTGATTCATTCAAATAATTCTCAAGCATAGTTTCATAATCCATTATCCCCATATTTTTCATCTTATCCCTTATCTAAATGTTTTTTACCTCATAATATTACATTATATGATGATAAATGTGATATAGATGAACACCTAATAACATTTCATGTAACATGTTTGGACTATACCTATAATCAAAAGTTGTTGACTAAGTTTTTTCCACAAGGTCATAATGAATATTATTTTTGATGGTTTAAAGACCTCCATTCGAGTTAGTTTAAGAATTTATCCCTTTGATTATTCAAATTTACAAAAACTAATTTAATCAATATCAGGGATAAATTATCTTATGTTTAAAGATTAGATCTTAAGCAAGGACACACCAAACCAATTAGTGATTATGTGTATCAATACAAGAGCATGATTTATAAAATGAAAAAATCCTATGGATAATAATGAGTTACAAGATATATTGAATAATATTTCTCTTTTAGCTATCCATAAAACCATGATTTTCAAGAGATTATAATCTTTTGATGACTTATGCTAGATAGTTAACAATCAAGAATTTTAACTCATATCTATGAATAAGATAATTTATATAGTTAATCCTCCAACTACTTCAAGTTATTTTATTTATTTTTTTATTTAGGTTATCCAAATAATATAGAACTATAGAATATTTATATTACAAAAGATATAATAGTCTACATATGAATTCAATTGTAACTAATAAATTATTACTAATTTATTACAAACTACTATTTATGTAAATAACCTAGAAGATAGGGTAAAATATAGGGTATTTATTTTAGTTTGTGATAGGGTACAATCACTAGTATAGTATAGAATGGGTGCATGATTTCTCATATTTATAAAGACAATGCATGTTCATGTTAGGATGAGTTTGATGTTTGTTGTATGCTTGTGGTAAGGTGAAGCCGTCTAATAGTTATTAAAACCATTTGGTAAATCTAAGCAAGCCTATGAAAATTTGGATTACTGAACATATTCCTTCAAGTGACTCCTGAATATTGAAATACTTTCAATCCTATGAAAATATATCTATTTTAATTATATTTACATCAAAACCCAATCTATAATTTTGATACTAGGTTCACCTATAAATAAGTATTAGTGGGATGGGTTTATCTAACAAAAATAATTCCCCATTGAGTGGCTAAGTGTTTCCTATGTTACAATAATCTAAAGAGGGATAAAAAAAACTATCACACCTAGCTAAGTGTGTGAAATCAATGTAATATTAACATGTAATGAAATCCTTAGTGTGTATTTTGATACTTGACAAACTATGATTATGACCTTAAAATGGTATTAAGAGTTTACTTACATCTTTCTTGTTTGAGGAGTTTCAGATTTGGAAGCTTTAGGGTAGTTAATCTCAATGTGTAGATGTATTAATGATTTTATTAAGGATTTTCAAGTGATTTATAGACAACAATAGGATTAAGCTTGATTTATTTAAATAAATGAATATTTGGGTGATTTCAATCTACATTAACATGATAAATGTAAGGGTTAACCCATAGGAAGTATTTTATTATTGGAAAATAGATTTAAAGGATTCAAAAATAGATCCAACCTAGGTAGATGGATATGGTAGGCCAAAGATGTCTTAGGTGGACCAGTGGTGTCCATAAATTAGGAAATAATAATATAAAACTAAGAGATAATCTAAGTATGATAATATTTTTTTAAGTTATATATTAGGGAATTCTTATGTAGAAGAAACAATAATTTATGAAGTTTTGTCTTGTAGATAAGATAATAAATAAGAGGTACTATGATAAAGAGTCATTTATGTGAAGACAAGTTAGGAATACCAAGGATTGTTCAAAACTAACATAATTAAGTTTCCAATAAAATTAATTATTGTGTAAATTCAATGGAATTATTAGAGTAAAATTATATAAGTTGGTTCTTGAGTATAACTATGGTGGGTATATTTAGGTATGTTATGAGTGTTGTAACTTTCTGCATGAAAAACTTGTAATGAAACATGTAGAATTCAATTTTCACTATTATATTAAAATATTACATTAAAACACTCAACATATGTGATATTGAAATAAAAAGGACAAGATACACCTACATTCACACAAACCAAATTTCCTTCTAGAGACAATGGAGAATTGGGTGATTATGCCCATTGGAGATAGTGGTGTTAAAACCATGGGTTGAGCTCATTATTACCCAAACCTCATTTTAGATATAAAATGTATTATAATTTATTCCATGTTAAACCTAAACCATATTAATTATATTTATTGAGAATGAGACCCATCATGGCTTCCAATCAAATATGATTATTTGTTAATGTGATAATTTGGACCTATATTTTTTGAATCATTTGATACAGATGGAGTTTATGATTAAATCTAAGTATGTGAGTATATCTAAATATCATATATATATATATATATATATATATATATATATATATATATATATATATATATATATATATATATAATGTGTCACATATGATCTACATATCTCCAATATTTAATAATCTATGTAAAATAGGTAATATAAGTTATGCCAAAATATCATAAAATATTAAAATTATTTTCATATGCCACACTTATGTCACCAAGATGATAACCTATGTAAATTGAGTCAAGTAATATAATTAATATTATCATATAATCTATGAAACATCACTAATAATACTATAAAATATATGACATATAAATTTCACATGCCCCTAATCTATGTCAAGTCTATATAAAATGCATAAAATTATACTAAATAGAATTAATTTATACATAAAATATAATTTCTTGTGCCTAAAATATGGATATATTTGGGTAAAGGACCTAGCATATAAGCTATCCCACTATGTATTCCCCTATTTTTAGGTGAATAAAGTACTATATGAATTACTCATTTCAAAAGAGAAGTTTTATACACATTATGTTGTATAGGAAAACATGCGTGCATGTAAAATCATGTGCTAAAGTGATAGAATTATGTCATCATATTAAGATTAGACCATTTGATAATATGTAAAAAATACATCTTAAGGAATAAAAATGTCATTTAAAGATAGATATATCAATGGGAAACATAGTGAAACAATGAATATAATAGTGAGTATAAAAAAACTAAGTAATAAATACACATAAGTTGGATGATATGTAACATGACACCACACATAAAAAGAATAATGCCTAATATTGATCATGGTGTCAAAATCTCAACACATAATCCTTGATGTATCCACATATAAATAGAGTCTCAAATTCACACAAAATTTCATGGCCATGATGCACACAATTTATCAAATAAACACAAATGATAACATAGTGTCAAATAGATTAGATACCAATCAATAATAAAAATAGTCAAATAAAGTAAGATCCATATAGAGAGAGAGAGAGTCCAACATAAAATGAGTCACACAATAAACACCCAATATCATGCATAGTAATAGAAAATATAGGGTGAGTCACATAATGTAATAGAAAATGATCAAGACACCATGAAATAACAAAAACATCAAGCATTAATATAATAATTAAGGTTAACCTACACAATTAATGCATGTTATCATCATATATAGAGAAATAGAATATATATAAAAATATAATTTTAAGTAATATGATAAAAAAATCCAATTTCAATCAGTATCAAATAACTCAGCATTATTAATAATATGCTCATATAAAGATATAAATTATGTAAAGTGTATCAAAATGCCCTTAGTGTAAGCATGATCGTAATGAAGGAAGATAGACCTTAGGTGTAGGAAAGAATTGAATCTATATTTAATTGTCATATAAAATGTGTATGTTCTTAAAAATGTTCATTTAAATATTGATTATGTAATCTATAATATGTTTAAATCATAAAAATATCATGTAAACTAGCAGTACATGTCATGCATAGGCCTAGTTTTTATATATTGATTTTTTTATTATTAATTTCTTATAATTATGTAGTGATAATAAATTATCCTATCAATGGAATTATATCATGTAGGTCCTATATCAAATGTATCTATGTTTACATGTGATGTAAAGTAGTAACATGTATATCTATATAATAATCTAAGAAATAGTCTTGTGTTGTCACATATCTGCCATGGTCATCGTAAATCATATGATCTTGTGTATTATTTGTAACTCCATGAAAAATATTATTCTAAAAAATATTATATACAATATGATAATGTGCTCATTTTTTCTATGTAACATGTAGATAATCTTCTAAAACTAGTTTGGTTGTAATGGAGTAGGCAAAAATTTTTATGGCAGAATAGAAATCTGATGTAATGAATGTTGAGTTACTAGTATCCTATAAAATCTAATTGCCTTGATCTATAAATACTTGAGTAAAATTATCTTTAATAGGTTACATAACTAATTATGATTAGGGTGGGGGTGGAGGATGAAATATTTCTATTTGAATAGGATACTCATATGGAATACTCAAAACTATAACTACTATATTGTTATAGATATAATTCACACACTCGTGAATTGAGTATGGTAATACATACATGTTATGTATCCATTGATGTCATAATAATATTTTTCATTCCCTTCTATAATTATAACCAATAATTATGTGGAAACTCACATAGTCCCCACCTTAAGTGGTAGTATAATCCTCCCAAGAAGGTTGAGTCTCTATCAATTGAATATTATCACTATGTTTGTTGTAATGAATAAACATTACTATGCATATCATATACTAGTAATGAGTTTCATTATGAAAATTTTTTCAATTTAAATATTATCTACCACATTATGTATATCATACAAATCAATATAGGCATATAAAAATAATGCCACATCAAAAGAGTCATCAACAACAATCTCATGTTCATGATTTGGAAAGGGGTTAAAAAATATTTTCAAGTTATAATTACCATTAAGTTATGTCCTTTAATAATTTATAGATGAATTGAATTTAATTATAATTTAATATATCAAAAATGTATCTTATGTCTCAAATTAGTGCATCTATTAGTTCAATGTTTTACATATCTATGATAATCAAAGCATGCATTACTATTGGATCCATTAGATGGATGTTTACCAATATCAACCTATATTTGGTGAGGGAGAGATATGAATATTCATTCAAATGACTTCTATAATATATTATGAGGAGGTTATGGTAATTGTGAATAATGCATCCTTTAAATATCTGACTATACAAACCATAAGTAAGGTATGATATACATTATATATTATTTATGCACCATTATTAATATCATTTGGTTTGAATTTAAAATTTGTTTTACAAAAGAAAATTCACAATAATTAGTTTGAGGTTTGGACCCATAATTTATCATATTCATAACAATAATCTTAACATGTGATCCTTCATTGTATGGCATAAGTCATTAAAATATTGGAAGTATTTAAAAATAATGGACTAAAGTAGTGGTTAAAAAATATTTTCTTTAACATATATTAAAATTAATTATCCTTATTTATATTTGTCATCTTATATAACATGGTCTTGTAATAGATCACATAATCACTAATGCATTAGATCTTTGTTTAAGTTTTACAATTTCAACATAGGACATCCACTCATTGATGTTGATTAAAAATTATGTCAAAATTTGACTAATAAAAAGATTCAATATATGGACTGGTTAGAAAAGAAGGTCATAGAACCAATTCAAGTCATATTCCTTTTTAATTGATGGAAACATCTTAGACAATAACTTATCATTAGACACATAGTTCAAAATTATTTCATGAAAGGCTCCAAAGTGATATTATAGATATTTATTACCATCATATAATGTAAGGCTAGGTGACACAAAACCTATAGGTAATAGATAAACTTATATTTAAGATTCCTTTAGATTATGTAATAATTACTTATAATTATAAGCATGTCTTACTCTAGATTAGATTTTCTCCAAGTTTAAAACCTTCGTTTGAATATTAAAAAATATTTGCTTAAGGTTAAAATCATTAAGAATATTTAAATTTGTAGTAATGGATGGTGTGACATGAGTATAAATAATATAAGGTATAATTTTAATTTTATTAGGGATAGTTATAATAATCTAAAGAGAACCTTGTATTTCCCCCATTCCATGGGTGAATATCATATGTGTAACAGTACGTGTAGACATAGGAATAGTATCAATAGTAAAAGGTTGGGAAACTATTATGGAGTTAATATATATAAAAGACATATTATTATATATGAAGGGATCATGTTATTATTCCTTAAATATGAAAACCATAACATTTTTTTCAAAATAAGAATATGCATAGGTATAAGATCTAGATTTAAAATTTATTAGTAAAGACACAAATAATCCACACAAGATGTACATGGAAAACCTCAAAGGGAGGTCAAAAAAATACACATGTTACTTAATCATTGAGAAATAAATTAATAAAATACATTCAATCTATGTCCTTATCACTTCTTCTTAGAAACCCTTCTTCACATAACTCTTTCACCAATATTGGAATATTAAATTTGTCAGAATGTTGAAATTGATTGATTTTACCAAGTAAAATAAAATATAACTAGAGTGAATGATTTTATCCAATGGGTTAAACATCCCACATAGATTACAAAGGTTAATTGCATGATCATATATTTTATTATTCATTTATGCAAGTATTAACCATATAATTCTAAATAATAAAATATATTATTACTAATCTACCTACGTAAGTTTGTATTAATTTTAATGTACTAATGTCATGATATACCAATAAAATTAATTTTTTACAACACTCCCCCTTAATTTTAAGTGGGGATACATGATATAACCACATTTATACAAAAGTAATTATACTCCGTAAACCATTTATGATGATTTTATGGTGCATGTAACATTTGAAGGATTTAAAAACCTTCATCATGCCAACATCACCTTTTGAAATAAAAGTATTTATAATCCATAAACTACTTAGACAAAGTTTAGGCTAACACGATCATGAGACTAAATCTAGTAGTTTCTCATGAATAATCAACAAGGATTTTTTGGAGACTTTTATAACATAATGACTTCCATTACAGCATATTATTTTAAGAATTGGGTACATTGGATATATTTAATTAATACACATGTATTAGAATAAGCCACAATACATGATATTAAATTAAAATAATATAGCCTAATAAATAGTCAAATAATAGGCACCCTAAAAGGTGGAGGAGGTTGTAACAAGGTTGATGTTATATGAAAATATAGAGAAGATCGTGCAACCACACTAACCATATGGTTATAATAATGTAACCATAATAAAAATAATGTTAATAAGATATTAATGTTATATAAAAAATATTCTAATACCCTCCCTAGATGACTAAATGACATGTTTTAGTCATTATTACAATAACATGATTAAGTCTATACATGAAATTAACCAAAGATAGGTTTTATACCACTATAGTAATGTATTTAAATGTCCTTATTGTCACCAATCCATCTAACTAGAGTACATGGGCATTGAGCTGATGCAACAACTAATTAGAGTAGGAAATGGTGTTGATATTGGATTCTATTATTCCTTAAATTATTATCATGTATTAGATGTGTCACGTTTTACTTATTTTTTAAAGTGTTAAAATGTAATAAAAAAGGTTTGAATATGAATCAAGACTACAAGAAATAACATATCTCCTAATATATGTGTCTATGTTGAGTTTTTGAAAACCCAAAACCTACTCTTTTCCATTATTGAGTAACTATGAGACATTTATTGTTCATAATTCTGTTGTGATTTTTCTATATGCACCTTCCTCTTTCACCAACCTTCATGGAATGATTCCATTTTGGTTTGAATTTGGTCTTTAAACGTGTGCTTGGTTTCAATACCTATGAAATTGTAGTAAGAGTAAAATTTACCTATTCTTCACCTTGCACTTCCTATTTTCCCAACCTTATATATTTCCCTTTTAATAAGTAAGGTAATTCATCTTTTCTCACATATTTAATTATGTTATGGTAACACATAGACATTTTACATTGGTTTTATTGATATGATATGAAGAGTGAGAAACACTCTTTTCACCACTATAACTTGACACTTATGATATTTTCATTTTTTAACCCTATTATAATTTAGTACTAGAACTTGTTCCAAGAACATCATCAACATATAACAATACATTACTATTAGTAGATTTACCATTATTAAAAAATAATAGTACCTTCTCATCTACATCACCATATTTACTAATCACAATTTTGTATGTAGATACATCCACTAATCTATATGCATTTATTTACTCACAATAACCAACAAACATGAATACTTTGCCCAATATATAAATAGTATATTCCACAACATGAAGATTACTTATGTACGTTGTTCTACCTAACCATGTTTATTCTAGTGTTACATTATACATACCTTATGTGGGACTAGTATTGAGAATCTACACTATTATATTCATATCTTCTACCTAGTAGTGACATGATATGTTCTAGTTATCCATCATACACCATGCCATCTCCATCATTTTAATGTTCTACTTTGTCATGATGTCATTATACTATGCACAATATTGCTTAGTTATACCTTATTTCTTATATAATTTCATGAATTTATCAGACAAAAATTCATCCCCTTTAAATAATCTCAAAGCCTTTACTTGTTTCCCTCCCTATTTCACTACCATAACTTTCCAAGCAATAGTGTTACAGAAACATTGTGACTATCTATGTAGGAAATAAAGCCACATTTTCCTATAAAATTCATTAATAAACAAGTAGTACAAATCTCCAAATATTAAATATGTCTAAATTAGACCATGCAAACCCACATGTATCAAATCTAACATATGCTTAGCTATCATGTCCTTGATGATCTCAAATGAAAATTTAATTAGCTTATCTATCTGACATCCTAAACATACATTATGAATATCTTTAATAAAAGACATTCCATTAACCATGTTTGTCTGACTTAATGTATAAAAATTCTCATAATTGAAGTGACCATACCTCTTATGCTTGACCTCACTAGTGATTTCAACCACTACTATTGCATGTTCTTTTGATATTTGGGGATAACCCAATTATACAATCCCTTGTTACTAATACCAATAGCAATGAATTTGTTTACATGAATATCACTTACCATGCATCTATTTATTTTAATTTCCACATAAAGGTTAGGATTCATAGTCATTTCACTTATGGAAATAAGATATTTTTCTTGTCCAGAAAAAATTCAACATTATTAAAAGTGTAACTACTAGAATTAAATAAAATATGAACATCTCTATATCCTTTCACATAGTGAACCCATCCATCACCTAAGGAAATTTATTTATTTCAACTATTATCTTCTACAAAATTTACACACCAGTCTTTGTGACATGTGTAGTGTCTTGATGCACCTAAATCAAAATATCACATTCTTTACTCTACTGAATGATCCTGTATCACCACACATGCAAACTCACATGTTGAATTTTGTTCATCTTCTTTAGCAATATTTAAAAATTTTGAATTATTTCTATGATTTTATAAATCATATTGTCACTTAAAAAA